>CM035814.1:39632071-40232071 GCA_020458035.1 Magallana ariakensis | reverse complement strand
ATTGCTTGTCAAATAAATTTTGATTTTCAAGCAGGCTATGAAATCCTACTAATCATAATTCCTTTTCATAATCAGTTTTGGTACTGTAATTTCAATAATTTATTAATTTTCATTTCTACTTTTTCAATAATTATCTTTTCTCAGTATACCTACATGTATTTACATGCAGTACAGTGTAATAGTGACCATGTGTCCATCCAAAGTGACGGACAATACAGCATCAATTGTTGATACAGATTACAGTCAAGGGAGCTCCTCTGTCTGTTTTACATTATCCATCAGAAAATTTAATACCATATTCCACTCATTTTTTAAATCAAGCATGGATGTCAAGAAGAGTGATTGTATTATCATGTTACCATCCATATGGACACTACAATAATTTTCCTTGAAAATTAATGCACTTTGATACTTAAAATGCCTTGATTAAAACTATGATTGACATGTAAATTGTCTGTTCAGGTGTTGTTTAGTGCAACAGAGAATCTAGAAAATCAGAACCAGAAACACAACAATATGAAATGATTACATTGTGGCCAGGCTTGTTCCTGATTTAGGATCCCATAATTTGATTGGTTGCTGGTTGTCTTTACTTCCGGACGCTAATAAACCTTTTTGTGGGTGCCAGTCCACACACTTAACATCAGATCCATGTCCTATATTTAGAAACGAGGAAATAAAACAAATAATCTGTTTCTCTTCTGATCAATATGAACTCCAAAATCCTAAAGTTATACATTATCAATAATACACACATTGCTAATGCTTGGTTTCTGAAATCCACATACAATCTGTATCCGATTATACAGTGCATGAAGCTATCTGCTTTTATTGTACTGTGTATACAAGTCAATTTACACATTTCATATACTGGTACCCTGATGATTCCCTTTTATTCGGTCAAAATTATAAACACAGCCATGAAAGTTGGTAAAATAATTTCATCACTGAAAATTCTACATCATAAAAATCAATGTTAGAAGTAGTTAAAGGAATAAATTACAAGATGCAATACCCATTTGGGTCTCTATCTAGGCTTGTATTGTGTCAATTAGGCTTGTATTGTGTCAATTAGTGCAATGCCGATGAAATGCACCACACCATTTTCTGATAATGACGAATTTATACTTTGTACTATGTAAAAAAGATAGAGAGAATTGATACAAACTTTTCACTACCTGGGTTTTTATCTCAATATATGTACTGATAGAAAATGTTAACTTGAATAGACTAGTATAATGGATGGTAAAGGGAACAAAAAAAAAATGTTCTGAAAAAGGTAGTGAACAACTGCTTTTATGTAGAATAATACCCCCCCCTACAACTTCCAATGTAAATGTCTGCAGCAAAAATGTGTGAAATGTGTTAAAATAAATACCCTCATTTGCTCAACCAACCCTCTTTCTAATAAGAAAGATAAGCTCTCTGACCCTCATTGGACATCATGTTTCATATTCTTTTACAAAATTATCAAGATAAATGAAAATTAGGAAAACAAGTTTTATACAGGGCAAGTTAAAATGTTGCCCTACAATTATAATTCATGACGGTTTTGGAAAATTATCATCACTAAAGCAAATTTTAAAGTGAGTATATACAAATGTACAGATATAATGAATGTTATTTGTTCAGAAATTATAACAAGATGGGGAAAGCAAAAATGCCTAAATTTGCTTTCAAAAAAATTCTGTACACGTCGCTCAATCTTTATTATTACTGGTAGTAGACGCAAGCAAAATGCCTTCAGTCGGGTCACTTTAGCAATCAATGCATTCTATGATTAAAAATGTTCTAAGGCTAGCACATTTCACATGTAGCCTAGGTGGATGTCCACCGATATCCCAACATACCTCTAAGAATTTTTTCTTCGTGACATTTCATGAAGTCCCAAATTCGAACTGTTCCATCGTCAGAACAAGTGGCAAATTTACTATCCGATGGGCAAAAACTATATCAGAAAAACAAAGGAAACAAAACATCTCCATAGAAATTTATTAAGTATCAAAAGAGACAAACACACATGTAAACAACAATTCCAGGTCACCCGCCACCATCAGTCATTGTCACCATTATGAAGCTAAGGTCTTGAATGAAGGATGTATCAAAACAATCTGCCATTGAAAACCCCGACAAAGACAGTTATGTGATAGTAATTAAAAGGATGATTTTTATTATGCTGCTTTTCCTTCTTTTCTTCATCTCGTAATTTTTTTCTGATGCAAAAATATATAGTGTGAAATTTTGTTTGATTACATGTACAACAATGTAATGTTACAGAAAATTCATGCAAGATAGATGATCTGTAATCAATACTTGCAATTAATTACTGTAAAATAGAAGTGGTAAACTAAAGTTAAAATATCTTTTGAGAAAAATGTATATCAATTTTTTTTAAATTATGCATGGAAGGACGTATATATAACATCGGATCTTTCCAATGGTAAAATTTCTTCGAGAAATAATTTTTATTCCTATTGAAAAAGATTTCTTTATTTATATATGTCATGGAGTGCTGTATATTTGCTTAAATATAAACAATTCAAAAATTAGTAGAGAATCCAGACTCCTCGTCAGAAAAGGCTGTGGAACAAATGATAATACCATTGTATAAAGATGAAACTGTTTACATGAATGACAAAAAAATGGAAAGAACATAAGAATTGGATATGTATTCTTCATTTAATGGTGACAATGATTAGGTGTGCTTGATAACTTGGCATAATGATTATCGGCATTACTGATCTGAATGTGTCTTGGGCTAATGCCTTTATTTATTTCATCTCAAAACTGAGCATTACGCAAATATTGCATATCAAAAACAAATGTGGGCAAAACTGCCTTTATTGATATTAAACCCAACAGGGCATAAATGCCTTTATTGAAATTATATCAAAATGGGCAAGAAGCCTTTATTGAGAAAACCTTAAGTTAATGAGTTTTATTGCACAAATCCTTATTACACATGCCATATCAATGGGCGGAAGCCTTTATTGTTACCTATCACAGCCTAATTTATCACAATTTAGCACACCAATGTCAAACTCCTATCACAAAATAGGAAATTTTTCCTGTAACTTCACAGAAGTCTGCCTGATTTATCAAATAGAGAACAAGTAAAATATTCAGCAGGGCTGATAGCCCAGAACATTGTATAATTAAAACCTCAAGATGGCAGAGCACACAAATTACAGGAAAAATTCCCATTACCAGGCACTTAGTCACTTCACAATGGGAAGATCCTGAGTGGTGAAGTTTATTGCTACAGCTAAGAGCTGTAGCACGACTCGGGACATAACCACATACAAACAAGTGAACTGAATTGCCATGGATCCTAGAACTGAGTAAATCCATGTGAAGATGGTGATACCTTATCCCTCGGATTGGTTCCTTATGCCCTTGGTACATTTTGACGTTGTTCATGTTGGACTGCCAGTATTTAATGTAGCCAAAATGGTCAGCTGTCACCATCCAATTGTCATTGTGGCTCCACTGCATGGCTCTACATGACGTATCGTGAGCCTGAAAGTATAAAATCAGAAACCTAATGACCAGATTATCTTTTTCTTACGACACATGGCATGCCTTAAAATCCTTAAAATGACATTCAAAAATTTAAATTTAACTTTATATATTCTAATTATTAAAAGGATTTAAATAAAATTTCAAGTAATTTATACGTAAAAAACATTGGTTGTTAAAAAACAGTGTATTCATTGAAAAGAGACTGACAAATAATCAGATATCCATTTTAAAAAAGGCCTGCTCTTTTGTGTTGGTTATTTGTAACCTCCAGATTTACGTAAATGTTTAAGCTGTCTTATTTACACACATAAGTACAAAGGACTACATGTATATATGCTATGGGCCTAATATGGCCCCCAAAATTCGCAATTTTTATAAGTGCTTCAGTTACATTAAATTGTTATTTTTAGAATAGTTGATATAATATATGTTTTTCACCTATTTATTTGAATTATTTGCACTCACTGGCAGTATATGATGTAAGAAGTGACGCTATTTTAGTAATTCAGTCAAAATCAGTCAAAAAATGACATTTTTCTTATCGTTGGCGAAAGATTTATTTTTATGATGTCATATTTCAGCACTGTAGGCATTTGGATCAAAATGAAAATTATTAAAAAAACATCACATGTATATCTGTACAAAGGAAGCAAAGAATTACAGTAAATTGGTGATGTTCATTTTAGGGGACCATATTAGGCCCATATCATATATAGTCCTTTGTAAAATTTTGTCTGAGATACATAATATTGCTTTAGCAATGCTACATACATTTGTATATCAGTAAATACCTGGAGAATAGTTTCAAAATTGAAAGTCAGACCATTCCAGAGAGTAAATTCTCCACTGGAAGCACCAGTTACCAATCTTCTGCCTTCAGGTGTCCACTGTACAATCACAGATAAAATACATGTATGTTATAATACAGGTGTATTAACTTTTAGTTCAGTCATCACATTTTTTAAGGTATCGTACATAAAACTTAAAAAATTCTATCATTTTATATAATTACACTGTATCAACTATTCTGAAATTGCGAAAACTCATCTTAATCTTTAAGATTGTGAAAAGGTGCTAATTGCAGCACATAAAAGCTGTTGACATACACTTAAAGTACTGTATACTGTATATACTTACAGCCAGACAAAAAATTGGACATCTGAATTTATTGGTAGATGCTCTAATAAATTTTGTGGTTACACAATTCATAGAATTATTTATCATGGCAATAGGTGGTGGGATCTGAAAAGAGATTCTTTATGAAATACAGAGGTTCTCGTTTTGCAATCGTCAAAATGAAATAAAAATAAAACAAACACAAATTAATACTACTTGTGATGATTTTTCCCTCTTACATTCAAAGACCATGAGGTATGGTCAACTGAATTAAAGAAAATATAAAGATTCAAATGTAGAGGTTCTTTTTATTTCTTGTCTGTGAATTGTTAGTTTGACTTACATCAATTTGGTACAAGGAGTCTGGCTGGATGGCTCTCATATCTCTGTAATCTCTCTGCCAAACTCTGTTCTGTAAATCAGTGTTTGTACATGTATCATCTATCTTCATTAATCAATCAAACAAAGCATTGAAAGAAAAGATGTGATCTTATTAATGAAGTATATGTATGAACATACACTATACAGAGAGCATAATTTCATCACAAGATAAATTTTTTGGTCAATTTCTGGTATGACAAGCACTCACATGTGACAATGTCCTGGTGATGTTCTTAACTATTTAGTACACTAAGCTTTATAAAGATGTACCTCTAAATACTGAACAATAGCAGAGTTGTAGTCGACTGTTTTTCTGTGAACTGCTTTTCGCATTCGTTTCCCATCAAACATGACAGGCCCTGTTGAGGTATCCCCATCCTGAGCTCCGCCTTTGGCATCTGGGGGTGGACCTCTTCTTTGAAATGTCCGAGCATTTGGCCTCTGGAATGTTTGAAACCCTTGAGGTGGCTGCATGGGTTGCATTGGAATGGTAAGCACTCCTCCAGAGTCATCCATTTTGTTGTCTAAACAAGTAATTCAAATATGAAATGATCATCCTTATAATGAAAATATATATACAGGGTACGGGTCAATATTACCAATTTATAATTCTCTTCCCCTAACAATGTTGCATTTCAATAAATATACAATTGATTGTACCAATTTTAAATGTTTCAAATACATTTTTCTTACAGCAATTCTCTATTTCAACTTTAAAATTTAATGATGTATGTGTACATGCATTTCTTAATCTACAATCTGTGATCCGCATCGTTTCATAATGGTTAAAAAGCTAGTTGTATGTTACGCAAATATAAATATTGCAAAAACTTTTTTGGGTAACTGCTCCTTGCAATTGTAACCCATCCCCTACGACTACATTTTTATTGATTTTCTCCACATTAATATTTTCCTAGTAAAATAAGTTTGATCACTTAAGGAGGCCAATTTGGGATTTTTTGCGGAAAAACTACAATAGCAAAGCCAAAACTCTTTTTTTTTTTAACCATGTCATTCAAACCAACTCTAGTTAAGAACTCAAGAAAATTGACCATCTGATTCTTTTTAGGGACCATCTCAAAGCAGATTAATAAAATACCACAATAGCTTTTTTTCTCAAATTGTTATATATGATTAGTAATATCATTTCATACCTTATATGCCAAAAATAATAAATTCTACCGTCGGGTTATTTAGAAGGAGCCATCTCAAAATATTAAAATGCACTAAATTTTTCTATATATTTGGATCATTACGAATGAAGATTGGTATAATGGATTCATTCAAAAAATAAGGAAAATGTCCTCTAGGATAGCATCATTCTGTATATAAAATTTCAACAGTGTACAATTTTTACTTTTTCTTTTATGTTATTTCTTATAACATACTCCTACAAAGCTTATTAAATCAATACATGTATTGACATTAATGACACGATAGGGTGTGTAGCCTTTAGAAAAATAATAGCATTTCTCTCCAGGTCTAAGAGAAAAAAATAATAATAACCGTACTCAATTTCTCCAGAACAGACCTATTTCTTTCCGAAATTTCCAGCAAAAGTTAACTTGACAACGTACACTTTTTTTGGTCAAATTTGTGTCTCGCAGACACTTATACAGCTGTCATACTGAGATGTGAGCAAGATCGGAAGAACTATAAATATTTATGCCGGCTATCATGAAACTTCAAACCGATTATACAGTAGAGAATCCGGGCAAATGAAGTTATATAGACATACCCCCCCCCAAAAAAAAAAAATCCAAATTCTTTCCGAAATACACAGCCAGTGAATACAAAAAGTAAGCTGAAAATTTAAAAAAAATCAATCCTGGTATAAACTAAAGCATTACTTTGTTCACCTTGTAGCTTGTTGAACAAAGTGAGAGCACACGTTTCAGAGTGCCGACCTTTTAGTATGGCTTACCAATAAAGATCTCAGTTTAAATATGATTTCATCATTTCAGAAACTTCCAATGAAACATCTTTTATTCGAGTTAAAGTCGATTAAAGCCTAAGGCAATGTCTTTACACATGGGTTTACATTTTAATTTGAAGCAACAAAATAGCCACAAAATGGCGCTTGTCGTAACGGAAGCGATCCTTACCGACCTCTAATTGTTGAAATGATCGACGGACAAAATGCAGGTTTCCGAAACCTTTTTTCCCCACAGATACTATGGCTTTTTAATACCTAAATAGTTAAAGAATCGTAGAGTGCTGAGCGCAGACAAAAAAAATTAATGAGAGCAGACACGAAGTGTCCTTTTTTAAAGAGAGCGCGGGGGGGGGGGGGGGGATTGCGCGTTATAGTATAGAAAAGGGGTGGTTGCCTATAGAACTGTGACTTATTTGCGGCTCTACATCTTGCGAGTAGCTGCTGCTAAGCATTATGGGGAGAAGACACACTTTTATGCAAATGTATAGAATAGACATGTATAGAAATGATATAGAGAAGTAAATCATTATAAATCAAAATAAGTAGTTGAAACCCCCCCCCCCCGCCCCCATTTGCATGCACAATATTATTTTCAGTATAAACTTTTGGGGGTTAATAGATCTAACCTCCTTCCCCGCACCTTGGAAAACGATACTAACATACCTGTTGATCACATGCGCCTGACGCTAAGAATAAGTTTTTATAATGATATAATTCCATGTACTATAATAATAATTATCTTATTATAAAAAGAGGCGCCTGTGCTGTTGATGACATAATTGACATTAAATGATATTATACTAAAAGGGTAGGGCATATTTACGCCAATGATGAAACTGGTGATCCTGTATGCATGACTCCTACTTTACTTCGTCCAAAAGCGAAGTGCAGTGTTCTTCAATTGTTTTATAAAAAATGTATATTATATATCATGTATGGACCTATAGGGGGTTAAAGAGATTCAGACACCCTCTTCCCTCTCGAGAAAATAAGACTTTTTAAGTAAGTTAACGGAAATAGACATTGGACCCCCCCCCCCACCTCCCACACCGAGAAAAAAAATCACTCGGACTCCCACCCCCGGAAAAAATCTGCACTTTTATATTTATATACATGTAATATGCGATGCGAGCATTATATATTATCATTGTAAATCTTTTGTAAAGAATGGATTACAGTAAAAAAAAAAAAAAAACCAACAACAACAACAACAACAAAAAACCACACACACACACACACACACACACACACGAGAAAGCTGTCAATATGAGAGGAAATCTGCTTTTCTTTTTAGTGAACAGCATTCATTTGTCGACCCTTAAATGATAAACGCTACCTATCCAGAGAAATGGCCCGGGATACTAAATGACTTCATTTCAACAGCTGGTATTTTTTGCATAAATTATTAAAATTCAAAATCCAAGTAATATGTATGAAAAATTGATTTGTAAAACAAAATCTTTCTATTTTGAAAACTGTAGGAGGTTTATCCGTACGTACAATAGGAGTACTCTTTCGGCAGCCGCTCGACCGCCATTTCAATAACCCGTATTTATCCTTTGGTTAAGATCTTCGCTAGCGTAGATCGACCCAATTTCTACCCAAGCCAGGAACGTAGCATCAATGTGGGGGGAGGGTGGTACAGGGCCCCCAATATTTCTTATAATAGAATTTTTTCTTAAATTTACATGTAGAAAATTATATCTTAAAACAGCTGCCACTCCACACCCACTTTTTTGGGAGCATGTTAAATATTTTAGGTTAAATAACAAAAATTACTTTAAACACTACCCCCCTCCCCCCAAATTAGGATTAGGATGTTGGATGGGAATTAAGTTAATTCTTGACAGGAGAAAATATTGTATATAAAGTTATAAATTCCTAGAATTTAAAATCTATGATAAAATTAGTACTATGAATTCTAGAGAGTAATATGAAACGTTGGGCATGAAAAAAAACCCCACAACAACTTTATAAGGCTTTGCATGGGACTTTTCACGCCAACAAAGTTGCATCAAGTCATCGATAGATTTTTCATACACATACATGTACCATCGTCAAGCGACGAACAGTCCGACAAAAGTCCACTTATGGCTCCCTCCTTCCCACGGCCTGGCCAGGGGCAGAAGATCGTACAATTTGGCCGGACTCTGCGACACAACATTTTTTTTTGCAGTCGTCATAATATGAGACTGAATACGCGTCCAAATATTTAGAATTAGTTTCCTGTCATTTTAAAATGTGTGTTATAAATTTTTGCTAGCTGTTATAATTTCTTTTTCCTGATTAAATTATTTCGGTCAGTAAAGTAAAAGTGCACGGGCATTGTACGTAGTCTTTGTCAACACTGGTCAAAGATAAAAAAGCAAATATCAATCGTTTACAATCGAAGTTTAACTTTTGTTAAATCAAGTTGAATTTTTTATGCTTGTGATTTAATAAATTTGATGTTGAAACCCTAGCGCAAGTCTCCAGTTAGAATTAAAATATATTTTGTTAAACGTTTTAAAAATTCCGAAAGCCCTTCGTGCTCATTTTTGTTGCGAAAAATAGTTTTTCGCAAATAAAAGCGGAACTTTAAGGAATAAACGCCAAGTAACAATATTCATATTAGGCTTTGGAGTTTTACTTTCATTCGCGAAAAATTTGAGTGAGTTACATATTAAATCGTGAAAGTGACGAGTTTCATGCGCGGATCTAGAGGGGGTGTCGGGGGTGGGGGGCCGACACCCCCTGGAAAATGAAAATTTATTAAATTTACATAGTAAAATTATTGAAAATATGCCTCGGACCCCCCTGGCAAACACAATTATCATTCGGACCCCCCCTGGAAAAAATTTCTGGATACGCGCATGAGTTTACTCCCGAAAGTTTCGTGCAAATTAGCAAAAAAAGTAATTTGTTTAGCTTTGAATATGAGCTTTATATTGCTATTCTGTGAACAAAAAAGTCCTTATTGAAAGTCCATTGTAAACTGCAGAATAATTCTACACAATTTCTGTCCATAAGGTATTTAAGGTTACATTAATTCACAATAAATTTTATTTTTTATGAAAACAGATATATGACTTTATACCTAATTGTGTAAAAGCTGGTGAGTAGCATAAAATCATTATGAACCCTGCACCTTAAGTGTACAATATATGCAAAAAAATATCAATCGTCCTACTCGAATGTAAAAGGTGTAAATACCTTAGGCTGTAGAAATCCCCAAACAATTGAGTTACTTCATGTGTTCATTAACAACATAATATGGAACATTAAAAACAAAAATAAGCTTTATTTCTGTTTTACAGTAAACAAAGAGTCTTGTAATCAAATACCACAAACATCTCTAAAATTATCTATATATAAAGAGAGATTTACATTCATTTTCATTTCCATAAATTTATGGTATGTACATCAAAAAACAAAAATCATAATTTTTTCCAAATTAAATGTCATAAAATTCACATCTCTTACAACATCAATTTATAAAAAAAAGATTTATTTTTTTATGACAGTTATACATGTATCAAGTTGTTTGTTAAAAAATTAAAAGTATTTTGGCATTTCATTTTCAACAAGATGCACCCTCCAATTTTTGTAATACATGATAATCCACCACAGAAAGGAAGATCATAATTACAAAAACAATTATCATTTTTTGTGGGCCACACTTTAATATAAAATGCACAGCATACACCTCAGTGACCCCACCTACTGAACAAACGTCACTTCGAGATAACAACTGAAGGTACAAAGGACTTGATTTATAAATTGCTACTACATAAAAAGTATAAATAGTTTTATTATGAAGATTCAGCAACATAATGAAAACTTAAACCCGTTACTTTTTTTAAAAACTGTATCAACTGCAATCTTGTAGCAATGCCAAGAATCTGTAAACAAAAAATTGAAACCAATAAAGTACAACAATTGAAATAAAAACTCATGTTTAAAAAAATTAAAAAAAAATTATTATAAGTGCACAGGTAATTAGCAAACACTAAAGAGATGTATACATGTTATCCCAATATCACTGTACAAATTTACTGACTGAGTGTTAGTTAAGTGTATACCTAAAACAAAAGAGATAAAATCACCTCATAAAACCCAGTTCAGTAGAAGCAAACTGTGTGAAGAATAGGCCGTCTGGCTCTGGGCTCAAAATCTTGTAAAATCTCATCAATGTCATTATCCAGATCATCTGACTCAAAAAGCTGTGAATGAAAAGGGAGAATAGTGAGGAATAATGTGAGTTTGTAGTCGGCAGAAGCAAGAAACTTTCACAACTAGATGTCAAGATACATGTAACAGTTAAATTTTAAAGAAATTAAATTTTTTTTTTTAAATCCTGTCTTTTAATAAACATAATAATTGCAAATGTTTCAAACAGTAAAAATTAACAACAATGATTTTTTTGAAAATGAAGAGCACATGTAGAGAGCCATGAAAAGTCTTTATAGCAACCTACCATGGTGGCTAAATCACTTATCAGAAAAGCTCCAATTGTGGCCTCCTCGTGATTGTCCTGAATGTCAATATTGATGATGTGAGCAGGCTGCATATCCTCCTTTTCTCTTGTTTCAAAGTCTACAAAAGCATTCAATTTTTTTCCCCTGGAGATATTATGTTTATTGTAATAAACAGCAAATGAAACTAGCAGCTAAGGGGTATATTTTTTCGTTTTGAGAAAAATAAATAACATCAGGTGCCTGTGATATCAAACTGTTTTTCACAGTGGTTAAATAACTTAACCAACATATTTGAATATTACTGGTAATACAGTAGAATGAATAATCATACATGTATCTATCTAAACACATGCTTTTTCTCTCAATTAGTGCATGATGTACTCATGTTTTAGAAAATATGGTAGTTTTTCAATCCGATAATCCTAGTACTGTAAATTCCTTATTTTACGCGAGTACTTAATTCCGCGATTCAACCATTTTGCATCAAATCGCGAGAATATAAAACCGCGAACGCCGAATTTTTATTATAGTTCCACTTAGTTAACATGTGTCCGAAAAATAAAAGCGAGATTTTTAAAATCCGCGAGATGTGCTTCTCGCGATTTTACGTGGATATTAATTCCTCGCGTTTAATTAGGAATCTACAGTAATCAAATTTCGTGTACTTATATATTATTAGAAAAAAAGTAACGGTAACATGATACTAAGAAAATGAATAATAATGTTTATTAAAGGAGAGTTAATCATTTCTCTTATGATGATTGTACTGATATTATGTTTTCTTACCCTCTATAACTTGATCGTAAACTCTCTCCTCACAGGTGATGATGACGTTGAACTTTTCTTTGCATGCCTGGAACCTTTCTGGCATTGGCTTGATCCTTCGATTTCTGTCCAGCATGTGTAGGATCCCATTCTGTGTGTATCTTGTGTTATTCAGGATTCAACACTTCAACTGATATTAAATCATGCCATCAAAATAATAAATCCAATTTTCTATCAATACTGGTATTCATACTAATCAATTATCAGTATGTTCTCATACCAAACCTGGTTATTTTAAAGATTTTCAAGATTTTTTGCATTTTATATTATAGAATAAGATGAATTTTCAAATTTGATAGGTCCCAAGGACATAACTCTTTACTGGTTTAATTCAGATCAATGTGTAGTGATCTGCATAAGATCATTAAAGAGTCTAATTCTAATCAGATCATGGTACATATTGGTACAATTTTTGACCCAAGGATACAGTTCAGGATCTTTTCTCATCAAGTCTCTGTACATTTCATCATAAGTTGTGTTGAAATCATAAATATTTGGCTTGTCCAAAGTGGCTCCAGGTAGCTTCACTTGACTTCCAGTTCCAAAGGACCGTACATTGTAACCCCTTTTACTGCAAAATAAAAGTCTTTGAATATTCCTAAATGTTCAATCATAGTCAATGCAAAATAAATACACAATTAACATCTTCCTCTTGAGATTAACTTAATATCCAAATATATTTTTTTTCTCACAGAAATACATATATAAAGATCTGGAACCTTAAAAAGCTGTGAGCCTCCATACTCCTATTCTGATTACTTGAGCAGACGACTGCAACAGACAAGGTTGAACCTCCATCCGTCATGGCGTCTAACAAAAAAAAAAATTCACAAGATATATATCAGAAAAATATGAATATTCATTGATACAATTTCCCTCTGTTATGAAAGATTATTCTCAGTGAAATAAAATAACATATGTCTTTATAAATGTTCAGATGAAGAATGCTTGCTATTCATTTATCTGAACAAGACACACTGAAATTAAATGCAAAATTTGAATGCATTTCAGAAATAAATTTATTACCATAAAAACAAAATTCAAACAATTCAAATGAATACTGATTGAATAGGAAAAAAAAACCATTTGAGCAATCAGCAGCCATTAACAATCCAGTAAATTAAGAAGAAAAAATACCATTACTATTAAGCAATGTATATTATACGGTAATTGAGTTCATGATATTATGATGAAAATACAAGTGTGTTCATTGCCTTTGCCCATCTAACAGTCACACTGTAAAAGATATTTAAATCAATTCATGATTAATGATTTAAATCAATTCATGATTCCATTTAAGTGAGATACTTGATTCAACATTCAGATTTCACAGAAAGTGAAGGGAACAAGCACATGGCAAATTCAATCCTGGAATGGAAGCTGGATGGAAGAACTGTTCCCCCTGGTAAAGTTTAAGTTAGTCTGAAAAGCCACAGAGAGCAAAGCTTGACCTTTCAATAACATGTGTATGTGTGAATATTTTTGTGAGTAGTATTAATACATATTGAATTTGAAAATCATGGTTCAAGATGGGGGTCCATACTCTGCCATTTTGAATCCTGTCTAAAGAGATTTTTCTGATCTATTTTTAAAAAAAAATTTTCAAAGGAACAAATTCTTAAAAATATTGTTTATAAGAAATAAATTGCCTTTTTTCTGCAACTGGTCACATTAATCTAATTTCACAATTGCAAAAGACCCCTTATGGGTTACTGATTTACTTCTCTATTGCAGGGCAAATTGATAAACTTTGTCAAAATTTCAAGTTTGTCTATAATTATGACATAGATTTGAAATACTCCTTTCCTATGATACTGGTGGTTCTCTGGTACTTGTATTTCTATTTTCATTTTATATCATTTATTTGATTTAAAAGTTAACTACCTTGGTACCATAGGACCCCAGCATAATTTAATTTCTTTTCGTTAGCATATGGAACTATTTCGTAAGTTTGTTCGATATGTTTTTCAGTGTTAGGCGTAGGAATTAAGTAATGCCGATGGATATGCGTGTTATATGTCACAGGTATTTAAACAGGTGTATCTTACATGTGGTCATTCGAGTTCGTATTCAGCTTTCAATATGTCCGATATTGAAGAACATAACTCAGGGTAAATCGAAATTAATATTGGTTCAGATCTTTATTTTGTAGAAAACTTCAATAGACAGACGTCATCAAGATGTGGAGAATCCTTAATAAAATAAATATTTAATTTGTATATTGTCTTACAGAAGACCAGGAAGAAGATAAACGCGTTGACATGTATTTATAATTAAAGCTGAGTACATAACTCATGTCTATAATAAATTGTTGCATTTGTAATGAGTTTTTGTTATCAATTGCTATAGAAAAGAAATGTTTTATTTGCGGATGAACAAAGTGAAGGAGAAAATAATTATTTGCCATGACATCATATTTCATCAAACTTAAGAGCAGTATCGCAGTAACCCCTAACTGTGAATGAGTATTTGTTCTGAGCTTTGTCACTATAAAGGAAAATTTTCAAGTGATGTCAGCATGGCCAGAAATTAGTCCTGACTTTTACCCCATTTCATTTGTAACCAGTAACAAGGCACTGATTTCTGGTGACAAAAGTAACATATATGACAAAACTGTTTTTTCTCCGCTAGATGGTTTCATTTCATCCAGTAACAATGGTTACAGCTATATTTTCTTGATGACAAAGGTAATAGGAGTGACAGACCTTTTTAGCAGGGGATCTTATTTAATTTGGTTACAATGGTTTCAACTATATTCTCTTAGTGACAAAAGGTAACAGAGGTGACAAGCCTTTTCCTGTTTAGTAGCAGGTCTTATTTTATTTGGTTACAATGATTACAGCTATATTTTCTTGGTGACAAAAGGTACAGTGGTGACATTCATTTTCATGATATACAGGGGGTCTTTTTTTATTTGATTACATCGATAACATTGGTTACAATGGTTACCATAACCCGAAACCCTAATCATAACCCTAACCCCAAACCAAACCTATTTTGTAACCAATGTTACTAGTAACCACTGTAACCAGTCACTGTACATCAAAGTTTGTAAATTATTCATAATCAAGCATTGTAACCAATATGTTACCAATGTTATTGGTTACAAATAGAAAGGGGTAAAAGTCAGAACTAATTTCTGACCATATGTCTACTTACATGACGTCATAATGTAGACTGTGCATGCGACCTTAAGGTCAAGATCTATTAAGGGGGAACAGGGGGTTGCAGTATAAAATTATTTGTCAATGAATTTTTTTGCTTTTTTTAAACAAATTTACATTAAGATGTCCACTACAACATATATCATTTTCATGACTACTTTCTTAAGGGAGATATTTTGATAGGAATTATCCCCCTTTTCTGGCATTATGAATTTTTTTAACAATTTCTTTTTTCTGCAATAATTATTTTATTTGATGGAATTTATTTGCAAATCATATTCATTAATTTTGAGAATGAACACAAATTTCAAAATTGTTTACAACATTCATTGGCTTTTTTTACATAGCAATATCACAATTTTATCAACATATTTCTGAAATCAGCACTTCAAATTTTGAAGTTTTTGATTCTAAATTTGAACAAAATGTGATGGCACATAAAAAATTGTCAATGAATTTTTTTTTTAAATTTCATATATCAACCTAAGCATGTGCTTTGTAACTTAAACAATTTTCATGGCAACTTTCTTGGCATTTAAGAGAGATACTACAAAAGGAATCACCCCTACCCCTTATTCTGGAATTATGACCTTTTGTGACAAATTCTGTTTGGAACCATCAAAAAAGTAATGCATTATTTAGATTTATCAATTATCATGAACAGATCATTATCAGAATATATATCTGATTATATTATCCATTTATGATTTTGTACATTTACATTTATAAAATTAAAAATGTTAAATTTCCACCAGCTCATGTTTTGACAGACTTCTTTAGAGCCGTTTAGTATGGGAAAAAGATCTATCAAATCCTGTGACGTCATAATTGATAAATGACATCATAGCAATATACAATCAAATCAATTATGATGTCATAATAGAGTTAGCACATCAAAGCATCATTGCAATGAAAGTCACGTGATACGTGTCCTGTTCCCCCTTAAATGAAAGGTGTCTACAGGTTTATGAAATTTAAAATATAAATTCTTTCAATGATGCTTTATAACATTAACTTTGTTTGATAGGGTGTACCGGGGCTTAAATTTTTGGTAACACAATGAAATATCATGTTTTAAACTGTCATTCTCATTGAAATATGAAGGAAATAATTCACAAATTTCGAAGTTTTTCTATTTTTGACTAAAGAAATATATCTAGAATGCCTACAGTCTTTCCATAAACGGAATTAAACAAGCTGTTGTCCTCCTCTTTAAAATGATGTCAAATTGAATATTGGTACATGTATCGGGATTACTTTTCCCATGATTTGATATGGAATGTCAAGAAATTGTCACATTTTCTATATAATTCCTTTTAAGCCGTAAAGTACGGGAAAAAAGAATAAATCAATTCAATTATGACGTCATAATGGTTCTAGCACCAAATAGACACTCTGAAATCATTTACTAGATCTGGACCTTAAGCAAACTGAATAAAAAGATAGTCGGATCCACAGTGCACGTTTCCAATAATTTTTTTAACGCAAATTGACAGTGAGAATGTGATTGTTTTATTGGCTTCGTCCTCAAAACAGAAACACTGTAAACATATAATTGTTATTAACTACACGTCAGTCGTTAAAATAGGAAAACATTAAATTATTATTCTAAAGGGAAAATTTGGTAGCAAAATAAATCAAAGATTCTTTACCTGCAATTTTAGGAAGGGACTGAGATTCCTTCACTTCCGGTGTGGTGGATTTTTGTCAACTCTAGCAGAGAATACAGAAGACTTTGAACAACCCGTTCGTTTATTTATTCCTTATTAAAACAATCGTATTTTTTTTTTTGTAGGGTGGGGTTGAAAATTGTAGTGTTCACCAAAATAGTGTAATACAATGATAAAATGTTCAGTTTAGATTCAAGCATAGAATAAAAAGGGTGTTTTCGTGTGTTATTGCAAAAATGACGTCATACTTTCCTGGTTCTTTTCTGATTTAGAACCAGTTTATACTTCGATCGGAGATTGTTTACATATGCATGGCGACGGGAATTGATCGTGTAAACAACATGTTATAACAGTAATGGCCGAACTACTTATTTATATCACCAAGAATAGTTTCAACAATATATAATGTTTTCAGGTAAACCCCTATGATGTCTCTTTATTCCATGTTGTTTATACGTTTCCATACTCATTGATTCTTTTGCAAGGACATGTTGAAGCAAGTTAAATGCACTCGGTCTATTTGTCATCGCATTTAGAAATTTACGCCACATATTTGACATGAATATTTATGCAGTCTTCTTGTTTTAGGAATCATGAAAGCTCTATGCTAACAAAATGGCATCACTATCTGCAGCACAAGTTCCCCTGTTGGATGTAAATTTTGGCTTAGGTTCAACTCAAAAATCTTATGGTGGTAAAAAAGCTCCACATGGGTTCCACTCATATACAGAGGAAGATGAACCATTGCACTTAACTAGTAACATTCCAACAAAATCATATGGAGGAAAGAGAGCGCCAACGTCAAGTTTAATTACAGTTAACTTAGATGAAGATTCAAAGTTAACTTGTGTGAAAAAATCGACATTATCAAATATAATTGTTCTCAATGATGACGAGGAGTCATCATTCTATAAATCCTATGGATTAAAGAAAATTATTTCTACAAATGGTCTAGTCAGTCAAGAGAATGAGGAGGCTACCTCACAAGGAGGGAGACGTTCAAATATTCCTTTGACAGATATTAAAGAAGAAGGACAGTTAGATAGTGAGAAATTGACATTACCACAACACGGGTCTAAGCGAGGGGCATCAGGGCCTCTAGTTACATCCA
Organism: Magallana ariakensis; assembly: GCA_020458035.1. Lineage (NCBI taxonomy): Eukaryota > Metazoa > Mollusca > Bivalvia > Ostreida > Ostreidae > Magallana > Magallana ariakensis. The sequence continues at coordinate 40,213,889 of CM035814.1, read as the reverse complement.
GTGATGAAGAAGAGAGTCTACCTCCTTCCCCACGTTCTAGTGTGAATAGTAGTTCATCCGTCCAACATGCATATGAACATGATCATGACTATGAAAATGTGGCCTCTCCTAGTGGAAGCAGTACAGCCAGTGGTCCAGTATATATAAGGCCCCCTGGATTTCGTCATCATGCACAAGAAATTAAAAAAGTGAAAAAGAAGAAGACTACTGAGTTTGATTTTAAGTCTGCTTTGAAGAAGAGAGCTCCAACACCTCCCAAAGTTAGACCAAAAAGAGGTGCTTTTAATTTCTATTTTTGACTCCTGAAACTTAAATGAAAAATTATTTCATTAATATGTAAACCTATCAAGTGTTATGTATGAATTTCATAAAATAATGTACATGTACTTGATTTATGACTACTAGAATTTACCGTTTTAAAATGGTCTAAATGTTTTGTATTGCAACAGAGCCAGTGCCGATGAGATTGCGAGCATTGCCACAGTCATTTTGGAAACAACCTAATGTTCCTAACCCTGTCTCTCCAGCTCCATTATTTCCGTCATTACCCCCACTTGGATCAAAAGACTCGAGTGAAGATATTACAGGTGAGTTTTCAAATGTGAAAATGGCCATTTATAATTATTACAAATCTCTGATGTTACCAAGTGCAAATATCAGCTTGCAAGTTCACAAATCAAGATCAATTACTTTTTTGCAATATTGTATGTTAAACAAATTCAGGCTTGATTATGTTTAAAATACTTTTGTAATTGAAAAACTACTGTTCAGTTTTTTATTATTTTTTTTGTTATGTGTGTCATCTGATTAGCAGTCTTGAAAAAGATTAGGTCAATATGAATGAAGAAAATAAAAAAAAGAAAGTAAATACAGTTTTATTTCATCCAATATCAAAATACATGTATCATAATGGCTTGTTTTGAATGGAACACCTTGTGATTTGATCATATTTTATTGAATACATATATTAACAAATGAATTCAAGACACAAATAACAGAACTGCAAAATAATGTTCTCAATGAATTCAAGTATGAATTGTATGATAATAGATATGATTGTATTTGTAGATATTAATTTGTTTTACATGATAAGTCCACCTTAGTAATACATGTATTTATATACCAGATACTGGGAAATATTCGCCCCCATTTTATTTTCGCCCCTTTCGCCCTCATAATCAGCGGGCGAATTTAAGAATGGGCGAATCCCAAACTCTCAAATTATTTCTTTTTAAACAAAATTGTGTCTAGGCAAATTCAAGACGGGGTGAAACTGGCTACAAGTGTAGATGGGCTAAAATTACACGGGGTGAAAATAACCCTGTATACAGTAGTAATACATGTCCTGATGTTATAACTTGTCTGATTGCAGACATGAGACCCATCACTCCACCTGATGAAAAGGAGAGACACAAAAAGCAGCCCAAACAGTCTGAGAGAAAAGTTTACATCACAGGAGACACCGACTTACTCCTCAAACATCTGTTTGATAGGGCTGTTGAAGACAAAAAGAACCCACAAATAAAAAGGGGAAGGTACAAAAGTCTTGATCCATATCAAAGTTCTTTTATTTTAAGAAATCTGAACAATTTATAAAAAATGACAATGCAAATTCTCATCAACACAGCAGTATTCTAATAATTGATATACATGTACAATGATTGAAATTAACTTGTCTGGTACAAATACTGCAATCATCAAAATAGTAATGGTACTTATGGAGTAATTAAGTAATCATGGATGGAACATTAAAAAGTTCTTTAAATGTGTGACATGAATCAAACACTTCATTGTAGCAATTGATATGTAAAAACAGAAATTGCTAGAGATCATATGATTTTGTTTAGACCAAGAAAAATTGCTGTTCCAAGAGAGACGGGCACCAAGGCTCTTATATCTGGAGATGACCCTTATCTGGTGGATGCAGTCACACAGAAATTATTCCCTCAGCTCTCTCTGGAGTCCCGGCAGGGACAGATTGGATCCACCACCCTCCAGTTGGTGACCCTAAGGGATGGGGACAAGTCTGTCACTCTGCCGTCACTTAGCATAGAACAGAATTACTCTCAGATGCTATCAGACCTGGCAATGAATATTTAATATGCCCGCCAACTAACACCTTTTTGAGCAGTATCTGCTATGTTGGTTCATGATATCCTGGCTTTGAACTATTTTTTATCAGTCAACTGATGTCCTGGCCATGAATATCTGATTTTATGGCTGAATGATTGATTTAAAATCAGGAGTTAATTTATTCATTATTAGTTTATTAATGACAGTAAATCAGAGACAGCTATAAAGATGAAAACTAAGAATGTACATTATATGTATATATTAATTTATTGATGGTTATAACTAATGTGTACACAAAATTGGTAAATTTGTATGACTTTCGACTTTTCGAATACAAATTTGCTATTATTTTTGTGATAGCAGTTGGTTTATTTGATGTTGTTAATTTTTTTTTAAAAACTGTTGTTATTTTACATCTAATACTTATAGAAGGTGATTCCCTAATTAACATATAGTGTTACAATGGACATTTTGTATTTGTATTTGACACTGCAACACTGTACAATTTCATTTTCATATCACTGAAAGAAAAGTTTTACTTTATATTTTTACAATCCATGATACTTTAATGGTTATTTATATTAAGGTGCATTTTAATTTAGTTCTGTCACAAGTTCATGAATACTATCAGGGTTATATTTATTTACATGTACCAATCTGTTATTTAAAGATCTAAATCCAATCCATCTTCGCTAGCCAAGAGTTTATGGCTGATGAAATGTCAGTAGCATAACGTAAACCATTGGAAAGCAAAGATGAATCAACTCTTAATTTTGAAATAAGGATATTTTTTTTAATATATTACTTAAAGTTAAGCCAAAAGTTTTATTATAATTGATAAGAAATATTATTTTTAGAAAATTCATTTGAATAAATTCAACATTGTTCAATGGATGAACAGTTTTAATGAAATAAGTTCATTATTGGCATTGTGTTTTTTTCCCTTATTTATTTTTAATTTTTTTTTTTTTACAGTTTTTGTCAAGTTATGGAGCTGCTTCTAAATCTGAAGTTGGGGTATTTTTTCACCCAAATACGGTTTTTAAAAAATCATTATAATCCTCTAAAATTTTTTTGTTCAGATAATGTTATTTCAAAATGGAAAATGTGAGTTATTGTTAGAAAGTACATTTCACACTGAAATAGAAATGTACCTTGAATTATTCAAACCATGTAATTTTTTCTTGAATTGCACACCATTGTTTTGTTTTCATTGAATTATTTGAAATAAGTGTATGGTACATGTAATTTTATCAATTCAAACATTGTGTTGGTAAACTTAAGACAATTCATTTAATTCTTATATGGCCGTCCATTTGCCCCTCTATATATTTATGTTGACTGTGATATTGTTATTGTTAATTCATGGTGATAAATGATAAACAATTTATGCATTTATTCCATACATTCAATCAGTGCTTGGTCTCAAAGCTTTACCCCCTGATAAAATCCAGTCCATCCCCGTTTTTGGACAGTTTGTTCATGACTATATTTCCGTCCTATATTTTTCTTACATTCCATATGCAGAAGAGTAGAAAATATATGAAGTTACTGATCTTATATTTAACTTTTTCTAAATTATTTTATTGTATTTTATTTATTAATTTTTTTTTACATTTAATAGCGATAATTTTTGTTTGTTGATTATATGTTTGACACAGCAATTTATGGATTTTTGTTAATCTTTGAGTAGATTATGGTATTAAGACAAACAATGTTCTTGGTAAGAATCAGGGGTTTCTGAATCATGCATAAGAAACCATCTTTCAGATGTATAATTTTTACATGGCTCTTCCAATTATAATCATATGAGATATTTGTTGAGAACAGAATTTACAGACTGTTAAATTTACCCATTTTAGGTTGTTTTGTCATTTCGCTATCACATCTTAAATTAATCTGTATCAGAATAATAATTATAGTCTTAAAGAAGAGAGAGAGAGAGAGAGAGAGAGAGAGAGAGAGATTTCTTGCAGTCTTTAATGTTATTATAATTTTAGATAATTTATGATATTGTTTTGGGTTTTATTTTACTGTGTGTGATTTATAGTTTAAACATTTTAAACTTTTATGTGTGTTCTTGTTTGTCCATATACAGTGCTGTCCTAAATGTGTGAAGTTTTAAAGTTTTACATGTTAATAAATACATCAAATACTGCATTCTCCATATCTCAATCCTCTGCCTGAGGTGTTAGTTTTTCACAAACCTGTTGGAAACACATGCATGGATATAAGGTGGGGGGGGGGTGTCTCATTTATGAATGTTAAAGTTTCCCAATAGGTTGATAATATAACACATTGAAATTGTGTCTTCAGACAATGTATTCTTTGGCCAACGTTCTCGTATGTCAATATTTTGTCTAAACCTTGTATACTATAGAATGTACAGGTATATATTAAACTTATAGTTTTATTAAAGTGTAAAAAAAAATTTAAAATATGTGAATTAATAAAATAAGACATGTTGCCATGTAAAAACCAACATTAAGAAAAAACGGAAGAAGGAATCCAAACACCTCATGCAGTGTGAGCACAATCTAATTGAAATAAGGTACCCTATTTGAACCTGTGTAAGGGTTTTAAATCGATGTTATGTTAATATACTTGAAACGCATTTTTGAAAGGGTTATCAGATTTGCTGATTTCTTTCAGTATCTTATCCGCCCTAATTTACGCATTTTACCCGCCTTATTCCCCCATCTTTCATTACATTTTTTAAACTTTCTATGCAAAATGGTACAAATATTCATATGATACACTTTAATAGTCATAAGTTTATAATAACTTTATTTACGTTTACTCATCATTGCAACGTTAGAACCCTTGACGTTAAGAGGATGTCTGGATTTTTTTCTGTGCCAGGAATTTTGAGTTTTTACCGTAAAATGGGTAGGAAATATATTTTCTGTACAAGAAAGTTAAGTTTTAATATCAAATCTGAAAATAGCAATGCAGAGCTTCTAATGTCATATTTAGCAAATTAACAATTTATAGTTAATTCTAAATCTTATAGCATAGCAAACCATCAATCTATCTTGTATTTCCTAAAAATCTCGTTCAAAATTTCATTGCAAAGATGGTCATTAAAGATAAAGGATGCATTGATATGAATTTATGAATGTGTTTATGTAAATTGTTCACGATAATTAGTTAAAACAAACTAGTACCATACTACAACGATATAAAGAATAGTACATGTATAATATGCCGTATTGTTTGTAAATTTATTGGGAGGATGTAAATAAATAGTGGGTGTAAGAACAAAATTCACAACACGTTATATTGCTAATTTTGCATTTCACCCACCAAGAAAATTACAATTTACAATATGACAATTTTAAATTTATAGGGCAAGTGTATAAAATGAACAATAGGGTCTATATATATGACGCATTGTAAATGTTGTATTTACACCCTTCAGAGTAATATATGACAAAATGTATTTCTGGACGAAATAGTAAATGTATTTCGTGCATGTGACCAGGTATAGCGCCTTTTTCCATTATCCCGCCCACACCCGTGTTTGAACGGAAAGTACCTTTTACTAAAAATAAATACAGGTACCTTTCCCAATTTGATTTTTGAGACGTAAGACGGTATACTGATGTTATAATGGTGTCTGTAACCAATGCTTTGTCAAGAGTTCACTCAGGAAACCTGCATCGAAAAATGAATATGTAGAACTTTATGTACAAAGTCAGTTGATATTCTTAATCGTGATATTACTACCAGCAAAATGCAATGCATCTAAGTGTTTACAAACAGTGTGTTCGGTGTTACATGTTTGTAATGGATGTGCTCATATTCAGAATTTGAAAAAAAAAGTAGATTAAATACATTTATTTAAACTTTCTATTCTTATCATGATTTAAGTGGAAAGAAAAAATGTTAAGTTACTGTACTACTTTGGGGAAACAATCCAGCGACCGCATATAGTACGCGTTACCACTAGGCCACGCATACAACACATTCCCCAAACTTGCAAAGTTGTGTTAGCGCGACGGCGTGTTGTGCAAAGTTGTGTTAGCGCGACGGCGTGTTGTGTGTTAGCGCGACGGCGTGTTTGTATTTACACCCACCCAGTAAATTCAAAATTTACAACATGACACTGGGCCGTGCGGTCTGTATAGGCAATGTATGTATAATTATAACTCCAATACAAAAATGTACATTGCTCTGATTTTTATGCATATACGTTAATATACTCTATATTAAAATATTATAATACTTTCCTGATAATGGGGTCGTTATTTTGAATAAAATTACATATGTGTCCACGAACTTTTTGGACAACCCTTACGTCATGCTTACACCAATTGTTCGTGGTGCGTGCGAATTGCCCATGTATAAACAAGATATTTATAAATTATGATTATGAACAAAATCCCCATAAGGCTAAGGGAATCCACAGTTTTACCATTAATCAAAATCAAATCAAAGATTCTATTATTAAACCTCATTCTAAAAACCAAAATGAATTGAACAAATTCGTTCTTTTTGACAAAAAGATGGAAGGCAAAGAAGAAGAACAGGACAAGAAGGAACTGAATATTGAAGTAGATATTAGAAGTAGTAGAAGAAAGAAAAGGCATCAGATTTCCCAATCACTTCGACCTGCAAGCGTGCTAAGATAGAATCATATACATTTTCGGACTAAGAAGAGGAAAAATGATCTTTACGCACAGAACGATATTTTTAACTGATTAAAAACCAACTACACAAAAAACTTCAACACATCCTACCGGACATCGTCGGAACCCACGGGCTTTATATCCGTTACATTCTTTTAACTATTGAAAGCAGTGTAACCGATGGAAAACTCGTGGGTTCCGACGATGCCTACTGGTGGACGTTGTTGTTTTCGTTAATGTGGTAATTTTTTATTTGCAAACAGAGTACTTTCTCCATTTTGAAAATATTGATTATCATCTCACATGACCATTATAACTTTATTAAATGTCTTCATAATTGTACCAAAATCAGAATATCAGAAAAATCGAATTTGTAGACTTTGATTTTTAAAATGTATGAAGTGTAAATGATGTCACCCTTTTAATAATAACATTTGTAAAAGCAAAGTAATTCGACGTGACTTTTTTTTTTTTTACTTTCAATTAAAAGTTTCGTCAAAGCTTTTTTCGAAGATATTGTAAAGTTAAAAAATAGTTAACAAAATTGTTAAATCATTTTAAGATATTACATTGGCCAGAAAAATTATCACTGAAATTAAATTTTTGTACAGACTTTCTTCTACATTTCAGAGAAGTTTTTCATATTTTATGGTATTAAATTATATTATGGTATTAAATACGAAAGATAAATAAATGTTTTCCAAAGATTCTTCGTTTGTGTCGACCAGTTTAGCTAGTCTAATTAAAAAAAAAAAAAAAGCAGCAATTACAGAATAACAGTCTTCTTTTGACGTTTCAATGTTTACTTGTTTACAGTAGTTATACATATTTCAGTACATGTCTAGAGAGAAAAAAATGTTCTTTATTCAACGTGAAAACTAACAATTGTTCGTGCAGCTGTCGTGGGGCACAGAAAGACGTCGATACGATTTACTTGCAGGTGACCTATGACGCGAATATTATTACTGTCGTTTGCACGGCGAACGTACGTCTGGTGCACGACAATCGTATGACGGAAGTACGGTTCACACGGGCATCGCACGTTGCGAGTGGCAACCCGTCTTGAAAGAAAATTGTACGTGACACCTACGACTGGGACGTCAAACGTTTGTTTATCTTACATTACACTCGCAATCACTTCCATACGATTTTTAACGCTACGATCAGCCACTACTGGCAAATCATCAAACATGTACGGCCAGTTGTGACTGAGGCTTTAACTTGTTCTACAAAACATGTAGAACACATGCAATTTTAACCGGATTTTTTGGTTGAAAGTGGTTCAAATACTCAAATATGTAACTTTTTATTCCATACTTACTATTTATTATATATTCCTCACAAAATCTGAAGACTTTATTGATGTCGTGATAGAAAACTAAGACTCTATTGTGTAAATTGCGTTTCTTTGATCCAAAAGTAAAGTACAAATGCGACGAAATCGTAAAAAAAAAATAAAAAAATATCACCGTAAAGAGACAAACAATTGTGCTTTGAGATATCTATACCTATTTCAATTCACATCTGAAAATGTTGATGCATTATGACAACTATTTCTTAAGATAATATATATATATATATATATATATATATATATATATATATATATATATATATTATTACATGTCAATTCGTTCTGGTAGAACTTCCGTCCTTTAAAAAAATGTACATTTTCAAGTGATTTCTATTTATTGAAGCAAAAAATAAATGCATCGTATCACTTTTCGCATGTCCGGCCTTTTATTACTTGATCGAGAAAAAAAGGCAACGCGTAGTTATCCGAAATGGATGGTAACGTTCCCAAATGGTTAATTAAGCAGTCGAAAAAATTCATGTTATCTCTGTTTCAAAATATTGTTTTGTTTGGAGCTTTTCAAGTAATTTATTCTTTAATAAAAACCTTAAAAGACGTAAATTTAGTGACGCGGCGATGTCATGTTTACTATGATATATAAACATAAAATATCTTTTAATTATTAATTAAGCGTTTTCTAATTCGAATTATATTTTTTATTTATTTTGATGTGATATTTAATACAGCACCCATGAGAAGCGCGACGCATTTGTGTGACATTACTTTTGGATCAACCCTTGTAGTTTAACTAAATTTTGTATAATACCTGATGTTTGCAAAAGCCTTATAAATACTCTCTAATGTGCATGCATGCGCGGATCCAGAAAATTTGTCCAGGGAGTCCGAAGGATAATTGTGTTTGCCAGGCGGGTCCGAGGCATATTTCCGATAATTTTACTATGTAGAATATATTTACTATGTAAATTTAATAAATTTTCATTTTCCAGGTGGGGGGGGGGGGGACCCCGACCCAACCCCTCTAGATCCGTGCATGCATGGTATACTAAGTGCGCACTAAGTGCGCTTTATCTCTTTTTTCTGGTTAAAGACATATATAAATAATATATATATATATAAATATATATATAAATATATATATATATATATATATATATATATATATATATATATATATATATATATATATATATATATATATATATATATATTACAAAACACAGCGATTGTACGGTTGAATTAAGTTCACTATATTTAAAATGCGTACATGAAGATCTGATCGAGACCTACGCCGATACAGTAGGGTCTTTATTCAACACTTTTGGTCTCAATAATTACCCCCTGTGTACATTCAACTCGGGTCAAAATTCTTCATTACACCGGCACTAAATTTGTCACAGTGTTGGAATGTCAAACCAGTTGATCAGATCATTTTTCCCAGAAAGGCGGTCCCGAGGGATAGATGTGATTGTCGGGTGGGGTTGAAACCTAGTTTCGGTAACTGAATTTTAATTCCTGAAGGGAAAAGAAAGGGGAGGGGTCCCGCGGGACCCCCGTTCTTTTTTTTTTTTTAAATAGGCACATAATAAATGCAGTACTACATGCCTAGTTTCTATATATAACATAACTGCGAAATAAATAAATCTGCGTCAATCAATAATTTTATTAAGCCATAGCCGCTCCATTTAAAATACATGAATATGAAATCAACTTGTTTGTCGTAGTGGAGGAAGCCATAATTGTTGAAGATAGGCCTATCATCCGTGCATTTTCGTCAACGAGTTCAACTAGATCTACGCATATATATTGATAAAAAGAAGAGAAAACGTAGATACCAAGAAATGCTATGTTTTTATTTTTTGGCGCCAAAAATTAACGTGTGTGATGAGTTTTGTTCGCGCGCGCGTCTGATTTAAAATTGAGAAAATCTGACCAATGAATATTTCTGACACTTTAAGTGATGTGATGCGCAATCTTTCCAAGCAATGGCCGACACATATCATATGTGACAAGGGGCTTGACATGTGATAGGCCTTACCATAGAAAAAATGGAGAAACATTTATACATTTGGTGTATTCTTATCTTAGTCGGTAAGTCTTTACGATGTAATTAAGAAATAAAGTACGAGTTATCGTGAATGTTGCAGAATAACCTCCGAGGTCGAGAAATCATATGTTGTTTAGAAATATAAAAGCCGAGGCTTTTTTTTATTTCTAAACAACATTTCGAGACCGAGGAGGTTATTCTGCAACATTCACGATAACAAGAACTTCATTTCTATTCTACTAACAGCCCGGTATTTCTACAGATCGTTTCTCCTATAGAGAGACGATCTAGGTCATTTTGACGGCTGTTCCGTGTAACCCCAATGGTTTTGTTAGTAATGTTTACATGTGTATCGATCAAAAGGAATCACATGCAGACGACAGAATTTTTCTTTAGATTTTTAATACTCTTATAATATCTATAAAATATCTTTGAATCATATTCCTAATATTTTAAGGGCAATTTAATACGATTATTACTACTACACGTTAACGTATATATATTTTATGTTAAAAAAACACGCAGTGAAAATGTGCAAGGCAGGTCCTAGGAACAGCCGCATTGATCTCTTAAAAATAAACATCTGAGGCAATACACATCGTTTTGACTGGAACTAACACGTGAAATTGACATGGTATTGAAACTTTTTACGTTAGCTTATCAGGTTTCAATACACGGCTAAAAAATGTGATGTCTACGGGGATTTTGTATTGCAATAAGCCCAGGATGATAACCTTGGAAAATTGCACGAGGTATTCCGAGTACTTCCGAATGGAGAAAAGATGTAAACATTCCCCATTATAAATCTCCGTAAGAAATCTGTTTTCGTTCCTGGGAATTTTTTTGAGTGAAAAATGATAATGTGTCAATGAAGATATCTTGGAAATTTCCCCTTTCATCGATTTCAATTGCACTTCTTTCACAGGTATGTGTATTTTAAGTAAAAATCGGCAAAATGTGCTGCATAAATATCTTGGGACAGACTATAAATGGGTTTACAAGCGATGAAGGCATGTCTATTTCACTCTCTTAATACAGTCATTACTCATTGAAATTAACAAGAATCAGTTAAGGTCATGCCTCCTCATCATTGAGAACAATTATATTTGATAATGTTGATTTTTTCACACAATTTAACTTGGAATCTTCATCTAAGTTAACTGTAATTTGCTTAATTTAATATCCGTGCGACAGTTAAAGGGACCTAAACACAATTTCAGATTAAAATTTTATTTTTTATGATTAAAACTGTTTACTTGTGCATTTTGAATGTTATAGAAGTCAAGTTAAAAGCGAGATACAGAGGGAAAAATTTATTGTTATGTAAACAAAGCTCGAGTCTTACATTTGTTTACAAATAATGCAAAGTACAGAAGTTACACTATCTTTGACAAAATGACTTGTGGCAAACAAGATAAACTGGTTCAATGTGTTTATAAATAATATCGTCAACAAAAAAGCAACATTTGATTAAAACTCAAACGTAGAGCTACAGATCTGCAGCTATGGTTATTGAGTTCTTGGACAGGCCTTAGAAAGAATAATCTTACCGTGACCAGCCTACGCTCAGGTCACACCGGTTAAACCAGGTCTGTAGGACATCAGCTGTCATTTTAACCATAGAACATTCTATCTATTGGACAGGTCATATATACAATCATATTTTATTATTATTCATGGAGTGTTGAATACATGTGTCACAGTGATCGAATGTGATGTACTATAATAGAATAAGATTAAAAGTTAAACAAAATAGATACAAACATGAAAAAATGTGCTTTAATTTAATAGTTTACTCATTATAGTCTGTCCCAAGATATTTATGCCGCACATTTTCTTAAATTATTTGATATTTATAAATACCTCTCAGCTAGGCTCTGGGTCCAATCAATGTTTTTTCAATAATAATAAAAACCCATGCAAGATTTCCCATTTGAAATGCCCCCTCTAAAATGTCAGCTTTCAATACACGGATAAAAATAAATAGTCTACGGGGATTTTGCATTCAACCATTGCAATAGAAATGAAAGTACCCGGATGATAACGTTAAAAAAAGTTGCTCAGAATACCTGGCACAATTTTCCAATGTTATCATCCAAGCTTGCTGCAATACAAAATCCCCGTAAACAACTAAACATAACATTTTTTAGCATATTGTATGTGTATTGAAACCTGAAAGCTAACGGAGGCACTTCAACTGAGAAATTGTTGAAATTTTTCATACTTTTTCAGAGTTTTTGAAATCTTTTTTTCGCTGTCAGTCATTTGGACTGACTACCATATGAAGTTTGTCAGTCAGGACAGATTTCTATCAGTCCAAAAATTTGAAGTATTCCCGAAGAATAAAACATTCACTGAAAACCCTGTTTTAGTGTATTCAATGTACATTAAAAAAACGTAAAGAGACAACACTCGCCATCTTGGATTTTATAGGGAGTCCTCAGTTCACGCTATGTTCTGAAAAAAGTTCTCCAATTTCTCCAATGATTTCTGACGAGATCTAGGTTGGAAAATTATTGAAAGACTTATTCCTATCATCTGACTACATCTGTAAGCTGCATTATAAACTCACAGTGTCAATATGTACGAAATACTCGCCGAACTTATCGAAAGCAACGGAAGTTTACATTACAAAAATGTATGATAAGTCTAGAGAGAGCAAAAAATCTGCAAAATACTCTTCTTGGTTTATCGTATGCGTTCAGAAATCCTCAGTAAATACAAGGAGAGTTTGCATCAACTTCCGTTGCTTTTGTACAAAATTTAGTCATATTTTTGCAAGTTGCTCTGTCAACATCTACTGGTCATTTGGACTGACACTGGCAACCTCAAGTAATCGGTCTTTGGTTATTTTTGTCGGTCTTGCCGACGGGACCGAAAGATTTCAAGAACTCTGCTTTTTAATAGACATCGTTTGAACCCTGAGGTATTTCTAAATATTGAGTAATTAAGCAAAATGTGAATTGAGAATATCTTGGGACAGAGTATAGATATATGCTATGAAGTTAATAATTTATTCAGAATCATATTGTTAACAGGACGAAGTGTCCAGATTGTGATAGAATGGGATACCAGTTATGAAGTACCAAGTACTCTCCCAGCAGATGCAGATAGAGCATACAATTTGCCTTTGAATCACATCTCTGGAAAACCATTAATAGCATGGCTAAAAGATGGTCCTGGAGGAAACATTATGAACACCACTTCTGGAACTTTTATTCTGTCATCAGTTGACAAATCGGTACATGAAGGAGGGCCTCTGAGTGGAGACACTTGGCTTTCAAGTGGTGGCCAGCTGTGCCAGTACTCACCAAATCAACCATTTCCTCTTCGTTATGAAGGGTTTTATTGGAAGTAAGTGATTTTGAACATGAAATTTGTTAACTATTGATAATAACATTATTAATAGAAATAAGAACAAGGGCAACTCTTAGCGTAGCATCCCCTCGCAACATGAATTATAGTAGGAGGGAATGCATTATGTAGAAAAATACATGTAAATGTATAAGATTATTCAGATCAGAATAAATATGACACAAGTATACACTTTGAAATCATAATATCTATTTCATCCCAATCCCAAAGCTTTGTGGTGAATAAATTGGGGGGGGGGTATACATAAATGATTTGTATACACTATGAAACGTGGCTGAAGATCTTGCGATCTGTAGTCTATGCTTGTCATATGTCAACCCACAGTAGTAGATATGCAGCTATTATTAATTTGAAACAATTTTCTGGTGATAAATGTGCGATATCTGTCAAAGTCTCTTCTGAATTTTGGACTAGTTCCATTCTAACCGTAATACAGGAAAAATTGTCCGAAATTTGACTGTTTGTTGCGATGTAATCGAATGACTTTAATTTCTTGCCCGCTTCAACTTTTAACTATATATGGCCTTCATTACTACAAAACATTTGTTTTTTTTACCTTTACTAGATTTAAGTCCCAATAAAACATCAAGTTGTTGATTTGAACTGCAGTCACTGCAGTGACTTACTTCAAGACATACATAAAATTACCAGAAATGTCTATTGTCAAGTCATACATAAAACTTTGGTTTTTTAGCTCACCTGAGCTGAAAACTCAAGTGAGCTATTCTGATCACATTTTGTCTGTCGTCCGTCTGTCGGTAAACTTTTCACATTTTCAACATCTTCTCAAGAACCACTGGGTCAATTTCAACCAAACTTGACACAAAGCATCCTTAGGCTAAGGGGATTCAAAGTTGTGAAAATTTAGGACCACGCGTTTTTACAAGGGGAGATAATAAGGAATTATTGAAAATTTCTTCTTCTCAAGAACCATGAGGCCAGGAAAGCTGAAACTTGTGTGGAAGCATCCCCAGGTAGTGTAGATTCAAAGTTGTGAAAATCATGATCCCCAGGGTAGGGTGGGGCTACAATGGGGGGTGGAATTTTAACATAGGAATATATAGAGTAAATCTTAAAAATTAAATCTTCTCAGAAACTGTTAGGCCAGAAAAGCTGAAACTTATGTGTGAATTTTAACATTATGACCCTCGGGGGTAGGGTGGGGCCACAATGGGGGGGGGGGGGTCAACTTTTTACATAGGAATATATAGAGTAAATCTTTAAAAATTCTTCTTCTCAGAAACCATTTGGCCAGGAAAGCTGAAACCTTTGTGAAGCATCCTCAGGTATTGTAAATTACATTAAGTTGTAAAATCAGGACCCTCGGGGTAGGGTGAAGCGTAAGTTTATTCAAATCATGATCCCCGGGGGTAGGATAGGGGTCATGACAAGGGGGAGGGGGGGGGCAGGGTGGGGAGACAAATTTTTACATAGGAATATATAGAGAAATATCCTTAAATCTTTTTCTAAAAAAACATTTGCCTGGAAAAGCTGCAACTTGTGAAAGCAACTTTAGAGAGTGAAGATTTATATTTGTTCAAATCAAAATCTTTAGGAGTAGGGTGGGGCCACATTGGGGATCCAGTTGTACAAAGGAAAACATTTTAATTATTCACAAAAACTGAAATGTTATTATATATGCTTTTACTTATATGCAAGCATTTTTACATATTGCTGATTCTTTAAAACTGTTTAAACTTTGTCCCCTGACAATTATTGGGCCTCACAAGGGGTTCAGAGTTTGATGTAGGTTTATATCCTCTATATAAACAATTGTTTAGGGTCTTTTTGAGAACTGCAATGCTGAATGTGATATGACTAAAAAATCATCAGGTTAGAAAAGGGACTTGATTATAAAAATAAGAATATCCAGGGGGAAACTGATTTTTTTATACAGAATCTACATGTATCATACCACATTGTCCAGATATTTTGTATGATGACTCCATGAAGCCGATTTTATCATGCCTATTGTTGCTCAGGTGAGCGATGTGGCCCATGGGCCTCTTGTTTTACGATAATTTAAAAATTATTTATTCAATTGACTTGAAAATCAATAGGGTTTGTCCTTTTACCATGCCAAAAAAGTATACAAAGTTTGATGAACATTCATGAAATTTAGGTTTTCTTTGAATTTTGTTAAAAAGCTGAAAATGGACACACATACATACATACACACACATCCACAACAGCGATTCTATACCCCCCTCACAACAAGTTGCGCGAAGGGATAGAAAGGTTCTCTGGCCAGGAAAATCTTTGAATATAATGAAATAATATGGAAATGAACACTGAACCACAGATAACTAATATATCTAACATACAGTAATATAAATTTCTATATTAATTTAAGCCTTCTTGTAAAATTAACTACTGTGAATTTTGTTGTTAGATTCAGATGCTCCAATGACTCGACCCCTGATGCCAAGCTTACAATTCCATTCTATAATGGAGAACTTCGTGCAGATCATTTATATCATCAGCACTCGCAGGACACATTACCACCACAACAAAGATATTATAAGATTGAGGCAAGTGTTAATGGAACAACCAAAGAACTTGCCTCTACAAATACCTTCACAATTTCAAGTAAGGCCAAATAAAATAGGAAATGATTTGTAATGCATTGATGTACTCAGCAATATGTTAAAAAATAAAATATTGTATGTCTTGAATATTTTTTAATGTACTTGAGTATTAATTTTAATATTTTATCTTTAATGAGTAGACTGTATTCAAGTTACCAGTTTACTTGTTCACACCCTAGTTGTGTTATATTTTTGACGCAAATGCTTTAATTTATTTAGAGTCTCCATTACTTACTGGAAGTTGTATTAATTTTTAATAAATTAACTTTTTTTTGTAGAACCAGCAAAGTTGCTGGTGTTCTCAGAAGCTCCACCATCGACAGTTGTTGCCAATACTAATTTCAATGTATCTGTTGAAATCTGGGCCGGTGATAACACTACTTTAACCACAGGACTCGATTCTACTCTGACTTTGACTTTGCAAGTTGCATACTTTGAGGGACTTGTCGAGCATTATTCATCAGTGCCACTGGAGGATATGGTCAGCGAAATGCATGTAAGTTTGTTCTGACATTTGATTAAAAAATGTGGTCATATCCTGTAACAGATCATCATCAGGCCTCAATTTGACTTTGGGACAAAGATGCGGCTAGAAGTATCCTCTACATTGTAGTCATTTTCAGATTAAGGTGACACCAATAGCCAAACTTTATTGTGGTATTCAAATATTTGCATCTTTTTAAGAAAAGAACACTGTTGAAAAGGATAAAAGTTAATTATATTGTAAATAATTTTTTAAATAATAGGTAAATGTTCAAAGCATTTGGGGAAAAAAAACATTCACTCATTTATCCAGTCATATCAGCAGTTCTAGACTTTTATAGTCATTATTTTTTATCTCTTCTGACAAAGAAAAATTCCTAGCACTCTGATGTCTTAAATTGGCAGCAGGGTTCAACATTAACCTTAGTCCGTTAGTCACAGAGTAAGACTGACTAATTGATTTCAAGTCTGACTAACAAAAAATCGTCTAGTCGGCCCAGTTGGACTAATAAAAAAATTCTGCTAATAAAGTTGTGTAAATTATTGATAAGCTATTGTCGACAATTTACTGGAAAACCCTGACTTCATTTTTAGGCCATAAAAAATTAATCTCTTGGTTCTCAGGCCAACGTCATTTTCAGAAACAGATGCGGTCGGGCGGTAATAATTTGTCCTTTTTACTTCATAAAAAAAGGATGCGGTATTTTTATTTCAACAATGTACAATTATTCAAATCCAGAAAAAGTGATGTTTTAAAGCAAATAAAAAATTACCTTGCAATGAATGTATCGGTTTTATTAGCTCAAACTAAATGAAACAAATAAGTCATCATGTTCTTCAAGAAACACCACAACTACGTGGCTTGAGGAAGCCACGTGTTTAAGCATGATGGGATATTTAGTATTTTAGTAAAGTGCAAGCTGCAGGAACTCTCCTTCAAATGCATTAATTCTGATAAAAAAACAGTGTATTATATAGTAGATAAAATACAATATGATTGTGATTCTCATTATTAAATTAAAAGAAAATATTGGATCGATAAAAATCATTTTTAAAGCTTTACAGAAAGTATAGAAGCTAGTTGAATTTAAGCCATAAGTAGAGGGTGAGGAAAAGCTGGTTGCTGGTTCTGAAGGAGAAGAGGGCAAATTTGAAAAATGATCAAATGTATTTATTTTAGTGCTGTTGGACAAAGAATTAAGTATATTTTTAAAATCTATTCAGTTGGTGAAGTAACATTATTTGCGTTCTACAACAGGTTCGCCTAGCTGGGGATCATGTTATTCAGTCTAAAGCAACATATGATTTCGTGCACAATGAGAGAGCAGTGGCAGGCAAGGCATCATTCACAGGACTCAGACTTCTGGATGTACACTCCTGTGTCAAATTAAATATAACCATGAAAATGCCAGGCTATCCCAATTCAAGATTACCCAATACATACACAGACAATGCTCTAAAGTTTGTGTATGATATAGCTGGAAAAAAGCAAGCATTTGTTTACAATGGAACCTCTGATCCAGCAGTCTTGATTAGTGATTGCATAAATGTAACGGGTACGATTACTTTGTGGCTGATCAATTTCAACATTATGATTTTGATTTTAAACATGTATTTGATTAATGCTTTTAATTAAATTGCAATCAACTGATCAGTCTATATAGAGATGATTTTGTCTGAACATACCATTTAGAGTCTTAAGATTTTCTTGAAATTCTATACATTACCATTTAAAGACATGCACCTGATATTTTCATAATGATTGAACAATATTTAATCTAGAGGAGCCACAAGCCTATCAGATACATGCTTGTTCAATACAGGAAGTAAATTATAAGTTGTTGACCAGTTCTACTTATCTTTTATAAACCTTTTTTGCTTTTCCAGAGCAGTCTTTGAATCAAATAGTTATTTTAAGTGATCCAGTAAAACCAAAGCAGGGTGCCAATTTCCCCATAGAACCATACATTGTTTTGGAGCTACAAGATGCAGATGGTCAGAGAATCTACTCTGGAAGAGATTCAAATTTGGTAAAATTTTGCTCACAAGTCATTACAACTGTAACCATAAATACATCAGCAATGGTTGTGTATGTGTAAAATTAAATGTATATATTTCGTAAATTTGTATCAAAGTCTCAGTATTATAACTTGTATATATATATACACAGGTGACTCTTGATGGCTCGAAGTCCATGGGATCAAGGAAAAACTTCGAGGGATCAAGGGTTTAAGTTTTCAAGAGTTCAGAATTTTCTGGGTTGACCAACAGGTTTTAAAATTAGCACTAGTGTTACCAGATGACATGTTATGATAAAGCTATATTTATTTAGTGCTAACCTTATGTACATACATTAGCAAATTGTTTTCTTTTCAGTTAAATATACAGATCTGGATGTTTTAAAAACTAAATAGAAAAAAAAATTGAATAAAAGTCATCGATAATTATTTCTTTTATGCATCATATTATGGCCAGATTGGTGAGTAGTACTACTGGACTGCGATACGACATGTCGTAAAAAAAAAAACTGAGAATCGCCCATTGTTGAATTCCCACTGTACGGGTTCTTCACCAGCTTTAAGAACTTGTTCAGAATTCTATCCAATTTGCTAATGGAACCAAAAGATTTCAAGATCTCTGAAAAAAAAGTATGAACTGGATGAATAAAGTTCTCTATCCATGACTACAAAAAAACAAAACAATTAACAAAAAAAATTCCTGCAGACATGTCAGATCATGAATTATTAGATTCAGAGCAGTTTTATCATACCCCATGCAACAAGTTACGAGAAGTACTATATAATGTTTTTGACCTGTCTGTCAGTCAGTCAGTTCATTCTTCATTAGACCTGGGTTTTTTTTGTATAAACACAACTCGTCTTAAACTGAGGCACAGAATTTCGTGAAACGTTTTAGGACAAAATGTGAAGATGTGCTCATTGCAAAGTTGAAACCATGGTCAATATGTATGATCCTCCTTTATTCCCCCCCCCCATCCCCCATCTGACCGTAGTTGTATGAGACAAGAATAAGATTTTGATTCCAATATTATATTTATTCAAATTTGGGCACTTTATATTTTAAAATTTTGTTGTTCTTAAAGATATGCATACTTGCAGGAAGTTTTGATGCAATGATTTTTAACTCTCACTTGAACTGAAACTCAAGTGAGCAGTACATTTTGTCTGTCTGTCCGTAAACTTTTCACATATTCAACATCTTCGCCAGAACCACTGGGCTAATTTCAATCAAACTTGGCACAAAGCACCCTTAGGCAAAAGGGAATTTTAAAGTTGTGAAAATTCAGGACCACACTCTTTTTCAAGGAGAGGTAATTAGGAATTATTGAAAAATTTTGAGAAATTTTCAAAATAAATTTTATTCTTAAAAACTCAAATGTATAATATAGTGGGGATTCAGATATCCGGACGCCAGTTAACTGGTCGCTTAAGTTTACAGATGATTTTATTTGGGAACAGATTTTTTAGACATTATTTTGTGTCATTTATCCAGAATTCTGCTTTCGGAATCCTAATGGTCTGTTTTTACCACAAAACAGTTTTACTATCAATTTTGCTTCACTTAACCGGACTGTAAAATTTGATGATACCCCATTCAATACAATAGAAAGATTATGCCTGTCAATCGAGTTTAACACTTTTTTATGTGCTAGACCCTCATGAGTAGCTTTTATAACCACTGTCTTCCCAAATCTCTTTCAAAATTATTGACAGTTTTGGCCAGACAGGATTAGTCATGCCTCACAGCACGTATCAACACTGGGAGCCATTGTATAACAAACACATTATCATTCATGACAACAAAAGACACATTTCAGATATCAGAACGCTTCACCTATCTGGACGATTGGATTTGGGAACGAAAGCGTTCAGATAACTAAGGCTCCACTGTATATGGTATTACTTTCAAGCAAGTATCTTGACATTTGTTGATTCTCAGTTGTTAGACTGTGGCCCCTGGGCAATTTCTGGGGCCACACAAGGGGTTCAAAGTGTGAAGTAGGTTAGTGTTATATGAATAGTTTTTCTTGATCTTCATAATCATGATCTTCTTGAGAAATGATTTGTTCAACATGCTCAATATATAATTTGACAATGAAATCATCCAGTTTCAAAAGAGGCTCAATGTATAGCATAAGAATATGTGGAAAAAGTTTTGGAAAATCTTTTTATACAAGATCTATTTTACTATTGGTATATTGTTCAGAATTTGGTATATGACCCCATAAAGCTGATTTTCTCATGACTGTTGTTGCTCAGGTGAGTGATGTGGCCCATGGGCCTCTTGTTTAGGAGTTATATTGTATTTAAGATCAATTCTATGTAAGAATCAAAATTCGGTGGCCACGCATAGTCACGGATTTTCCTCATACTTTACAATTTGATAGACTTTGATGAGTAAAAATGCCTAACACCATTTATTTGTTGCTATGTGGTCTCGTTGCCATGGTAACAGAGGGTAAAGATGTAAAAATGGCATTTTAATGCTTATTTGAGAACATATTGTTAGTAATGTGCACAACTTGGGGTGTCCAGAGTAGAATATATTATTAAAAATAGTTGTCATTTTTCAAAAGAAAGAAAAACATTAATGGAGAAACGCATATTTTTAGAGTGTTTCCATGGTTACTAAACAGAAATTTAAAAATATGTTTTCTTCATTTAATTTGAATCAAAAGAGCAAATCTTGGATTTTTTGGTAAACGCTATTATGATTGTGCAAAAAAGAATTTATATATGAAAATTTAGAACCGTTGCTATGGTAACAAGCTTAAAATTAAGCTTAATTAATGAATAAATATATAAAATCAATTGGTGAGAAAAAATCAAGTATGTCCTAAACTTTAATGACATTCGAAAAAAATCTGACATTTTCTAAAAATAAATGCCGTTGCTATGGACTTTTCAAAAAGTAAGAATTTCTGTGTGATTTTTTACGCAACTTAATTTTCCATAGCAACAACACTTCTCTGTTGCATAAAAAAGTTTTTTGTGGTATATAATAAATTTTTAGATATATTTTTACAAGTTCAAACTAAAACAATTGCAAAAAATGTCTAAAATCAGGAATTAAAGCATATCAAAATCATCTTTAATTTCTTAGTTTTTCCTATTTTTCGGCCTTGTTGCCATAGCAACGGATGTCAATTTTTATAACAAAATAAATATTGCATGGACATTGATTAGGATGTAAACATTTAATGGTTTCCCATTTCGGCTTTTTAAAAAACTGATTTCAAAAATTAATAACGGTTTCCATGGTAACATTTTAAAATTATTGGTTTCTCCATCAATTTTCTGATATAATTAAAGAATTGAAAATAAGACAAAGACTGTTTTATGTTTTTTATAGTTTACATTAGTGGGCAAAACCTTCTAATATGGCTTCAATGTTGGTAAGTTTTGCTATTTTTCCATCTTTAGCCTCGGTTACCATGACAACGGTTACCCTCAGCAACCAACTTTTAGTGGTTTTTTGCGTTTTACACCTAGGTGTGTCTATGTATGAAATATAAGGAAAATTGGTGACTATGCGTGGCCAGACCCTTTTATAAATATAATGATTCTTACATAGAATTGATCTTAATGCATAACCTGCCATTCATTATGTGCAGCATTGTCAAGTAATGGGGGAGCGTGGGGTGGGGTATTGAGCTTATTTAATATATTCCGCAGTACAGCTAGAGATTAGCGGAAAATAATAATATTGTCTTGTTGATTCGAGTAGAAAATTGTATCCAATGAAATTCATAGTTTCGAGTCACGTGGTGATGAGTGTATGATTGGTGTTTGATAAGCACGAGAAATTAGTTCTGACAAAGACACATCAAATTTTCATCAATAAAAAATGTCATTTTTTATTGTACTAATCGATTTAGACGTTTAGAACTTTCATATTTTTGTTGCAAAGTCCCTGCACTACCCTTGAGACGGCTGTTATTTGTGATTTTGACATGGTTTTGGACACAGGTTTCCAGAGATTTTCTATTATATAGTTTTTTATTTCTTTTTTTTTCTGGCCGATCATGTCGTCGATGAAAGGATAAAATATTTTGTTTAAAAAGGGTGAGGCAGTGATTTATTATTATTTTTTAATATTATATCATATGTATACATGTACATGATATATTGTCAGCTTAAATTAAACTTCAGGCTCCCCCGTATGCATTCTGGGCTAGTCGGCAAATATATATTTGCTTGTTATTTTTGTAAGAATACATAAGAGTCACTTTTTCTTCTGTTTTATACAAAAAAACTAAGGCAAGAATATCATTAAAAGTTGTCACACAAATTTGGTTTACTTATTGTTCAACACTTAAGGAAATGCTGAGAGTTGTTAATTATTTTTTAGATCCTAGATGTAAAGGTGCACAACTCAACTGTGTGTTTATCAAATGATTCAGCAACTGTACAGGCCAAAGATGGCAGAGCTGTGTTTATTGGGTCAATTTGTGCCACATTCCAGCAAGTTACATTGACCTTTTTGGCAAAAAGTGAGATAACAGGCGCCATGAAATTGAGTCCTACTACAGCAGCCTTTGATGTGACAGGTATGTGCTAACTTTGTTACAGACCTAACAATTTTTATCTTAGAATGGCTTTAGTCATTGAACTAGTATATTTGGTATAAAACTGAGTAAAACTAAAAAGTTGACTACCGGTAATATCGGATTTTATCCCAGTGTCAACAAATTTATTACTGTATGCAGGGAAATATTCGCCCTTGTTTTAGCCCTTGTTGTTGGTGTGCATATTTGATGAGACTAGTTAAAGTTTAAGTTAGATCCTTCTCCGTGCCTGAAGGCGCATAAGGCCGGTGCTTATCCCCGGTTTCCTTGGTGCTAAGCGAATGAGAGTCATCGACTCCCCCTGGATGGGACACCAGTCCATCGCAGGTTAACCCCCAGCGTAAGCCGGTACCCAGTTTCAGCTGGGTGGACTGAGACAATGTAGATAAAGTGCCTTGTCTAAGTGCACAACACACAACATCAAGTGACCACAGCGGGGTTTGAACCAGCGACCTTTCGGTTACTGGCCTAACGCCCATGACCACTGAGCCATGTGCTCCACTGATGAGACTAGGCGAATTCCAATTTCTCAAATTAAATCTCTTTTATCACTACTTTATCTGGGCAAATTTAAGACTGGGTGAAGCCATTTGCAAGTGTAGAAGGGCAAAAATAACACGAGGCGAAAATTACCCTGTATACAGTAAACCTCAAGTTGCTGGGAGTATTTATAGTGTTTTTGGCCCATCTGTTAGTCCTGCTTTTTTTGTCAGTGCAACTCTTGTAAAAGCTAAACACAATTCAATTATATACACACCAGCACACAGGTTTCATTTCACCAGATTGTACACTAATGAAACTTGTGGTTGACGTGTAATATTCCTTACATTGTAACTTGTCTTGGTTTTTGCCCTTTAATTCCTTGTTTTTAGGGATTTTTCACATAACTAGTAACAAAAGTTTAAGATGTTTGTAAATAATGCATGGCTTGTATATTTGATGTTACTTTTCTCCTGGCTTGATGTTGCTGCAGGTCTGTAGCTCTGGGTCTGAGAAAATTTGGATGGAAGACCTGGGAGCTACAGTGCCTCCCATAGTAACAAACTGCAATTTAGGCGCACAAAAAAATGCGCTAGTTTTGGACTGATTAATCTTATTTCAGAATACTAGTAACAAACTGCAATTTAGGTGCACAAAAAAATGCGCTAGTTTTGGACTGATTAATCTTATTTCCGAACACATTCTGCACAGATATTTGATTCCAAAAAATTCCCCGGACATTTTACTACTGATATCGTCACTTTACTTGCCTCTTATCCGGGTGTCCAAGTAGCGCAGTGGACAATGCATTCTGATCCCTGTGGTTGACAGTGGTTGTATGTGAAAGGGTAGGGTCGCCTATTTGGACACCAGGGTTTCCTCCGGGCACTTCGGCTTCCTCCTACATCAATGACCCCTCGCGCTAACATCAGGCCAACGAAAGATATTAATATAATTTGTAGAATTTGTTTATCAATCGGTGTAAAATAAATAAAGTTCAGTACTTGCCTCTGATATTCTTTTAAACAACATCACTAACCTCGTTAAGTGAAGTGGTGCAGTTTGTTTACATGTTAAAATGGCGACTCGTGAATTTAACATACATCATTTTCTGGGGTCGGTTAGAGTGTTTCAGAGAAAGCCTGAGGCAAGTAAAGAGACGATATCCTAGTAAATTGCATGAAGAATTTAATGGTACTAATTTTTTCCACAGAATTAATATTCAAATAAGGATATTAGTCCAAAACTAGCACAATTTTTCGTGCGCCGTAAACTTTTTTTTACTATGAGAGGCACTTTAGCTCACATTTGATAATTCATTGCAACCAAGTCACACTGTTAAGATGTATGTCCACACAGTTGAGACCTGTTCAGCAAAATGCTTCAAACTATTAATCAGTCAGCAGCTTATATATAGGGCTTTTAGGGATAGTGACGATGAAAGAGTTATATGGCTAACATTGCCTTTTATGAGTCGTGTTCAGCTTTAAACAGCTGCACAGAATTTCAAAGAACTTTGTAGGAACAGTGCAGGCAACGCAGATCCCGTATTAAACCACACTCCCTCTACGGTCTACGGTTAGTTTATCCTTTCTGCTAGGAAGAGGAACTAGTTAGTTGTAAGAGCTTTTTAACTGGAGTTTAATGGTGAAAATGGCGGGCGGGCGGCTGAAAGGGTACCCTTATTGTACGGATAACTCCTCCTACAGTTTTCAAGATGGGAAGTTGTTCTTTTTCAGATCAATTGAACATATATATTAGAGGTGTGCATATTGCTAGGATTTTGATTTCGGATAATTTATTAAAACAATACGAGCTGTTGAACTTAAGGGTTTTTTTGTGGAAAAAATAGGATAGGTAGTGTTCATCAAATTCAGGGTTGACAAATGGATTATGGAAACTGTTCACACAAAAGAAAACCAGGTTTGCTGTCCCATTGACACCTTTTTCTCTTGTTTCAATTTCCCTTGATAAATTCAATAAAATATGTTGAACAAATCCTTTCTGCGATACACCATGGCAGTTAATTCATTGCGGTCATAGTTTCAGCTATGTTTAAATTACATTTGTGTGACCTACCATTAAACAAGGTGATCAGAGATTTTTATCTGGACGATATTAGACAGTAGGACAGCCACCTTACATTGAGAGTAATTCTTCACTGGTCTTGTCTGATGTATTTTAACCGGGTTTACGGCAAAAATAAAAACTCCGGTTATTGAAATGTGAAAATGACTGGCAGGCAGGCGGCTGCCAAAAGGGTACTCCTTTTGTCTGGATAACTCCTACAGTTTTTAAGATAGGAAGTCTTTGTTTTGCAGATAAATTGAACATATATCAGAGATGTGCATATTGCTTAGATTTTGATTTTTAGGTCACCTGAGTCACTTAGGTGACCTATTGCTATTGGTCTTTGTCAGTCGTCGTGCCTTGTGCATCATCAGTTAACAATTTTTAAGTCTCCCAAACGAAGTTTAGAGACTTGTTGTTTTTGTACGGTTCTTCTTCTTCTTCTTTCTCGCTCTGAACTTGTCCATCGCGTTTCTCAGAGATGGCTAAACAGAATTGTACAAAACTCTAGGATACGATAGGCCTGCATATCTAGATGTGCACGCTGGTTTGATTTTTCTCATTTGGGGTTGGTCGACCACTTTTCTGGGGGGTCAAAAGGGTGTGAGGTCTAACATTGAACCTTATGGGAAAAATCGAAGACTCTAAATGGTTATAACTTAAAAACGGACAAAGATAATAATATAGGGTTTTCAGAATCATATATTGACTGTTACAGGCAATATTTAGGGTTTATATGATCTGACCCCTGGACCCCTGGGGTCATCCCCACCACCCAGGAATTGGAAATGGTCATATATCTCAGAAACTGTTAGAATCCTGACCCTTAAACCATATATATTCTTGTTTCATGTGTTAAGAAGCATCAAATGGTATGTAGGTCATGGGCCCCGGGGGTGGTCCTGACCCCCCTCAAACTGGAAGGGCCCAAATATCTTGAAAACGGTCGAGATCCCAACCCCTAAACCATATATATTCTTGTTCCTTGTGTTAAGTGGCATCAAATAGTATGTAGGTCATGGGCCCGGGGGCGGTCCTGTCCCACCTCAAACAGGAAGTGCCAGAATATCTTGAAAACGGTTAAGAACCCTACCCCTAAACCATATATATTCTTGTTCCCTGTGTTAAGGGGCATCAAATGGTATACCATATATATTCTTGTTCCTTGTGTAAAGGGCCATCAAATGGTACGTAGGTCATATGGGCCTCAGGGGTGGTCCTGCCCCCCCTCAAAAAGGAAGGGCCCAAATATCTTGAAAACGGTTAAGAACCCCACCCGTAAACCATATATATTCTTGTTCCTTGTTAGTTAACCTGATATATAGTGAAGGACCCCTGGGAACATCATGAAACTTGTGGGTCATCCCTACTCTATATGATAGCCTCATTCGTTTGGGAGACTTTATAATCGCCTTGATTATATTTAGATCTTGTTCATATATGTTATGGAATTGCAAAATTCACATAAATTTAAATGTCCTTCATTAATTTTTTTTTTATTTTATATATTGTAGATGACATATATCTCGGAAATTTCATTGACTATTACTCATCTGGATCAACCTCTGATACTGGACCGAATGTTGATTCTTTTGTCTGGCATGCATTGGAAGATATAAAAGCAAATGTTTATTCACATCTTATACCAGGTGACTGATCATTTTCTTGGTATTCCAGCAAAATGGATTAAGTTCAATGGATTGTGCAATTTAAAATCAGACATGTATAGTTTAGAAAAGAATGTTTCAAACATTTTTACAGGGATGGAAATTAGTTTTTAGCTAGTGAGCTATTCTGATCACATTTTGTCTGTCATCTGTCTGTCTGTCTGTCTGTCTGTCCGTCTGTAAACTTTTCACATTTTCAACATCTTCTCAAGAGGCACTGGGCCAATTTCAACCAAACTTGGCACATAGCATCCTTAGCCTAAGGAAATTCAAAGTTGTGAAAATTAAGGACCAAGCCCTCTTACAAGGGGAGATAATTAGGAATTAATGAAAATTTTCGAGAAATTTTCAAAAATCTTCTTCTCAAGAACCATTTGGCCAGAAAAGCTGAAACTTATGTGGAAGCATCCTCAGGTAGTGTAGATCCAAAGTTGTGAAAATCATGACCCCCGAGGGTAGGATGGGTCCATAATGGGGGGTCAACTTTTTACATAGGAATATATAGAGTAAATCTTTAAAAATCTTCTTTTCAAAAACCATTAGTCCAGGAAAGCTATATATATATATAGAGTAAATCTTTAAAAATCTCCTTCTCAAAAACCGTTAGGCCAGGAAAGCTGAAACTTGTGTGGAAGCATCCTCAGGTAGTGTAGATTCAAAGTTGTGAAAATCATGACCCCCTGGGGTAGGGTGGGGCCAAAATGGGGGGTTGACTTTTTACATAGGAATATATAGAGTAAATCTTTAAAAATCTTCTTCTCAAGAACCATTTGGCCAGAAAAGCTGAAACTTATGTGGAAGCATCCTCAGGTAGTGTAGATTCAAAGTTGTGAAAATCATGACCTCTGGGGGTAGGGTGGGGCCAAAATGGGGGGGGTCAACTTTTTACATAGGAATATATAGAGTAAATCTTTAAAAATCTTCTTCTCAAAAACCGTTAGTCCAGGAAAGCTGAAACTTATGTGGAAGCATCCTGATGTAGTGTAGATTCAAAGTTGTGAAAATCATGACCCCCGGGGGTAGGGTGGGGCCAAAATGGGGGGTCGACTTTTACATAGGAATATATAGAGTAAATCTTTAAAAATCTTCTTCTCAAGAACCATTTGGCCAGGAAAGCTGAAACTTGTGTGGAAGCATCCTAAGGTAGTGTAAATTCAGAGTTGTGAAAATCATGACTCCTGAGGGTAGGGTGGGGCCACAATGGGGGGGGGGGGTCAACTTTTTACATAGGAATATATAGAGTAAATCTTTAAAAATCTTCTTCTCAGAAACTAATGAGCCAGGAAAGCTGAAACTTGTGTGGAAGCATTCTCAGGTAGTGTATATTTAAAGTTGTGAAAATCATTTCCCCCAGGGGTAGAGTGGAGCCACAATTGGGGATCGAATCTCTACATAGGAATATATAGAGTAAATCTTTAAAAATTGTCTTCTCAGAAACTAATAAGCTAGGAAAGCTGAAACTTGTTTGGAAGCATCCTCAGGTAGTGTAGATTCAAAGCTGTAAAAATCATGATTCCTGGGGGTAGAGTGGTGCCACAATGGGGGTGGAATTTTTAAATAGGAATATTAAGAGTAAATCTTTAAAAATCTTCTTCTCAGAAACTAATCAGCCAGGTGATTATTTAATATTGTTTAGATTTTGGCTTCTGGATGATTCCTGGACAATTGGGTCTCACAAGGGGTTCAGAGTTTGATGTAGGTTTATATCCCATTTATAAACAACTAGACTTTGACCCGTGCTTGCACGGGTTGAAATTGCATACAATATCGGAAATTTGTGAAATAGATACATCGACATACCGTATTGTTGGCATTTACATAACCAAGCTTTAGGCCTACAATAATGCTATTAAAAATTTAACTACACTCTGCTTAATTAGAATAATCTAACTGTGTCTCGGGACAGGCCTTCACCACAGTTAATAATGCCTCCCATATACCCGTAATGTAGCAAAAAATTGCAGAATCGCTCCAAACGATTTTGGAGAAAATTAATGAAGCTGCATTGAAAATAACAGTCAAATTATTCATAACAAACCATTTTGAGACTGTAAATACCTTTCATCTGAAAATTTAATTCATATTAATGAAAAACACTTTTTCACCAACTTTTTTTTCACACCATGTTGACATTCGGAACGCTCGGGATTTTTCATATTAAATGCACTGAGTTAGAGTTATCTCCCGTATTTTCTTTGATGAAAAGAATATATAGCAAATTTCCAATGAAAATTTACACGTATTTGTATTATCGTTTCTGAGTTTATCCATGCAAATGTGATATTGTGGAAACATGAACTAAAGAGCCTCCCGTGATTAAGCGTGAATGTAATGCGCATGCGCAAGATTGTAAAATCCAAAAAATCCAGGTGATTTCCGGATTTTTTAAAGGAATTTTTGTTGATTATTGATTAGCGAAGCTTGATTGAGGAAATATAAAAACAAATTGGTAATCTTCAAGTACCAATGATGTTTAAAATATATAAAACAAAAGACAGTACTTCTCCGATTTCTCGGTATTAAAGCCCAAAAATTCGAGTCTATTATTTTAATATAGTAGTATAGATTGTTTAGGATCTTTTTGAGAGCTGCAATGCTCAACATGTGATAATACTAAAAAATCATCCTGTTAGAAAAGGGACTAATGATAATAAACATAAGAATATTCAGTGGAAAAAATTGATTTTTATTTATACAGGATCTAAATGTATTATACTACATTGTCCAGATAGTTTTTATTATGACTCCATTAAGCTGATTTTATCATACCTATTGTTCCTCAGGTGAGCGATGTGGCCCATGGGCCTCTTGTTTAGCAGATTTTAGCCAGTGGAATTTTTTTACCAGCAAAATTATAGTTTCACTAGCATTTTTCCTATGATAACATGGTTGAAATTTTTTGAAATAGCTAGGTGGAATATTTTCATAATTTATTATATGTAACTGATGTGTTGATGGATGACATTTTAAAATTTCCCAATGTCAAGTAACTTGAGTAAATTGAATATTGTAATAAATGATACAAGATTGCTTTAATTACCTCATGGATGAGCGATCAATAGCATAATTTTGGCGTATTTTGCACCAAATTTTGATAACAATCTGCGAATCATCCTTCGTTTCATACAACAAGGGTATGTGAAGTTTCCTCTCCCAGTTTTAATAGAAGCAGTGATGCCGACTTCTTCAGTTGAAGTGGCAACACCCTGAGAGATTGGATTGCCATTGTTATTTTTATGAGACAATTACCATCATATTTTTTTTAAGTAGTTTGTTATTAGGTCGTTCATCATGTACAAAATACCAAGAAATTTCTGCATTTCCCTTCCACATTGCACCTCAAGAGTATTTAGATCGTTGTATAAGCATTTTAATGTTCGCAAGATGAAATTAGCTTTAACTTTCTAAATCTGAAGATTAAACCAGAAAAATTTGGTAAAAAAATTCTTTATTTTTATTATTTTTTTTTTTTATACAAAGGTTGGCAACCACAGGTTGCTTTTAATTAACCCAGAGTATTTCCCTTTAATTTTGACCCTTCCGGTTAAATTACTTTTACTTTGCACAAAAGTTGTATGCTGTATATTACTGAACACAAATTCACAGTACCAGTTTCATTTCTTAATAATCAAAAGGTGGACTTATTAATAGCTAGCCTTTAATTATTCTTATATTAAACTTTTAGATCTATGACATATAATTTCTAATTTATTCTATTAAGTCCATTTTTCCCTCTGAATTGAAAAAAAATGGTAATTGTTGGGATTTGCCTAGAAAACTGTATAACTTTTTCCCTTTGATTTGGTACAGGAAGAACTCTGCACATTAACTCGTATGATACTAAAAACAATGAAGTCACTACAACTGTTCAGTTAAATGCTATGCTGAGAGAAGGGGAGGTCAGTATAGTTTTACAGTTTTGAATGATTTAGTACATGTATTAAAAATCTAAATCAGAATTCTTGAATTGTAAATCGGAACTATCTTTGATAATGTACTTAATATATGTTTTTTTTATTGGAACTTCTAGGCAACTCCACATAAAAGAGTCAGAGGAATAATTGGGCTTGGATCCAATACATTGACAGAGAAACTAGCTCCAGTTCTATTATCTAACAAAATACCCCAGATTTCTACTAGGGAGGATCAGTATGAATTTAATGACAAGGTATTTGATAATATCAAAATTGGTTATTGTTCAATGAATCTGAATGCACAACAGATATCTATGGGCTTAATTAATACTCAGTATACTTAGACATAATTTTCATGTTTAAGTGCTAGTATGCAAGAGCGGAATGTGTCCTAATAAATGACATTTTCCTGTTCTTGAAGAGTTGCCCCCCTCCTTTTTGCTTAATATATTAATCTATAAAAATCAATTTTAAAAAATCTATCTGGTATAAGATTTGTTTTCAATAGTTTTTCTTTTCCAAATGATTGAATACATCTTTCCACCAAAGCATTTTTTGATATTCTTAGTACATGTATTTACATTTTCATTTTCCAAAATTTGCTTGTTCCATAAACCTTAATGCAATCTTTACCGATTAATTACTGCTTAGGTAATAACATTTTTGGAAATTTCTCTTTGTAAATCCTTTTCTATTCTAAAATGCTTTGAAATAATATCAGGGTATTTATTGCATGATGAATATTCAAGGTTATAGAAAATTATGTCCTAATATATATTGGGCTGGGTCCTTAAGTAAAGGAGAGAATAAATTGAGAACAATTATGCATCTATAAGTTTCATCTAAGTCATAGAATTATTTCATAAGTAGTGAGTATTGAGTAAGCTGAACATGCATGTTGAAAATGTTGAATCATTGTTTTACAAATTACATTTGACTTTTCCAGCAAGTGTACCCTTACTACAGCAGACTGTCCTGGAATTTAGGCTCCTTGTCCCACAGTATCATGATGGCGGCTTCATATAGAAACTGGAAGAAGATGGTAAGCAAAAAGATACAAGAAAATAGAACACTAGTATATGTTTTGGAACAACCAGCACTGGGTTTTGTCCAAGCTGTAATAAATATATTTTCATGCAGATACCGGTACATGGAACCAAAATTATAAAAAAATTCTCACATTTTAATCCATAAATTTTTTATGGAATAAATTCCTACTTGTGACAAATAAATTGAAAGTATCTCAAAAGTAGGTTAGGATTTTTTGAATCTGGGTTCATGTATGCATGTTACTGTATACAGGGTTATTTTCGCCCTAGCTGTGCAATTTTTCCCCTTTTACACTTTTTCACCTTGTCTTAAATTTGCCCAGACACGGATAGTTGTTTTTAAAGAGAGATATTTTGAGACATTGGAATTTGCCCAGTCTAAAATTCTCCTGCTGACAACGAGGGCGAAAGGGGCGAAAATCAAACGAGGGAGAATATTTCCCTGTATACAGTAGTTATTCTTATCACATAATTTTTGTCCCCCGCCGCAACGCGGAGCGGGGACATAGAAATGCCGGGCGTCCGTCCGTGGGTCCGTGTGTCCGTGGGTCCGTGTGTCCGTGGGTCCGTGTATCCGTGGGTCCGTGTGTCCGTGGGTCTGTGGGTCCGTGTGTCCGTGGGTCTGTGTGTCCGTGGGTCCGTGCGTCCGTCCGTCACACTTTTTTGTAAGCGCTCTCATGCCTACAAATTTTGACAGATTTTCATTACATTTATACCAAATGTTTATACACCTATTACCTTGGTCAAGTTTGAAAATCAGCATTGGTCGATACTTTTTGTTGGAGTTATGGGACTCTGACCACAATAATGACTCCGTTTTATCCAAAAATTGACCTTGTAAGCGCTCTCATGCCTACAAATTTTGACGGATTTTCATTAAATTTATACCAAATGTTTATACACCTATTACCTTGGTCAAGTTCGAAAATCAGCATTGGTTGATACTTTTTGCTGGAGTTATGGGACTCTGACCACAATAATGACTCCGTTTTATCCAAAAATTGACCTTGTAAGCGCTCTCATGCCTACAAATTTTGATGGATTTACATGAAATTTATACCAAATGTTTATACCATTAATACCTTGGTTAAGTTCTTAAATCAGCCTTGGTCGCGTCCCCACGAACCTGTAAAATTTAAGCAATCCACGAAAATTGGCCCCCACGAAATTTAATGATTCCACAGTACAGTATACTAGTATACTGCTTGAACGGCGGGGGACCCAGGAATTCTATTCTTGTCATATTTATTTTGAAGAGTAACTTCCCTTAAAATCCATTTCAACAAAACCGTGGATTTGGAATAGTTTGTGTACAACAGTAATTTGGCATATAAGCCTGTTTAGATGCATAAGATGGATAGTTACATCATATCAAAGGTTCTTATTTCACAGTGTCCTCTGAAAATTATCAAAGCAAACTTTCAGAGCATCAGTTGGAGACATTTTCTTTCATTTATATGAATTATTTTCGCATAGTATGTACAAAAATTAAAAGTATTTTATTTTTTCCTGTAAAAAAATGATTGTAAATCAATATTCATTGGTGTTTTACATTTTTCTTTAGCTCATAGTTCGGCAGTCTACTTATAGAGTTAACAACATCCTTATTCAGAAAGCCAAAGACTTTGGACTTGAATTTGTTGCTGAGGTAAATCGGTACATTGTATCTTTAAAAAAAGGAGATTTAAGTGTGTACAATATTTAATACACTCAAAATAATTTTTATATTGCTAAATCTACTTTTAATACATTTTATTCATAATTTGGGGTTAGTGGAGCCACTAAAAAATCTGAGATTTTACAACAAGAAAATTAATTATTTGCAATGCTGGATATCATTGAGATTTAATTTGTACAAATTTTTGAGTTGATCTTCAGATTGCAATTTCTAATTCATATGGCTACATTTTGATTTACAGTGAACTAATAAGTAAAAGCTTTTAAATTGGCGTTAAATCCAGAAAAGTTTCAGCGTAATGTTTTGACTGATCCTTGTCTAATCAGATTATAGAAGGCGGAGGTCCTATATTGAAAAATTATGAACATTATTTTTCTGGGAAATTTGGATATAGTAATGAACAGTTTGTATTAGCGCAATTCCTCTTTAACCGCTGCATTAACTTCGTTGGCATTTAGGATACAATATGTAGATGTAGATGTAAAACTCTTATTTAATGCTTTGGTGTCTTATTGGGTATTTTACAGATTTCTATTCCATTTTTGCCTCCACCACTTTATAAACCTGGACTGTTGCAATCCTACATGGACAAGATCAAGTCATACGGAGTAAGAGTGATATGGATGTTTATGATTCCACCTCTTATGGCATTAACACTCTGTGAGGCTAGAGAGTAAGTTCTCTTTATAGCTAAAGTTTACAAAGTTTGTAAAAGTAACTGTTCTTATGATACGCCTTAATTGGAATCGTCATCAGTGTCTTGGGTGAAAGTTTCAGAGGAAGTTATTTTAAGTACCAAAATGTCCTTTATTTATACACCAGAGTTGGGTGGATGATAATTTTTCATTTTGATTTCCATGAAGTATTTTAAACCAGTTATTTTTTTTTGCTAGCAACAACATGACATCATATGATGGTTATCAGTGGGGAGCTATAGGACAGTATGGCTGGTACTTTCCATATGAGAACCAGTATTATAAAGGGTGTCGAGATCCAAATGTAAGCAGTTTTGTTAAAAATTATATAGCCATAATAAATTTAATGAAACTGTTATGTTAAATGGTAGTGCAAACTTTTTAAACTGTAAAGAAATTTGTTATAAAAGTGTTAAATTTCATCATTATTAACCTCTTCGGGACTTAAAATTAGTTCGCTATATTTGTAAATTTGTTAAATCCGAATTTATTTTAATCTTAAAATTTTGCTGAGATTTGTTAAGAATTTTACTGGAGACTCAAAATAACTTCGCTATATCAGAGATTTTGGTATATCCGTGTTTGTACTAAACAAGTTTTACTGTACATGCATTATGGCCATAACAGTTATGTGCATAATCTCCACTTGCTTAATGCTTATATTATAATCATGATAGTACTTTTAAAATCTGTCAGTTAAATAACATTAACAATCTTTTTTTATAATAATCAAATACAATATTAATTTATCGCAAATCTTACATGAAAGTATTCGCTACGACCGATGTAGCATTGCGTTGAGTGATGACACTTTCTAATCGGTGTGTATTTCAATTGTGATTCGAAATAAAGATTCTGATTGGCGCATTTATATAGACCCGCCCATTTATCAAATGCATGTTGAGAACATGATGCTAACACGTGGAAAGATATGTCGGAGAAAGAAAACATCTCATGAAGTTGTACATGTACTAGCAAGTTAAAAAATTACAGAGTTATTTGATATTAAACAAATGGGGCGATGTTCACGTACATGTGTAAATAATATTAATGAAAAGAAAAAGAAAAGTTCCCTAAAAGCAGGGATCGGCGCATATAGATTATCAGTCACAGATTGTACTTCGCTTATCGAATTATGTTATTCAGTTATTAAAAAATCGCCAGAAACTGTTTAGTGAACAAATAAATTTTACGTTACCGTTCATAATGTACCATTTACTGTATATATGGAAAATCGCATGAGTTGAACAGTTTTTCCTCACAAAAAACTTGTTGCAAAATGTAGATCCACGGGAAAATTCGGGTTGACACGCCGTGAAATCCATTAGACGTTTTACAGCATATGTCTTCACTGTTTTGTTTACAATAAATCTGTACTGAAAATCTTTGAAACATCGTCAACAGCTCCGCAAAATGAAGAAGTGTGGTTTGTTTATACACTTGGAAAACTGTAAAATTGCGACTCGATCTGCACGTGAATTTTACAATCCGAGGTCGATTAGCGTGTTTGAGAGAAAGTCAGTGTCAACGTCAGTAGTAAATATTGTGTGATGAATATCGAAGAACATATAATAAAATGAATGTTTCTACAGACTAAGTGAGTTACAAAATAACGTTTATCACAGATCAGTCCAAAATTGAACATGTTTACATGCCGTAAATTTCAAATTTTTGGTATGATTGAAAACACATGCACACTTGTAGTTTTAAGTGTGTCATATTAATCGGTCAAAGTTCAATAAAATGCAATATAGGCTATGTAACATTTATTGTCAATATCTGTTGTGAATTCTTTGGAATAAGCTACAACAAAATAAATACTGCCTCATCTTAAATTGATGCGTTAAACAGTTAAAATGATTTGAATTTATCGATGAAGTATGTATTATATTGAAAAATGAATTGGGGATTGAACCTGTTTAAACAGCGTGTTTTTGACAATTGTTTACACAAAAAAGAAGATGCGATTATTGTGAGAACTCTTAGTCAATTCTTGCAGTGATTTAGTTTTTGCAGTTCAGATACAGAGTTAACGACACATCTGGCAGTTGGTGCATAAATTATCAATACCACGTTATCAGGTTAGAGTGGGCGGGTACTAAAACGGCCAATGAAAATGCTTGTTTTATAACTGCAACTCGCGATCCCAATAGTGTCGTCACTCAACGCATCAGTTTATCGCTCGCAGCGAATACACCCAAGTAAGATTTGCGATAATTGTATCACTAGAGTAATTTGTGTACTTGAGCGCTTGCTCTTAATAGCCTCTTATCACTATATAATTATTTCAGGTATCCCAATTGAGCAAAAAAATTATCAAAATATCCAAAACATCATGCATCTCACTATGTTTTGAATGGTAACCTTAATTTAAGCAGTTTGAAGATTATAGCTAGGCCATCCTTGAAAATATGTTTGTTTGGAATGCCGCCTGGGGGTTTCCAGACCCAGGAGGAAGGGAGGGAATTTTTTTTTTTTTTCAAACTTGAAGTTTAACTTCATTAAATTTGGTAAAAAATTTCCATAGTAAAAAAAGTTCTTTATTTTTTGCTAATAAAGTTTTATCAGTGGTGGGTATTTCAATGAGGCGGGAGGCAATTCCAAACAAAACAATAATTTTATTTTGGCCATATGTATAAATTTTAAGTCGCAAGAAAAATAATCAGCATCAGTAAAATTATGTAAAATTTCAATTTCAACATTTCCACAGATTTTTCTTGCAAATATCCATTATTTTGAGACAGAATTACCACTTAGTCAAAAGTTTTAGTGTATAATAAAATCAAAATACACTTCCCCCCTAAATTAGAGGCTTTTCAGACCCAAAATGTGTGTGTGTGTGTGTGGTGGTGGGGGGGGGGGGGGGGTAATGTGCATATTATAAACAAGTTCATACTATATGTTCTTCAAAATATGGTATATGGTATGTTCGTCCATCTAGGATTTTTCATTCATTATAATTTCTGTTTGTGCCAGATTAAAAAAAAAAAAATTCAAACTTTAACAATTTGATATTAACGGTATGATGAATGCAGATTTGGCTAATTTTTTGTCATTTTTCAGGCATTGCCATGTAGTACAGCATTCAAAGGATGGATTGGAATTGATTCTACCTATGATTTGAAAGGATTAAGCACTGATCATTGGAAGAGAGTGATGGAAAGACATTTGTTTACCGACAGAATTCAAGAAAATTATAGAGGAACCAACAAAAAAAATAAATGGTTAGAGGTAAGGCATGATAAGACAATGCAATTTTTGATGGTGTCTTTCCAACATTTCACTCTATACAGTCAAATCTGTATTGGGGTTATCCACAGGAGCAAACTAAAGTTGATGTTCAATTTAAAAAATGAAGCTTTTTAAGGCTTTGCATTGCTAGAGTGATGTAGCAATTTTTTTAGCCCAACTGAACTGAAAACCTAGTGAGCTTTTCTGATTACTTTTTGTCCTGCCTCCATCTGTCTGTCCGTCCGTCTGTAAACTTTGTACATTTTTGACTTCTTCAGAACCAATGGGCCAATTTCAATCAAACTTGGCTCAAAGCATTATTGGGTAAAGGGGATTCAAATTTGTTAAAATAATGGGCCAGGCTTTCTTTCAAAGGGACATAGAATTATTTAAAAATGTGTTGGTATTTCAAA
Organism: Magallana ariakensis; assembly: GCA_020458035.1. Taxonomy (NCBI): domain Eukaryota; kingdom Metazoa; phylum Mollusca; class Bivalvia; order Ostreida; family Ostreidae; genus Magallana; species Magallana ariakensis. The sequence goes on along the minus strand of CM035814.1, from coordinate 40,175,594 downwards.
GGGAGATAGAATTATTTAAAAATGTGTTGGTATTTTTCAAAATCTTATCCTTAAAAACCATTTGGCCAGCATCCTCAGGTAGTGTAGATTCAAGTTTGTTCAAATCATGATCCTCAGGGGTAGGGTGGGGCAACAATGGAGGGGGTAAATTTTTACATAGGAAAAAAGATTAAATCATTCTCCAAAACTAAAGTGTAATAATATTATGTATTACTTATAAATGGAAGCTTCTTGACATATTGACCTACTTGACGTATTCCTGTTCCCTCCTTGGGGGGCATAGGGCCGCAACCACTCCTCGCCAATGGACTGTTTGTTGATTCTCAATTATTTAGACTAGCCCCTGAACAATTATTGGGCATCACAAGGGTTCAAAGTATGATGTAGGTTTATATGTGTGTGGAGCATAACTCACTTAATGATGTGTATTGTGCACATAGACAAGGCACTTTATCTACATTGTCTCAGTCCACCCAGCTGAAATTGAGTACTGGCTTACCCTGGGGGTTAACCTGCGATGGACTGGTGTCCCATTCAGGGGGAATTAATGACTCTCATCCATTTAGCACCACAGAAATTGGGGATAAGCACCAACCTTATGCGCCTTCATGGCATGGAGAAGGATTTAACTTAAATATATATATGTATGAGCAGTATGTTGTTTAAGAACTTAATCTTAAGAACTACAGTTTGCTTAATATGTAATATGGCTATAAAATCATCCTGTTACAAAAGGTGCTAAATGCTTAACATAAGAATATATGGGGAAGAATTTAAAAATCATTTTATACAGGATCTATTCTACTACATGGCCTAGATATTTTGTATATGACTCCATAAAGCTGATTTTATTATGGCTAATTTTGCTAAGGTGAGCGATGTGGCCCTTGGGCCTCTTGTCGTATTTAATCTTGCTTAAAGCTATTAAAACACTTAAACATAAACTAAGTGTAGGTTGATCATTTTGCATTTGTAATGACCCAGAGTGACTGTTTGTTTTTTTGGGGGGGGGATGGGGGGTTGGCCACAAAATACTGTATAAAGGGAAATATTCGCCCCCGTTTTATTTTCGCCTCTTTCTGTCTCGTTGCCAGCGGGCGAATTTAAGACTGGGTGAATTCCAATGTCTCATATTATCTTTCTTTAAACACAACTGTGTCTGGGCGAATACAAGAAAAGGCTAAACTTTTTGCAAGTAAATTTAGAAGGGCGGAAAATACACAGGGCAAAAATAACCCTGTATACTGTAATTTTGGCCTATTTTGTTAAGTATAAAGATGAGCCAAAATAAAATTCTTTTTTATTCTAAAGATTTTAGATTTATATAGTAAAAATATAACACTGAATTTTGCAAAAACTTTTATGAGGATGATGACCAATGAAATCAGAAACTAATTATAAGTACAATTTCGCATTTTATGTAGATTTTAGCTGTATATGCCTTAGCTTATGATGCAGTGATAGTGTATTGTGAAGCAATGACAGTTTTGATGGCGAAGAAGGAAACAATAACTTCGGACAAATTGGTTGCTGAAATCAGAAAGGTAAGAAATTAAACACATATCTTTGAGGTAAGAAATGGATTAGATGTATCAGCTTGTTTACTTTTACCTAAAGGATGCTGCTGCACAAAATACTTCCTTCATAAATTTTTTTCCTTTTAGAATACATCAAAAAGGGGATGTCCTACAAAATGTATTAATAATTCCCTACCGATGAGGTCAATACATGTTTTATAGAACCATGTATTGACCGATATCAAAAGGCTATAACTTTTATTATAATAAATCAAAAACCAATTCTCTCCATTCTCTTCAATCTTATAATAGTAAAATATTTTGTTCATAATGTATAGGTGTGGATTTCGCTATTATGACGTCACAATGTCGCACGTGCCAAAACCAGTATTTTGTCATGAAAATCTATTTTTAGTATAGTGAGGTCAATAAATTTTCTACTTTTAGTATAGTAAGGTCTATAACAAAATTTATAGCAGGTCACGTGACAGCAATCGACTAATCATATTCTTGGGGAAAAATACGATATTATAATAAATTTTAAAATACAGGTAAAGTTCAAGTTTTGTGCATGACTAATGATTTTTGACGGAGTTATGTTTCTTGAACTTACTATCTTCTGTGCAATCAAATTTAAAACTAATTATGGCATTTGAAATTTTGGCTGCCTGCGGGGGCATTTGTGGCATTATGACACATCTAGTCTCACATAAATCGACACTGGGGGTGTCAGTAGGGGTTATGTATTGCTTACGTAATATACTCAGAACGCTTGTTTTAATGATGTTTTGCGATAATTTTTTGCCTTGGAAAATAGTTTGATTTCAAGTACCCTTCCTTTCTGAAATTAGGAATGAGTGTGTATGACTATGTGTGAGCATAGCATGCTTACATATGTGTGAATTTTTATCACTCGTCCATACATGTTAAGATCAAGATCTAGAAATGAAAGGTGCTTACAGGTTTATGAAATTCAAGATATAAATTCTTTCAATAATGATTCATAACAATAGCTTTGTTCATTAGGGTGTATCGGGGCATAAATATTTTGAAAATCGGTGAAAAATCATGTTTTAAACTGTCATTTACTGTGATATACGAAGGAAATAAGTAACAAATCTTGGGAGTTTTGTCCATTTCTGACTAATGAAATATATATTTTCTAGATTATGCCTATATCCTCTCCAAAAACTTATTAAGCTCTTAATCTCCTCTTTAAAATGATGTCAAATTTAGTATAGGTATCTGGATTACTTTTCCTATGATTTGATATAGAATGTCAAGAAATTGTTTCATTTTTGACATAATTCCTTTAAAACCATAAAATAAGGGGAAAAGATGCATCAAATCAATTATGACATCATTAACTGAAATATTATAAATTTTATTATAAGTACTATGTAATGCATAAGAGGGAGACCTGCCCATCTGCACATCTATGTGGTATGCAATTTAGGACTGTGAATGTTGAAGCTAGTCCTGCTGCATAATTGCTTAATATTTTGATTTCATTGAACATATTGTATGTTGTACAACTATATGTATATTTATTACCAAAAATATTTTGTTATCCACAACTAAATTTGAAGTTTATGCATAATTACAGATTGTTATACAGGTACAAATGTATATATATACATATTTATATATATGTGCCATTGTGTGTATATAAGGCCGCTCAAAATTAATTCTACATTTAACGTCACTTCAAAATACCAAACCTACAAGGGAAGTCAATAAGATTAAAACAAACAAAATTTTCAAACAAATTATTTTCATTCATTTACATTAATACAATAGTGAGTATTCAAATTACATATAGTTTACCTCTTTTATAGTAATATTTCCCGATAATCCCATTGAGTATCTGATTTATAGTCCATAATGTGCTCTAAACATTTCGAATTTCTACAGATTACAGTATTTTAGTATAATCAAACTGGATTAAATCAAATTAAAATAGGGTTTTGTTTGTTTTGTTAAAACCCAATTTATCCTAAACCTACGCGCGCAGATTACGTTAAACGTAGAATTTATAACTTTGGGCAGCCTAATAAGAAAAATAAGAAATATTAAAAATAATTCAATGACATAATTATATTATATTTACCTAATAGAAAGATATTACATGTACATGCTATCTACTAAATCCAGGGGGCCCCTGGCACCCCAGGTGAGGATATATTTAGAGGGTCTCTGTGGAGATGTAACCTCACAATCAACTGTACTTGTTCCTGAATGAAATAAGGGGGGAAAAATTACGACATTATAATGCATTCTAGCATCAAAAAGACAATCTGGAATCATTTATTAGATCTTGACCTTAACATATAGTGGTACAAAAAGGTAGATGAAGCCTCTGATAACTAATTAAAGATATCTATACTTAAAAATTAAGACATTTTGCCAATAAACTATGAAATGCCAGCACCAGAGTAATTCAGCTTACACCTTTAGTATTTCATCACATGTGAGTTGATGTCCGTAAGCTATAATTGAATTTTTCCTAATAAGTAATTATTGACAAATAAATTTAAAACCTACATTCATTTTCGATAAAGCAGCCTGAAATAGCAAAAATGAGAGTAAGGTGGTTGTTTGATTGTCATTCGTTGAGGTAATAGCGAGTTACAGAGCTTACAATTCTTTAATATGTAAACAAAGCTTTTGTTTACATTTTGAGTTTTGAAGTGAAAATTCCAGTTTTAGACCTAAAATGAATGTGTTAAAGGTTAGGAACTGTTTATTTATGCTTAAAGTGTATAAAAATATAGATAGACAAACCAGCTTGAAAAAGATTTTTTTACTGGTATATTGAACCTATGTAAACAAATACAGGGCAAGAGCCTTGTTTACATGACAAAGAATTGTGAGCCCTGTATCTTGGTTATAACTCAACGACTGACTCTCAAATTTCAAATGATAATTAGAAATGCATTCCTAAAGCATTGTAAATAATAAAAATAGAATTTGACCAAAATCGTAACCATGCCCCTTTAAAGTTGTGTGAACAGTGTCCAACCTGTCTCTCCAAAAAGAAGGTTAATTTGTGAATGTCTTATGGAAAAATATAAAAATCTTTAATTTATTGCTCATTATTCTTTTTCAGGTCAACATAGAGGGGCTGACTGGGAACATAACATTTGAAGCTTCAGGAGACCGGCCAGGATTCCAAGGGTTTATGTGTGTTGTCAATCCCCATCCTCTGGGAACTTATGCTCCTGCTTCACATGTTGGTACCATGTCTTCTTCATGTCTGTTTTGAATTCATTTTAAAAAATGATAATAGTTTAAAATAATGTTTTATATATATATATATCTATATATATATCTATATATATCTATATATATATCTATATATATATATATCTATATCAATCATATAATTTGCCTGTTTGAAAACTTAATCTGAAAAATGTGCATCTGTTTAATTTCTGTATGTCAATATCAACAACTCTTATGTATCTAACAATATTAAGCAATTAAAACCATATATAATTAACTTGCTGTCTTGATAGCTTATAGAATTATTATCCAAAATGTTCTTGAAAATCTTCATGATAACTGTTGTTATTGAATTCACCTTTTTGTACTGTAGACTGCAGTTTTTGCAAGAACATTCATCTTGGAAAATACAGCTGCCACCACTCAGTTAGAAGTACCTATGCAAGCAAAGAGACCTTTAAGTCTTCCACCCTACAATCATATAGTCGCAAATTTCACTTCACCAGAGTCAGATTTTAAAAACAAATTTCGGTGAGTATTTACAAAAATTACAAAAATGATTATTGCAAAAATTTTGATAACACTTAGAACTCTGCACTTTGTAAAATATTAAATTGGGCAGAAAAAAAGTTTAAAACTTTGCTTAAAGTCTGTCTGTCCACCTGACATTACTTGTCAGATGCACATGGTCTCATGATCGACTTTTATAAAAATTGCTCTTCATTGGCTTATATCAAATACTGTAAACATATTATATTTGGCTTGTACGATATTTGGCGGAAGTTAGTTTTTGAGCAAGTTGGCGTAGATTTGAATTAGCGTATTCCTGAATGTGACTATTCTTATACATATATGCATAGCATTTAGCAATGTACTTGATTTAGCGGAAGCTGCATTCCGCCAAAAGCGCTAAAAAGAATACCCAGCCAAATGTAGTACGATTACAGTGTCCTATGTGTATGGTCAAGGACAGCATCTTTTAATTTGTATAATGAAAATCAATCTCTCTCTCTCTCTCTCTCTCTCTCTCTCTCTCTCTCTCTCCATGCAATGCCTACCAGTAAAAGGACAAAGATAATATTAGATCTTGGACCTATTTGTAAAGTCCTTCTTATGCCATATTTTTTCTCCATTTGTTCCAATATTGTTCATACTTTACCCACAGGGTGCATTTGGGTCATACAGTGACATTGAAGCAAGCTCTAGGTCAAATCATAGCATAGCATTGAAAATGAAACTATTTTAAAAATAAGCCACATCTTAGGATGAAGTGACTTGATCCTGATCCATGTACCTTTTGGTGTTTGATATTGAATTTTTATATTCATTTTTTTTTAAATATCTTTATATGCTTACACTTAAAGACATTGAGCAGTTTTGATGAAACAATTTGTTAATTTATCAATGGACAGCTTCATCATGTGCTCTACAAATTTAAGTTTGAATTCATTTTTAGTAAAGTTTTGTAGAAGTCTGCCTTACAGTTACCATTTTTAAAAGCCTTATGTTAAATAAACATGCTCCTTAATTCTATTAAAATTAAATGGTATTCGTTTCAATGCCAACCAGTATTCATTTATCTGGATATTATTACTAAAAATCAAAAATTAAGAAACAAGAAAACATTTCAAGAAATACTGATCAATTACAAGAAATTAAACTGCAACTTTCTTGACACAACTAGAAATTAGTTTCAGGATATGTTTTACAGTTTATAAATGCTTTGTTGTTTTACAGTTTATAAATGCTTTGTTGTTTTACAGTTTATAAATGCTTTGTTGTTTTACTTTGAACAGCTACAACAGCTCTACTGGAATGATCAGTGCTTTTACACAACAAATTGTACCTATACCTCCTGACACCACCACACCAAAAATAGAAGAAAAGGAAGACTATGCCATACCTCCATTCTACTGTAATGGTGGATGTGGTGGAAATAACACAGATGAGTTTGATGTCACAAAATATGAGTTTGGAAAATGTATATCCATGGATAAATGCGAGTATGTTGCAGTTGTAAACAATTTAGATTCCTTGTATCTTGCAGGAACCTTAAAAAAATTGCATTCCCATTGTAAGTTATAGATAAGTAAAAGATTCTAAATAATACAATACATATATTTCAGCTGCAATGATGGATATTATGGTGACAACTGTGAGAAAATGGTGTGTACATGTCTAAATGGATATTGTACTGTTCCCAAGAATTGTACTTGTGATGCAGGTTGGTATGGGGACCGATGCCAACATGCCATTTGTAGGTAAGTCTTGATAGCTGTGTTATGACATGATAATGAGAAAATAAATCTAGTTGTGATTTTATAGATTTTAATACTTTTCTTGATTCTTGTAGTGCCTGTGTGAACGGAAGATGTACGTCTCCTGAGATCTGTACCTGTGAATCCTCCTATACTGGGGCTGCCTGTGATAGCTCGCTAGTGGTGGTCATAGTGGTGCCCATCCTGGTCGTGTCCATCGTTATTGTTGTTGGCGTGTTTGTTGGAAGATGGTTGCTAAGGAGGTTAGTTTTCAGAGATTTATTAAGTTCATCAAATAATAATGTTTTGAGAATATAACTTATATAATACACCTACGAGACCTTACTGCTGTCTCACTTATCAGGAAATGTATTTAAAAACAAAGTATTATTTTATGAATTAAACTTTCCCATTGAAAATTCAGTGTTAATGTAAACTTTATTCTTTCAAACTGCAGGCTTCATTTGAAGAATGCCCTTCAGAACTTGGACTGGCTGGTCAAGTTTGATGAAGTAATGATAGGAGATGCTCGAGCTCTCAGCTTTGTGTCCACAGCAGGGGAAGATCTAGCAATATCCAACAAATCTAATATCTGTACATGGAGGAGTCAGAAATGTTACATGCAGGTCAGATTAATCGTAAAATTTTCTCATCAAATATTAGTCAGATCCTGAAAAATTTTCTATGAAATTTTAATCTCAAAGATAGATGTGTTTATTATAGAATTGAAATAAAATTGAGTGCAATATTGAAGTAATCTATGTGCTATTTTTTTATGTAGATAATATTTCTATCAAGAGATAAGAGATTTTATTTTTTTTTCTTTCTTAGAAATTTAACTGTGATTCCCTCGCTGTGGAAAGTGAAGACCTTAGATTTGAAATTATCAAAATGAAAGAAACACGTCATAATAACCTTATTCAGTTCATTGGAGCTTGCCTTGATTTTCCTAATGTTTGTGTTCTGACAGAAGTTGCTCCTAAGGTAAGTCACCAAACATTTCAGTGTGTTAAATGAAAATATATGTGGAAATACAACAAAACTTGATATTGAACTTAATAGTCCAAGGAGGGATGTATTTAGTCGGGCAAATACTGTATATATATCATACTATTTGTGCTGATAGGGGCCAAAGTTCTTTGATTTTATAGGTATAAATGTACAGAAAATTGGCTGAAACATTTTGTCTGAACTCTGATTTATTGTAGGGCAGTATTGAAGATCTCCTTCTGAATGATTCTGTCAAACTTGGATGGGACTTCAGGTTTTCTCTGCTGAAGGACATTTGCAGGGGAATGGAGTTTTTGCATCGATCAGATATTGGATCCCATGGAAGACTAAAGTCTTCTAATTGTGTTGTAGATAACAGATGGACGTGCAAAATAACAGGTATTTAAACATTTTATTTGTGTATCAATTAATGCAAAGCAGGAAAATGACCTGGACAAATACAGGTACATTAATTTTTGGGCCTTATTTTGATGTTGTTAAAACACAGGATTTGGACTTCCAACTCTCAGATATGATGGACCCAGAAGATACTATGGTGATTCACATAGCCCAAAACTCAGGTATGCAAATTTCAATATACAATTCATTGATTGCACATTCTTTATTTACTTCTTTAATTATTTATGATCATAATGAAATGGTATTATTTTTTTAGCAATATGTTTTGGACAGCTCCTGAATTGATACCAGGGTGCAATATATTAGATGATGTCAGATGTGGAACTAGAGCAGGAGATGTTTATTCGTAAGATTTTTTTTTGCATTTTTAAGAAATAAAAAGCAAGTGAAAAAGTTCACCTGTGGCGAGTTCAACAGAGCGAGCGCTCGCCAAAATTTGTGTTGCGGGTATAGGGAATTTTGGCGAGCGCTCGCTCCGTTGAACACACCTCCGGATATGAATTTGGTTGGTCACTTGATCAAATCCTGTGAAGAGGATTTAATCATGTACCAACCAACTTATCCCGGTGAATTTATGTAACTTGCTGTTTATTACTTTATATATTTACAGTTGAAAAAGGGAAATTGTTAAATTATTAACATAACAGTGTTTTCAATAAAAAAGCAAGTGTCAAAAGATAAGAATGTGTGAAAAATGCAAATATAAATATAGTAATATAAAGACATATCCATTTTTATGTGTTTTTTTTTCAGCTTTGCAATCATTATGGTTGAGATGTGCACAAGAGAAGAACCTTATACAAAAGAACTTAGTTTTATGGATCCCGGCCAGGTTCTTCAGCTAGTTATAGACAAAGATGCACCATCTGCTGTTGATGCTAAGAAGGTCTGTAAAAGAATGATACTGTTCAAACTTAAAGACACACTTCCTCCTTAACTGAAAAAACGACCATGGTTAGACCTAAAGAAAATCTAAATTGGTTTTTTAGGCAGACAAGCAAAAGATCATCCCGTATATTAATATATTACAGTCCATCCTTGATTGCTTAAAAAAATCTTTTGATATGCAGCTGTTGTAGAAAAGAATTTTGATTTTGACTGCCCAAAACATTAACTTCCATGAATAAAAGTAATTCCACAGTATATTGATTTGAATTATACCACTTCATTCTACTGATTGAGATAACACTCCTCTGATATATTCACATTTAGTACTGTAAATGAAGATGGAATATTTCATAACTTTTTAATTGCATGTAATGTATATATAATTGCTCTTTTTATCAGGGTTTGGGGTCTTGAATCGGTTGTTCCATTCCTTTCAGATGTAACAGGGTTAACAGGTGTGTGACTGTCAGTCAATATATTGGGTCTCAGTAGCTCAGTGGTTAGAGCGCTGGTTAGGTGCACCAGAGGCCCTGGGTTCGAGTCCTGGTTGAGACTTTTCACCACCTGTTACATTTGGGTCCCAACCTGGGCGCCATTTGTAGCCAGTGGTAGAATAAAGCCAAGCTTGGGTCGTTCATGAATATTTATTATACAGAAAAACCTGAAATTTTGTAATTATACGAGTAACATAGAATAGACACAAATGACAAGACAATTATACACAGACAAACATACACATTAGACAATGAAGAGTGTACATGACCTTGTATCAAGTTTCAATTGTAAAGTTCAAGGTCATAGCAGACTTGTATTTTCCACATTTTCTCTTCCCTAGGCCTAATCTAGTCAATGATCTAGTTTTTGTTTAACACCCAGGAATTAAAATGGGGCGTATTTACTACCGATATTTGGTATTTTTTCCCAAGAAAAATTTTACCAAAATATCCATTTTCTTCTTTTGATGAGTAAACATTTCTCCTTACAATAATAAAAAGCTCATATAATTTTCTTAACATTGTGTCTATAGCTACCCCAAACAGGGTTAAATATGTAAATTGTGAGAGCATTTGATGCACTCTAAATGGTCATAAAAATGCTTCAATTTGATTTCTGCCAAGCGGGCGGCATCTTCCCTCTGCCTTCCCCAGCAGAGGCGAGTTCAACAAAGCGAGCGCTCACGAGCGCTCCCCAAAATTCCCTATACCCGCAACACAAAATGTGGTGAGCGCTCGCGAGCGCTCTCTCTGCTGAACACGCCCCAGGGCTCTGACTCCCGGCTAATTTTCCCAATTTCTCGAAAAAGGGAAGCTTCCCCCAAAATCTAAAATAATCCCGTTGTTGATAATTTTCATGGATTTGCTGAGTTAATCAAAGAAATTGAGTATTGATCGAGGTACAGTATCTGACAATGGATATACATGTATTGTACATATTGTATTGATATGGCCTTGAAATTGCATTTCACTTAATTAATACATGAAACAGAATCACAGAAATTTCTTCCTATAAATACTCTTATCTGTATATATTAGATGCATGTATATGGTCTCCAATACAGGCTTGGTTTAAAAGTGGAGGAGATACAACAAAAGCTTTCCGCCCAGAACTGGACGACAGTTATCTCCCAGAAGAATATGCTGCCAGATCAGGAATGAAAAAGGTTAAGATGCCCTGCATGTAAATCTTGACATTATATTTTCACAATCCTTTGATAAGAAAACAAAATAAAGATGATATTAACTGTCAAAGAATTTGCATCATAACACAATTTAAATACAAGTCCTTAATTGTATTATCTGCAGTTGATTGCCCAGTGTTGGAATGCCAAGCCAGATATACGACCAACCTTCAGACAAACCTTGGACAGGTTGAATGAAATCTTCCCAGTAAAGGGAGAACTGATCGACAATCTTGTCAACATGGTATGTTTTTTTTTTTGCTTATTTTTTCTTTAGTAATCTTTTTCACAATCTGAACAAAATAAATCATGATATAACCAATTTAATAAATATTTCTTTCAGTGGAAGGGTAGAATATTCTGTGTTGGCATAAAAAAAATTGTGAACCTGATTTAACAGAATCCTTTAAATTAATATTTAGACTTCCGAGAAATAGGTTGCCATATTTAATCCAACACCTTTTCTTCCCAAAGCAATTTCCTATTATTTCCTTGATTTTACGCTGTCATCGGGCACATATCCAATTTTTCTTAGCCTGCCGTTTTAACATGTAATTGGTTCTAGTTGTCCTCACAATATTTGAATGTATGTTGATCATCCGTGTAGAGATAAAATGCATTTTTACTCCATTGGGTCAATCATATTTGAAAATTTGCTTCATGCAAGGCCATCTGAGGAGTTATAATAGAATGGTTGACCCAATTAAATTTGTAGTCTAATAGCTGAAGGGCTTAAGAGACTGGATTGTTTTGACCATTTCAAGACAGTGTTATTTTCCTTGAGACAAAGCTCTATTAAAGACATTGGAAAATACTACAGCTTACTCCACTTATATTGAAGTCGCTTATTTTGAAATTCCGCTTATTTTGAAATAAAAATAAATCCCCAGTTTTAGCCTCTTTATTTCTTTGCATTAAAATAACGGTTATAATGAAATCGGCTATTTTGAAAAATCGCTTATATTGAAGCCACGGATCGGTCCCCAGAGGTGATAATGAGTTGTTTTTATAACGGCTATATTGAAGTACTCTTTGGTGGCTGTCGTCACGGTTGGTGACAGTAATTATACCTAACTGACCAGTTGATATACAAAGGTGTGAATTGATAAGATCTCACCTTATGTGTTTTTATACTGCTTTAACAAAATAAAATTTATTCACTGTTGAATTCTTTCTTTTCACGTGCATACGGATGTATTGAGGCTAGACGTAAAATAGGAACCCAACTGAAAAGAAAAACTTTATCTTTGGACACTAAATACGAACTAGTTATGGCTATTGATATGAAAACTAAGCCTTAATCTGAAATAGCTAAGGATTTTGGATTTAAAGCTTAATGCTGACGATGATTTACAAGCAGCGTTCGGCAGTGATTGAAGCGTTTGAGTCCAGTGATTATTCCACAAAACGTAAAAGAATGCGATTAGTGAATTATAACGAGGTTGAAGATTGTCTTTCTAAATGGTTCACCAACGCAAGATCCTCAAACTAACTGATTTTTTCAATTAAACTTTCAAAGACTGTCATTTCATGTTTAATACATTTATCTGTTAGTTAAACGATGATCAAATTAATTTGTTCGGGTTTGTTTTTTTAAATTTCAGATCGGGATTGAACTTTACAAAATGGCAGCTTCATGTCAGTCGATTTCGCTTATATTGAATTACTGATATATTGAAATAATTTGAATGGTCCCCTGAATTTCAATATATCCGGAGTAGGCTGTATAAGTAATTTGGATTCTTTGTTCACTGAACAATTTATGTAGTTTAGGGCCAAATCAAGGGAGATCTGATGGGTAATTTGTTGAACATTCAGCCTCATTCAAATGTGTATATGCATGAATAGATGCCCAAATCTTTGAATGCAATTATTTTACTTTAAGATATTTATTATAGATTTGAGATACATTAATTTTGCAGCTGGAGAAGTACTCCAGTAATTTAGAAGCCATAGTAGCTGATAGAACAAGGGAACTTGTAGCAGAAAAAGCAAGAACAGAAGAACTTATCAGTCAAATGTTGCCAAAGAAAGTTGCAGAAGATTTAAAGCATGGTAAAACTGTGGAGCCTGAAGCATTTGAATGTGTCACAATCTATTTTAGGTAAAACTTAAACAATTTATTTCATTTGGGGTAAAATTCGCTATTATATAAATAGTGCCTGTTTGGGAGAAGTTGAAATTGACGCCCCGAGAAAACCAATGTCAACTGACACGAAGCCAAGGTTGACAATGGTTTTCGAGGGGTGTCAATTTCAACTGTTACCCGACCTCCCTAACAGGCACTATTTATTTCATTATACTGAATGTCTTATTTTAAAGAAAAATTTACTGCTTTTATATAGGAATGATGTGAATTCTATGGGGAACCGTACGTGCATAATTTACGCTCATGTAACAATTCGTTGTTACCCGTTGCCAAGTGTGTTGTTAATGTAGTAGCTAGGGCTATATAGACCGTGGGTATCGGCCTGGATAGCTCAGTGGTAGCCTCTCGGCTCCTGACTAGAGATGCAGGGGTCCCGGGTTCGATTCCCAGTCCAGCCATATATTTTCATTGTATTTACATGCTCATTCGTCCTTTCCTACTACACTAATGCTGAGGGTAATAGAAAAGATTATAAACTGCGTCAAAATTAATCAGATTTCAGTATTTAGCATGAAAGTATAATAACAGATTTTGTTAGCAAAAAAGAATCACATTTTAAATGCAAATCTCATTTATAACCGTTATTAAAATAACCTATGTAGCAGGTCTTAACTAACTACGGGTATGTTAAATGATGTTTGTTGATTACCAGTACTTGCTTCTTTGCTATCAAAACTTTTGCTATTAAAATTTGCAGTGACTTGGTAGGATTTACAGCCATTGCCAGAGACAGTACTCCATTCCAAGTGGTAACACTGCTCAACGATCTCTACACATGCTTTGATGCCATATTAGACCACTATGATGTCTACAAAGTGGAGACAATTGGGGATGCTTGTGAGTTAGGCAACAAGTTTCAGATGAATAAATTATGTGTGGCATGTTATTTTGAGAGATTTAAAGGGACAGTACAGCTGGAAACACATGTGTGAAATTGCTTCAGATTTACCCATTGTATTGTTAAAAAATATGAAATAACGTTGATTGTGACAGTTGAACTACATAAAAATCCCTTTCACATACCTAATGAATGTTATGAGCTTCCAGAAATTTAAGGGTCGTACAAACTGGAATAATCTCATATCGTTTATTTGTACCACATGGATTTTGTTTGACAGTAATCGTGCTGAAAACTACAAGATCTTCGCCTGACTACGGTCATCATGAACGAAACACATCACTTTCTCGATAATTTATTAATGGTTTAACAATTTCAGTTCATTTTAAAATGAACAGACATAAATATTTCAAATAGCCCCTCAAGGGGCCTAACTTACAAAAATGAATCTAGGTTGTAGCAACTCCTATGATAAACATGCAAAATACATGTACATCGTTACAAAATAATAATTGTGGTTATTTTAAAAAGTAAACAATTATTACCTGGGAGAAGTAGAAAAGACATATTTCTATCAACAAACATGCCCAGGAGAATCTTCCCGAGCCTTGCATGTGTTTTGTTTACAGTAAATACGCTTGCGTAATAGTATAGAAGGCTGAACCTCGTAACACATTGCGATGTAAATATTTATGGGTTATTCGTAGTTATTAATTTTAATGAAATAATTTAATAGATTTATTTCATGGAGAAATTTGTAATTTTCTGAAAGTTAATTTATACATTTATGAGTAGTACAAAAATACCGAACCCGATCGGTAAATTTTTTCAAGTCAGTTGTTTAATGAGATGCGCTATACTGTCTCTTTAAAAACAGGAAACCAAATTATGATTTAAAAAAATAATACCAAAACAATAACTTGATAATGTGAATGAATAATAATTCAAAGTTCGACTTTCATTATTTTGTGTAAGTGATTAAGTAGTTTTCAGTATCGTCTGTTAGTTCTCAAATGTATTATCAAGCAACATGCTGTACTTCATTATTCATAAAGACTTACTAAGAAAATAAAAATTTTTTTTTTTAAATTATACAAATTAGTACTGTTAAATAAGGTAATAATAATTATATTTTATATATTTAATCCTTAGATATGGTTGTCAGTGGATTGCCCATGAGGAATGGCAATCTCCATGCAGGGGAAATAGCTACCATGTCCCTGGAACTGTTGTCTTCTGTGCTGACATTTAAGATCAGACACATGCCAGAGAAGTTCCTTCAACTCCGTTGTGGAATGCACTCGGGTTTGTGTACTGCATTATTTTGTGGTGAAAAATTGCAAAGAATCTAAAGCATAATGTTTATACAGTTTAATATTACAGGAAATCATTTGTTTTGTTTTAATTTTTTTATAAATATTGGTTCAAGTGTTTTGACTTGCTGTGTATTGTAGGACCGTGTGTATCGGGAGTTGTTGGATTGAAAATGCCGAGGTATTGTCTGTTTGGAGACACTGTGAACACTGCATCCAGAATGGAGTCCAGTTCAGTAGGTCAGTCAATATAATGCTCTTATATGGACAACATGATTTGTTGCTCTACATTCTAAGAAAGTCTTGTTAAAGAACTTGAATATTTTAGAATATGAACATGTATTAATTTTCTGAAAATGGAAGCAAATCTTTAAGAAATCATTGTTATGGAAGGAATATTGGGCACTTTTGAATTTTTTTCTGTGTACTACATTTCAATAGCTCTAAGAGCTCATATGAGTGAAAGTACTGCAAAGATACTGGAAGAGTTGGGAGGCTACCATCTAGAGTGTAGAGGTGAAAGAGAAGTCAAGGTATGATCAGAAGTGGTTTACAAAGTATTCAATGTCTATATTTCAAATCAAAAAGATGGTCAATGGATCATTGGTATTTTGCTAGGTATTTGAAGGGTTTGTCAAATGATTTGCCCTGGTGCAAACTCCAAAGTTTTGCCAGATGTACTGCCCATGAAAATATATTGTCTACACCTAATTTAGTGGACCAGAATACCATAATATCTCTTTTAGTAAAAAGCTGCAGGAGCATTTTCAAAATGAAATTATGCAGAATTTTTCTCTCTGATATTTATGAATGCTTGGGATTTCTCTTTGAACAAATTTTTAATGCAAACAATTCAGTTTTAGACTTCTAATACCGTAGCTGGCGTGAAATAAACTAATAAAAACTATCTGTTGAATTGCAGACTATACCGGGGTAGCTATGGTCTTGATTGCACAGTATTTAGTATTTATCAAACATATTTGACATGGTCTAAATTATTCCCTTGATTGCTGGAAGGCACATATATGGCCATTGAGCATTCATTCCTAGATTATCTTTTTCATTACAGGGAAAAGGAGTCATGAAAACATATTGGTTGAATGGAAAAGATGGATATGACAAACCATTACCAGGAAGAGATTTGGCAGTTTCATTGTCTCAGCACGAGTTCAAGTAGTCAGAAGGAGAACAAAGTTGCTTCTTCAAAGACTATTCTTATAAACATGGATGATGCAATGATTAGCCCATATAAGTAAACATCTGAGCTACATCATGACAAGAGTGTACTTGGATATTTCCATAAAGATTATGTTTTCCATAGAGATTATGTAAAGGATATATCTGCAGTACATAACGATTTTGTCTCTGTATTCTGTGAATCAAAGTTTAGACTAGAAAAAAGAAGCCACCATATTGAAACAACCTTTGTCTGATGCCTACCTTTAACATTGTTTAAAGATCTTGTTCATTGAAAATGGGGAGAGATTAACAGATTGTCACAATTCAATTTACAGTACATGTTTTTAACTTTTTATTATATTCATACAATTCAATTATTATATAGCACCAATATTTTAGTTAAATATATGTTGTAATTTTTTATATACATGTACATGTATAAACAGATCACCAAACTATAGCATTCATATCAATGAATCTCAAAAAAAAAACCAATTGATCTTTAAACATCATAAAAAAGTGGGTCTATACCACTGGGTAATATTTTCTCTTTTCTTCTTCAATAACTCTTTAAAGCATTTCAGTTGGGGAAAAAAATGGATAAAAACATGCAGACAATAGATTCAAACATGGAGTTGAAAGGGCACTTGATATTGTTACCTTAAATTTATATTTGTATTGCTATTAGTTTTCAACATACTTTTCATGAAATAGGCATGTTTGCAACAAAGTTGTCAAGTTTTAATGCAAAATATATATATTCAATATCTAACAATGACTTAAAAATTTATTGAAAATTTAAGGCAATAACACATGTACGGGTAAGTTGATTTGTGGCATTTGCCTCTGTCCATGGACTGTCATTTAACTTCAGTATAAATCTAGATATTGATTTTTAGATGCACATTGTATAAAATGCCATCAGAGTGTTTATGTAACTCTCTAGTGTAAAGGTTTGCTAAATATTGTTTTTGATGCATAGATGTACAATGTATATATACATTCTACACTCTATAGAGTACATTATTTATAGACATGTGAATAAAAAATATTTATATCTTAGCCATGAATACATCAGATTTGGGGAAGTCATTTTAGATTTTATATTCTATAAATTAAAAAAATATATCTTAATTGATTAAGAAACAAATATGATATTCTTAATGTAAATTATTTTTGATACTTGTATTGTATTGAAGCATGAGTATGGACACAATTACAAAATTTTAAAAGCACTGCATGAGTTTATGTGCTATAAAAAGATCAGGGCATTTAATTTTCTATCATATTTGAAAAATATATTATATTTTTTTTTAAAACATGATTAGTCTGACGGGATTTGTCTCATGAGTTTATGTTCTTGGCCACCTCAAAATTTTACAGATCTATGGGTAAATGCTAAACATATTTAGGTATTGTGAAAGGGAAAGCATCTTGGAAAAAAGTTTTGAATAAACAGTTTGTGAAGGACACATTAAGGCAACATTTTGTATTAGATTGTAAAAGTACATAAATGTGGATTTTATTTTGGTACCCAAAATCACTTAAGTATTTTTTTTCTATTCCAATAAAAAAGAAGGTACAGTTTCTTTAAAGATGCCCTAAAATTCAAAAGTTGCTTAAATCTTACAAAAATGAATGTATACTATCTTGAAAATGTGTGTGTAAAAAGTTACCATGTTGTGCACTTTTATTCTGTTTTCAGAAGTAAATGATGAATTTAATAATACATCATATTCCTAAGTTCAAGTAAAAATGACGAAAAACGACACTTTTTCTCTTAGTTTGTTGGAGAAGGAAAATGAGTCCGCAGCTGTCGGCCACAACAAAATTAATATATTTAAAGTAAAATTGCATAATTAAATTGTATTGTGAATTTCATTGTGCAGACATAAGTTTCCTATTGAAAAAAACTTCTGAAAATGATATCTTCTGCTAAGTTTTAAGAAAAATGCAGGAAAAATCACCTCTTTATGATGTTGTTTACCTTTATTAAAGTCTAATGAGATTATTTATAGATTTTTAATTTTTGGATATTCTTATGTTTCTAAATGCTAGAATTTTATTGTTTAAAAATGACTTTAAAACTGGGCATGATATGAGTAAAACTGTACCTTCTCTCAGAATTAGACTTTTTTTTCTCTTATTTCTGTCTTTGCAAGAACGTAATAAATAAAGTGTCTTGTTAAAAAAAAAATTTCAGTCCAAGTGAATGTAGTGTTTGTTGATGTTTGAATTGAGAATGTCATAAAAGGAAACTAATTCTTTGTGGTATTTAGTTATTTGGATTAATAGATTACTGAATAAATAAATTTTATAAAAGTCAACACATTTTGCATTGTTTTTTTTACCATAGTTATTGAACAGCTATAACAAGACATCATTGAGATGGTGGCCACCTCAAAGAGCCCAGCTTATAAAAAGGACATTAGGATGAAGAGCATTTTAGAGGAATTTTCCTTGACCATAACCCATGACTTTAAAATGTTTCAGTTGGCATAGAACTTTTGTACATACTCATTGTACATCCCTTGCCTACAGAAATTTTTTAGGTTTAATCTGAGCTAGATTAAGCCAGCTGAAAAAAAATTTATGGTCCAAAACTGGATTTTAAAGAGATTTGCTGTGACCTTCACATTTGACCTAGAAACACTGCAAACTCTTTACCTACAAGCTTTGTTTGTATGAAGTATGAGCCAGAGAGGGCTAAGGGGAGAGTATATATGTTCTGAACAAAGATTTTGTTGCAGTAATTGATATGACCATGACCTAAAAACTTGGTTCAATTTCACTGCACACCCTTTGCCAAAAGGCACTCAAGGGGTGAATTAATTGAGCCAGATTAGACCAAGGGGAGAAACTATGACCCGGATTTTTCTTTTAATTCTGCTATGAGCTTAGCCTTACACCTAAAACTTGGTTCAAGGTCACTGCATACCCTTTGCCCAAAGGCACTCTGGGAGAAGTATGAGCCAGATTGGGCCTAGGGGAGAAAAGATATACCCTGGATTTTTCACAATTCTGCTATGACATTAGCCTTGCACATAAAACTTGATTCAATTTCAGTGCACACCCTTTACCCAAAGGCACTATAGGGGTAAATTATGAGCCAGACTGGACAAAGGGGAGAAAAGAAACTATATGACCTGGTTTTTTCGTATAATTCTACTATGACCTTAGCCTTACACCTAAAACTTGGTTCAAGGTCACTGCACACCCTTAAACCCAAAGGCACTGGGAGAAGTATGAGCCAGATTGGGCAAAGGTGAGAGTATATGTACTGATATTGGATGGACAGACTGATCACTTTAGGTTCCATTACAGAGCGGGACCTTAATTATCATTTTCAAAAGATGTTTTGATGTATGGAGTTGCATGTTTATTTATTTTTTTTATTTCCAGGGTCATGAAAATTTGGAAGAACTCTCTTTTCATCTTACATTTACAAGAAGAATGCAAAAGCTCATCTAAATTTTCATGGCCCTGGTCAGGTCTAGGCCTAGTTCCCAGTGATGTTACTTGTTGCATTTCTGTTCTATGAAGGAACAATAGAAAAATGTTTGTAGGAAGCAGGTCCCGGTCTGTAAGGGAATCTGGATGTCAAATGCTGCCACAATGCAATATTGATAAGGGCCGGGATAAATGATTTTTTTTAGTTCACCTAAGCCGAAGGCTCAAGTAAGCTTCTTGATTTTTGAAAATTTGTTGGCTGTCTGTCATTAATTGTTGTAAACTTTTCACATATCTTTTTAGAATTTCAAATTATATTGAAAAGGACTATATTTGATATGGTCAAATATCTGCTCCCAATTTTAACCAATTTTTAATGTAAGGTTTGCGGTTACAGGGAGATAACTCACAGATTTTCATTGTGACGTAACACCAACTACTCTTTATTTCAGCTATGACGTTAAAATTTAATTGACGTCATAATTGGTGTAAGGTTTTCGTTACTGGTATTTCCCGGGGTTTTGTAGTTTCATTGAAAAAGTAACATACCACAAGCATTTTATCAATTTCCAAAAAAACATGATATACCGGTAGTTTTAAATAGTGTTTAAGAAACACCAGATTACACATATACTAAGATATGTTTCTCATGAAATCAGTGGACTTGGAAAGGTTTTAAATAAGATGTTTTCGTTTATATAATAGTAGTCCGAAATTAAGACTTGTTGCCTTTAATTTATTTTTTAGATAGTTCATCAGAAATTTTTTAAAATAAATCATGATATAAATAGTGACATTATTTTCGAACATTTTAAGCATAAATAACCCCCATAATAGTCATATGTAAAATTTATATATTTTCACGAAATTATTTGCATTTCATCAACATGAAAATTTGAAATCATGAACTTTGACCTTTTGTAGTTATAAAACGGGTACGGCAAAATCACTTGAAATTCATGAGAAAATAGACTTTAGTATAGTGAACAAAATGGTATGTAACTTTGGTACAATTTCTAAAAAATGCAAGCCGCTAACCTTACCTTTAATAGTATCGTAAAAAAAAAAACCAAAAAATCTTCATAAAACATTATACAGAGGATGCCTATCACTTTAATCTGATACTAGTCATAATTGTCCATTAGCTCTTTATCTATGATGTCACCTAGATGAGCTAATTCTCGCAATTTTGCAAACAAATGACAATATTAACATTTTTTCTTATATTTGGATTTGGAAGAATAGAGCAGAGGTCTGCTCGAGTACGATTTTTACAAATGTTTTTGTTTATAAATTAATATACACATCATACTCAAAAATGGTACTTGAGCAAGCATGCGCTCGACGTTTTCCAGTCAAAAAAACACCCATATTTGCTCCAAAACACTAGTTTATCAAAATAGACAATCTTTATAACGTCATTTCTACATTATGACGTCGCTGTGATGATAACCTTTTACACACTTATTTTCAATTTTATTTTCCATCGTATTTTTAAAGCTCGTTATAAAACTTTAATTTTGGGGGCATTAGAAATGCATAATACCGGATATAGTCCTTTGTTGGCATTTTATAAAAATTTCAAAAACCACTTGGCCATAAAGCATCGTCAAATAGTGTAGATTCAAGTTTCTTTTTTAGCTCACCTGAGCTGAAAGCTCAAGTGAGCTATTCTGATCACATTTTGTCTGTCGTCTGTCTGTCCGTCTGTCCGTCCGTCCGTCCGTCCGTCTGTCTGTCCGTCTGTAAACTTTTCACATTTTCAACATCTTCTCAAGAACCACTGGGCCGATTTCAACCAAACTTGGCACATAGCATTCTTAGCCTAAGGGGATTCAAAGTTGTGAAAATTAAGGACCAAGCCCTCTTACAAGGGGAGATAATTAGGAATTAATGAAAATTTTCGAGAAATTTTCAAAAATCTTCTTCTCAAGAACCATATGGCCAGGAAAGCTGAAACTTATGTGGAATCATCCTCAGGTAGTGTAGATTCAAAGTTGTCAAAATCATGACCCCCGGGGGTAGGATGGGGCCACAATGGGGGGTCGACTTTTAACATAGGATATATAGAGTAAATCTTTAAAAATCTTCTTCTCAAAAACCTTTAGGCCACGAAAGCTGAAACTTATGTGGAAGCATCCTCAGGTACTGTAGATTCAAAGTTGTGAAAATCATGACCCCCGGGGGTAGGGTGGGGCCACAATGGGGGGTCGACTTTTTACATAGGAATATATAGAGTAAATCTTTAAAAATCTTCTTCTCAAAAACCTTTAGGCCACGAAAGCTGAAACTTATGTGGAAGCATCCTCAGGTTACTGTAGATTCAAAGTTGTGAAAATCATGACCCCCGGGGGTAGGATGGGGCCACAATGGGGGGCTGACTTTTTACATAGGAATATATAGAGTAAATCTTTAAAAATCTTCTTCTCAAGAACCATTTGGCCAGGAAAGCTGAAACTTGTGTGGAAGCATCCTAAGGTAGTGTAGATTCAGAGTTGTGAAAATCATGACTCCCAAGGGTAGGGTGGGGCCACAATTGTGGGGGTGGGTCAACTTTTTACATAGGAATATAGAGTAAATCTTTAAAAATCTTTTTCTCAGAAACTAATTAGCCAGGAAAGTTAAAATTTGTGTGGAAGCATTCTCAGGTAGTGTATATTTAAAGTTGTGAAAATCA
This sequence comes from Magallana ariakensis, assembly GCA_020458035.1. Classification (NCBI taxonomy): domain Eukaryota; kingdom Metazoa; phylum Mollusca; class Bivalvia; order Ostreida; family Ostreidae; genus Magallana; species Magallana ariakensis. Next base: position 40,153,012 of record CM035814.1, on the reverse strand, counting down.
TGACCCCCAGGGGTAGAGTGGGGCCACAATTGGGGATCGAAATTCTACATAGGAATATATAGAGTAAATCTTTAAAAATTGTCTTCTCAGAAACTAATAAGCTAGGAAAGCTGAAACTTTTGTGGAAGCATCCTCAGGTAGTGTAGATTCAAAGTTGTAAAAATCATAATTCCTAGGGGGTAGAGTGGGGCCACAATGGGGGTGGAAATTTTACATAGGAATATTAAGAGAAAATCTTTAAAAATCTTCTTCTCAGAAACTAATCAGCCAGGTGATTATTTAATATTGTTTAGATTTTGGCTTCTGGATGATTCCTGGACAATTGGGTTTCACAAGGGGTTCAGAGTTTGATGTAGCTTTATATCCCATTTATAAACAATTGTTTAGGATCTTTTTGAGAGCTGCAATGCTCAACATGTGATATTACTATAAAATCATCCTGTTAGAAAAAAGACTAATGATAATAAACATAAGAATATCCAGTGGAAAAAATTAATTTTTATTTATAGGGGATCTACATGTATTATACTACATTGTCCAGATAGTTTTTATTATGACTCCATTAAGCTGATTTTATCATACCTATTGTTCCTCAGGTGAGCGATGTGGCCCATGGGCCTCTTGTTCAAATCATGATCCCTGGGGGTAGGGTGGGGCCACAATGGGGATTCAATTTTTTATAGGAATAAATAAATATAAAATCTTCAAAACTCTTACCAAAAACTGAAACAATAAAAGGAGCTCAATGTTTAATATATAAAATGTGTGGAGAAATATTTGTGAATTTAAAAAAAAAAAGAGATCTACTCTACTCAGTTTTGATATTTTGTGTTTGATACTCTAAAGCTTTTTTGATCAATATGGCTAATTGTTACTCATGTGAGACTGTGCTCTTTATTAAATTAAGGAATAAATTCCTACCAGTAATTAACACTCATATAAACTGAGTTAGGCAGCATTTTAATATTATACTTGTATAAACTCTGTAGTTATACTAGTATCTAGATCAGGGAGATATAGAGAATAATACATACCCTTTTCCATATCACAGCCAGTATCAGCCCTAGACTCCAATATCAGCTTGAGGGATGATATTGGTCGAGGGCTGATACAGGCTGTGATATAGAAAAGGGGTACTATTACATGTATTATTTTTATTACATACTTAGTAATAAAATTAAAAAAACCATCAACTTGAACAAATTGATTTTAAATATTATTTGAAAGTGATTTGTACATGTATTGAATAAGAATAAGAGATCTTATTGTTTTAACAAATTAACAGTCATGTAGCTACAGAACCGGAATTTCCTCGGGTTTTAAAAGTTAAACTGCTCCAAAATTTTGTTAGCATTTTAAGTTTTCAACTGCACTTAAAAATGACAACTGTTTTTCTTCTGTAAACATGCACAAATGCCGAAACGAAAAAAGGCAGAAGAGTTCCACAAGGGGTGTGACATGGATCTGTATCAGCCCTGGAGAGCTGATAACCTGTATCAGCCCCGGAGGCCAATACAAGTTTTTTGATGTCATCTGTATCACATATGCAAAAAACCTGTATTTATTACTAAGTATGTAATAATAAAGATTATCTTTGTACATGCATAGTTTGTGAAAAATTAAAATAAAAGAAAAGATTATTGACATTAGATCTGTTTAAAAAGAAATACCAAGACCTTTTTTTTTTAACCTGAAATACAGTTGAACTTCGATATCTTCAACACTGATATCTCGAATACTATACTTATGTCGATGTGATTTGTAAGTCCAAACCAATTATTTTAGAGTTTTTTACCCTCTTTACACTTTTTATCTCGAATATTAGGATATCTCGAAGTTTTTAAACAAGTCCCATCTAGTTTGAGATAACGAAGTTTGACTGTATATATTTCTTTTAATAAATTATGGTGAAGGCAACACCATTATAGTTCTCAAAATAAAAACCTTGGAAACTGGGTGAATCAGTAAGAACTTAATTAGGTAAAGTTTAAGATGAAATAATAATGAAAGTGGTATTGTGAACATTTTAATATGTTTATATTTCAAAGTTTAAATTATGATTTAATTATCATAAAGGTAGTACAACAAATACATTTTCATGTAAAATTCATAAAATATATGTTCAAACAGAGAGAAAAATCACAGTCAGTTTGGAACCCTCTGAGTTTCGAGGATCTTCATGAATTCCACCACAGATCGAGACAAATTGTCATTTGGATCTCCTTCACTTGCAACAACTGCCTTACGACCAAATTCTTTTGCCTAGAAAAACAAAAAGGAAAAACTAAATACATTTCACTTTCAAAGTCACATCAACCTTTAACATGTTTGCAGAAAGTGTTAAAATCTAGCAAATAATAAAAGACCTTCAGGGTTTATGGTAATTAAACCTTTTTGATACAGAGTCCTGTACCCTTTCAACTGGGGATTATTCATCAACAAATAGCTCTTTTTGGGAAAATAGTTTAACAAATTAAAAACAAAATTCAATACAGATTGGTTTTGATTTGCATATTACATGTGTAATCATATGTTATAATTGTTATCATCATCATAAACCACACTTAACAGAACAATCAGATTTTTTTATTGACATATGTATAAGGGTGTCTCACTCAACAGAGATACAATTACATCAGCATCCATTTTTTTCAATTAGATTATTGGGGGAAAAAAAAACCCAGTCAATTTTCAATTGGGAGTGGGTCCTTTTATAGGGATATCAAGCCCTGACCTTGAAAAACTGTTGAGACATGTAGCTTAAAGTCAGTGAAAAAAAATACCTTTTGTATGTCATAGAGTATAAAGTAGAGCATGGCCAGTGCATGGCAGACCAGGGCCAGGTCTTGGGGTTTTCGGTTGGACTGATGTTCCCTCATATCGTATATTGCATTTAGCACCTGTATGGCCTCTGCCTCTTGAGCTTCATCTGTGAAGAAAAAATAAATTTATCTGAGATATTTGGATTATATTTTATTGAAGCTATTCATAATGCACAAAACTTAAAAATTTATAAGTAAGTTTTAAATAAAAGTTAAATTGTACACATAATTGTAAATATAAAATATATGTACCAGGAGGGGACAGGGGTAAATTGATGCAAATGAACTTTGTTAAAGTTAGAAAGTGTGCTCAAGGGGAGTAACTCTCGTTTGAGCTTATTATTCCAGAGCTTGGATTTACATGTATATTAATAATACTCTTGGTTTTGCTTTTAATTGATAATCACACCATATACTGAAATACAGTGTACTATAATAGTACATGTATGTAGGAGTTTTGAAGTTTTAGATATGAACATACATGTACATGTAGCATACACATTAATAGTTACAGATTTGTGCCAAGCAGATCTTTCTACAATACCTAGTGAGTCTTCCTCCTCTAGCTGTTCAGGAATTAAGGGTCCAATGCCTTGCTGGGTTGCCGGAGTTTTAGTTCTTAGTTGGACAATTCTTAGTAAGTGATTATACCAAATGTTTGAGACCTTTAGGGGAAAGAAAGAGAAATTTAACAATATAGGGCCCACAAATATGTTTTTTTTTAAATCCTTAAAAGCTAAAATACCAGAAGATGATTTCAAATACATGTATATAAATAGCAATAAATTTAACATACTTCACTGTATAGAGAATCTGCAACATCCATACGTCCTTGACGAAAGAAAACATTGGCCATGTGAAAGTAACCCCCGGAGGTTCTGATGTCTCCTGTGCCAAATTCTTCAGAGGAATGGTAGATCTACAGAGGAAAAAAGCATTACTAGTAAATAATAAATCAATATTAGCAGACTTTGGTGGTTTAAAAACATTGTATATTTCTTTCCTTAAGTAAACAAGATATCAGTGAGCCAATGCTCACTAGTGATAGCCCTGCTCTGATGTGAGTATACAAAATAAGCAAAGCCGAAACTTAACAAGAAGTTGACATCAAATTTGTTAAAAAATAAATCCCACCATCTAAACAAAGAGAGTGTTAAAATTTCAAGCATCTGTGATTAATACATGTATAGTTGCTTAGAAATCTTTGACTAAAATTTGTTGTCAATTTAGGCTAAAATTAAACAAAGGCGTCATTTAACAGGAAGTTGATGTCTGATTGGTACAAAAATGAATCCTGGCCACCATATGGCATACCTACACAAAGAGTTTGTTAAAATTTTAAGCATCTGCAATTAATAGTTGCTGAGAAATTGTTGACGAAATTTTTATAAAACAGTATACCCCCCTCTCCTTCGGAGCAGGGGTATAATTAACCAAAGGATTTTTGATTCTATTTGCTTTCTTTAGAAAAGACTCAGAGTAGAGGGAGTCAGTAAAAAGCAGCTTTTAAATATATGTACTAAAGGAAACAAGTCTTTTCAGTTAACTCAACCTCAAAATTGAAAATTTGTTCTTTTATCTTAAATCAGGGAATGAACATTATAAAGATATCTTTTGAAAATATTCATAGCTGGTTTACATCAAGGGGATATATGAAACCTTTGATCAATTTTCACATAAATGAATAATGAAATGTTGCATGAATCTAAAGTAAAGGCTAAACATGTGATAAATTTGATCTCCCTTGCAACATTCACTTTTAGTGTAAAATATGTGCACATTGATGATAGAAAAGATTGAACGACTTACATCATCAGCCAACTGTCTCAGGGCTTCATCATATTCTCCTTTGGCAGCATACAACAACCCTAAATTTCTGTACAATTTGGATTTTATTGCATTTGAACATTCTGGTGTTTTAAGGACTGTCCACTGGGCTTGTGCTAGATATTCTTCAGCTTGATTCAATCGACCAAGTCCTGAATAAAGATACATGTAATGGCAAGTGAGACACTGATTTGGATGATCTATGTCAAAACACTTATAAGTTAATTAATGCAACATAATTAGTATTTAGCAGAAGGGTAGAGCAATAATACTGATATTCTGGCGTAATGCAATTGTATTATGAATTTATAAATTACGGTATATATTAATCCTTAAATCAATGAAAAAATGAATCAGTTTCATTTTGTTTATAATCTTGAAATACTGGTAAATGGATAGTTTTTAAGAGAACATTTTGATATGAAATAAATCAGGATAATGTTGATCCATATCTAAACAAGTTGGGTAACCACTCATATCAGCTCTGCATTCATACCTATGCTGGCTTCTCCAAGGATTAGGTAAGAGGGTACCAGCTCAATGCTTGCCAAACCATGTACATCAATGGCAAACCTCAAAGACTGCATGGCAGCTGGCACTGCCTGTTCATGGCGCCCCTCAAACAGCAACTTCTGTCCAGTAGTTCTCGTCAATACAATCATGTGTTCCTGGAGACCAACCAAAACACTCAATAGGATAACAGCAAGAATATTTATAGAAATTATAATTAAAACTGTCACAGTAACAGTGCATCTAGCTCTATATGATATAATGTCAATAAAAAGTCTTAAATAAGAGAAGCTTCTATTGATAAACCTCATTACATTAAGACTTGCACTTTTTCAGACACTACGTCACAAAAAGGCGATTTAATTAAATGTTTGTATGAATCGATTTGGTTGAACATCATCATAGCTTAATTTGTGGTTAAAGTATCTGCCGTGTGAACACCTGATCATAAGCTCGAACCCGCCTGGGGCTTTTGTTCATATTTAGGAATTAAATTTTTGAAGCTCAAAATTTTTATCCAAAATTGCATATTTTTTCTCCTATTTGACTTACTGTGGAATCATTTAATATAATTTCGTGGGGGGAATTTTTGTGGATTATGGGTTTTTTTGCTTATTTGTGGGGATGTATAATTTCATGGATGCATCGGTTTTAAGTTTCAGTAGGAAAACTAAATCTTCCATTATTAGTTTTGTTGAGGATGTAAATTCGTGGGTGAGGGCTACCCATGAATACCACGAAAATTGGGCCACCACAAATTCGAATGATTCCACAGTATATTCTTCTTATGTATCATGCTATCTATCATAATTCAGTAATTTTCTGCTGATTTGAGAAACTATTTCAAGGTGTAGAGAGCCACCTTAAAAACTCCCTTCTGTTGTATTTTTTAACATTCTGACACATTTCAGGAAAATGCAAGATTGTTAAATACGGAAAAGGGATTATACAATATTCCATTCTAGCAAATATAAGGTGGCACGGGACAGTTTATTTTGATACATTTCATTGTAGCCAGGGGATGTGTGTCTTCGGAACTCTGTAACTAGAATTTCCTCAGTTCCCATTGAGCACAGATACCTTTAATTCACTTGTTATAGGGTTAATCACTATTTTCTGAAGAAAATTGCTAGTCAAAACCTGTAAAATTTTCTACATACTGGATTTTATGAGATTTTGACCCTTTCATATTTTGCTAATTTTTCATGATTTTTCAGCTTTTTTGACCTCCCCCAGCTATTTCCCTGCAAAGGGTTGACCTTCCGTACCGTGTGCATGTTGCACCATCATATGTCAGAAACTTACCGGTGTATAGTTTACAATGTCCCATCCACCTACTTTTCGTGTTATTTTACCTCCCGTCTGTCACTTGCAATTTCACTGTGTAAAGTCAACACAACAGTCATAGCCGCGGTTTCGCATTTTACTTCTGATTCTCCTGTACCTAACATATGGGGCCTACATATTGCATGTCAATTTCAACAAGAGACATCCCTCTAACTAATGATAATCATTAAAAATAATTTCATGAATTTTAGCAACACTCATAAGCCTTCAAGTACAGCAACTCTCAATTTTACAAAAGTATTGACGGGTACTTTATCCGAAACTGTCCCTTGCTACCTAAGAACTTGAATACAAAAAGTAGCAGTTCACATACCCAGTATTCCAAACACAGACAATTAAAGAAAGAGTCTCATCTGTGAGACAAATGACTAACCTTTTTACTAAGTAGTTGTTTTTCCCTCTTCTGTCTCTCTTCCTCTGAAGATAGGAATGGAGCTGCCTGTCTCAAGGCAATTAAACTCTGACATATTTTTTCATGTATTCCCATCCAATCAGCTTTTTGATGCTCAACTCCACTGAAAAAGATTCACAATTATCAGATTATTACAATAGTTAAACAATCATAAGATTATTACATGTTACACAGCCCATAAATAAACAAGAGGCCCATGGGCCACATCGCTCACCTGAGCAACAATAGACATAATAAAATCAGCTTTACGTAGTCATATACAAAATATCTGAACAATGTCGTATAATAGATCCTGTAAAAAAAAATCCTCTGCATATTCTTATGTTTATCATTGAGCCTTTGTAACAGGATGATTTTACAGTCATATCACATATTGAGCATTGCAGTTCTCGAGAAGATGATCAGACTTAAACAACTGTTTATATATGGATTATAAACCTACATCAAACTTTGAATCCCTTGTGGGACTGAAGAATTGTCAAGAATTGTCAAGAGGCCAAAGTCTAAACAATTTTAAAAAATCAACAATATGTCTAAATGCTTGCACAAAGTAAAGCCATATACAATAACATTTTTAAAAAAATTTCCCTATATATTCCTATGTCAAAATTTTACACCCCCCCCCCATTGTGGCCCCACCCTACCCCTAAGGATCATGATTTGAACAAACTTGAATCTTCCCTAACTGAGGATGCTTCCACACAAGTTGCAGCTTTTCTGCCCAATTGGTTTCTGAGAAGATGATCTTTAAATATTTTTCTCTCTATATTCCTATGTAAAATTTGACCCCCAATTGTGGCCCCACCCTATCCCCGGGGATCATGATTTGAACAAACTTGAATCTACACTACCTGATGATGCATCCACACAAATTTCAGCTTTTCTGGCTGATCAGTTTCAGAGAAGAAGATTTTAAAAGATTTACTCTATATATTCCTAATATATAAAAATTTCGACCCCCCTATGTGGCCCAACCCTACCCCTGGAGAGTATGATTTAAACAAACTTGAATCTACACTACCTGAGGATGCTTCCACACAAGTAACATCTTTTCTGGCTGATCAGTTTCAGAGAAGAAGATTTTTATAGTTTTACTATAATATATATTGCTATGTCAAATTCAACCCCACATTGTGGCCCCACCCTACCCCCGGGGATCATGATTTGAACAAACTTAAATCTACACTACCTGAGGATGCATCCACACAAGTTTCAGCTTTTCTGACCAAATGGTTTTTAAAAAGAAGATCTTTAAATATTTTTCTCAATATATTCCTATGTAAAATTTGACCCCCCATTGTGGCCCCACCCTACCCCTGGGGATCATGATTTGAACAAATTTAAATCTACACTGCCTGAGGATGCTTCCACACAAGTAGTAGCTTTTCTGCCCAATCAGTTTCTGAGAAGAAGATCTTTAAATATTATTCTCAATATATTCCTATGTAAAATTTGACCACCAATTGTGGCCCCACAGTACCCCCCGGGATCATGATTTGAACAAACTTGAATCTACACTACCTGGGGATGCATCCACACAAGTTTTAGCTTTTCTGGCTGAACAGTTTCAGAGAAGAAGATTGTTTAAAGATTTACTCTATATATTCCTAATATGTAAAATTTCGAACCCCAATCATAGCCCAACCCTACCCCTGGGGATCATGGTTTGAACAAACTTGAATCTACACTACCTGATGATGCTTACACACAAGTTACAGCTTTTCTGGCTGATAATTTCAGAGAAGAAAATTTTTAAAGATTTACTCTATATATTCCTATGTCAAATTCGACCCCACATTGTGGCCCCACCCTACCCCCAGGGATCATGATTTGAACAAACTTGAATCTACACTGCCTGAGGGTGCTTTCACACAATTTTCAGCTTTTCTGGCCAAATGGTTTTTGAGAAGAAGATTTTTGAAAAATACCAACAAATTTTCAATGATTTTTAATTATCTCCCCTTGGAAGAGGGCTTGGTCCTTTATCTTAACAAACTTGAATCCCCTTTACCTAAGGGTGCATTGTGCCAAGTTTGGTTGAAATCCGCCCAGTGGTTCTGGAAGAAGTCGAAAATGTAAAAAGTTTACGGACAGACAGACGGACGCCGGACAAAAAGTGATCAGAAAAGCTCACTTGAGCTTTCAGCTCAGGTGAGCTAAAAAGCACCCACTGAGTATTTTCTAAGCAAGATTAAGGAAGCTGATTGCATTCATACATCTATTAAGAATAGACAAACAGACAAAACCATATATCCTAATCTAAACGTTTCCCTCAATTTGTATGAATATAAAAAATAATTATTTGAACTTTCTGAAATTGCCTTCAAACTCATAATTTAATTAGCATGCAGTGTTCAGTTAGTTCATAAAGTGATAATGTAAGCTAGATTGTTCAAATACCTTTAATGAATAATGTGTATATTGACTTTTTTATCTTAGTTATAATATAAACGTTGACCACAAGGGCACTCATTTCTATATCACATATATAATAGTTTGACTATACTCTGTCCAAAGATATCCTGTGTGAGGTAGTCTGAGTGACTTTTGAAAGGAGAAAATGTCAACATTTCCCATTATAAATTTGAACCGTAAGAAATATGTTTTTGATCCTGTGAATTTTTCTGAGTGAAAAATGATGTGTGTCAATGAAGATATATATCTTGGATATTTTCCTTTCATCAATTTCAATTGTACTTCTTTCACAGGTATGTGTATTTTTATTTAATATTGTCCAAATGTGACAGCTAGTACAAAAACTTGGGACAGACTATCCACATCCACAGACAATGGATTAATCAAAAGTTAATTACTAGTACACTGCATGAGAGCACAGCTGTCTGCAACCTGTGCCTGTGTGCTGGTAATATTATTTACATCTACCAAGTATAATTCCCTCTCGATCTATTTGTTACGGAAACTTATCGTTAATTCATAGCTCTATAGAAACAGCTGGAGACTGAAATCTACACGCCCCGTCTATCGATTGGTCGAAATCTACAGAAATCATGGCATGCATGAAATAATCATGAAGATGTCGAACCCAAATTTCCATAGGAGACGATTTGGCTGTTTCTTTAAGCTAATGTACTGATGTACATTAACAGTAATTTAGTGATATTTACTTACTTTTTACAATCAATTTATTGATTTAAAAAAAAGATGTAAATATAAACAATAAAATGCTTTCTTTGATGATTCATGCGCGTTATGAAGGTAGCAATCATTGCAGAAAAAAAATTACAGCAGGTTTATATTTGTGTATGTTTTCTGCAATGTCGCCCGTCATATCCCGCATGAATCACTAAAGAAAGCATTTTATTGTTTAAATAATTAAACAAAGTTTTTTTTTAGTTAAGACCTTAATACATGTTCAGATAGTCTCAGCACATATGTCAACCCCTTAACCCCCTCCCATTTCCCCAATTTTTTAGTTCTTCACACCAAAATCAAGAAAAAATCCCATATGAAAATGATTCAGAATAGTTTGAATTGCATGTATCAGGATTATCAGATATAATTGAAGGTTGTATATGCAATTGTTTATTAATTAACATAAATATCTTACAAATACACCACATAAAATTTATATTAAAAATTAAAAATACACTTACCAATAATATGTGACTCGACATTTTGTGCACTGTATATATGCTGGTTTTTGGCACAATTCACAAACTAGTTTCAACCCTTTTGGGTTTGATAAAGGATTCAGTGTCATTTTAAGCTTGCAAGTTACTATCTCTAATGTCTACTTTTCTTCGATATAACATTCGCCGCCATATTGTTGAGTGGTTGCTAAAGAAATTCAACCCATTCACTTCCGTTGTTACTACAAAAATATTTGGCGGCAAATTTTGAATCAAATTGTAATGTTTTGTCAACTTCATATATATAATATAAACAATCTATATCGTGAGTGGAGTCTGTTTTTAACTAACTAAACACCAAAATGGTGATTTAACAATAATACAACAATAAATCTAAATATAGCTGGTCAACATGGTCAAGAATCATTATATAAGGGACGTATTTTATTATTTACGTTATTTATGGTTTTAGAAATGATACATAAACAACGAGCACGATTACTCCGTCACTAGTAAATCTACGTTGTAATTATGTGTTATGTTTTTGTGGAATTTCAATATGTGGTCACTTTAATTGGTTGTCTATGAACTATGAATGGCAGAACTCTATTCCGTACAAGTTAACTTATACAAGTTCCGGTTCCGCTGTAAACACGTGTGATTTTGACACTGTGATTGTTTATCCTAACCTAACTTTTATTTTACGATTTTAATCAAAATGACAACCGTAAACGAAGCACAAATGAAGCTGTTCACTGATCTAGAAATTGAAATGACAGCAGATATGTACAATAAGTAAGTTAATTTGGTAATACATTATTAATGAATTGGTATTTTACCCATTGAAGAGTAAATTCGAACTCTTTATGGATGCATATACTTTACATTAATTCAAGACTTAGTCCTTTAACCGTATATTATGAAGCTTATCAGATTAAACGCTAATGATACTTCCATAGTTATTGTTGTCGAACATTTACTCGTCTGTAATAATGTAACTTTATTTGATTAACTGCAAACAAGAACTAGAACAAGATATTTTTGATTTGATGAGTAATTTTCAAATGCAACAGTTCAAAAATGAAAACCATCCCTTCATTACAGATCTATTTTTTATACGTGAAGAAACAATTACATATTTAAAGAAAAAAGTATTATGACAAAGAGAGATCAAGATATTCAGAATAGCTTACATATATGTAATAAAGTTTTATATTTAAATCAATTTTTAAAGCTTAACCAAAAGATTGTGCCGAACCTGTGATACAAACATTTATCCATGATCTGCAGGTAATTTATCTGCAGGTTTCATCAGCTGTTATGGTATTCCCAGTAAGTTAAGCAATGAAATCTAACAGGGAAAGTAATGGGATGACTCAAACTAAATTACTTTGATCAAAGAACAAGGGATGTTATTGGCTGAAATATGCCGTTTTTCAAATATGCACAACACAAAACATTTTAAAAAGTCTTGAATTTATCAAAGCCAATGGTATATAATGTATATGTGTGACTTAAACATATACATCATGAAATTCACGCTGAAAACTGTTTTGTTTTTAGTAAGACGTTGACATTTAAAGTGCGATGTCATGCATATTTACATGAGAAACTGCCAATTTGCCATTAATCTGTGTTAGTGAAACATCTGCGCATGAGTTTATGGCTTGTGAACCGCAGATCAGTTTAATAAGCAACCTCAATTAAAAAATATCATTGAATTAAAAAGAAATGGAAATGGGAATGATTAGACTGGACTTGAACAATGTTAAAAACAAATTGGATCTGTTCATGTTTCACAATATTGTTTGCACACACACATAGAGAGAAAGAGAGAGAGAGAGAGTATGTGTGTGTGTGTGTGTGTATTTGTTATACGTGTAGTTTTATGTTTAAACAAGGTAGTATGCAATCAACTTTCACACACACAGTGTGTATATATATAAGAATGATATTATTTATTAATTACACTGTAGAATACTTTTATTATTATACATATTTCAATAAATTTTCCTTCAAACTTGAAAAACTTTATCATGAAAAGAGCATGTGGTGCAGCTCTCTCTCTCTCTCTCTCCAAACAAATGAGGTCTAAACAAAATGTTTAAAGTTTCTGATATAGAAGATGTCAAAACTTAAAGACAAGATGGCGAAAGGAACTTTATCTAAATGTTTAAAAGGAGTCAAAAACTTTAAGGTAATTCCAGTGTCTTTCAGATCCAGTTCTTTTTTTACTCGGCGTGCTAAATTTCCGGTTATAATTTTGGCGCACAACAAGTGTTTTAAAATAGTAACGGTTTGATCAAAAAGTGGAAAATTTGTTAAATTATCGCATCTCCGTCGTTTAGAGGGATTGGAGAAAGCAAGGAAAACAACGGAATGTAAACATAGTAAATGAGTGTGTAATATAATTGTACGTACGGTATGCATTCTCTTCCAACTGTGTTTATGTAGCTTGACGACCTCATGTGTCCTCCGGAATTAGGAGAGGATAATTTAGTACTTGTGTAGCTTGAATATTAATTAAAACTATATAACTCTGATTGGTGTTTAATCTACAGATAAATATGTTTAAAAACTGGGATAGGAAGTATTTGACAGAAAAGGGGGGGGGGGGTACTACTGCACTCAATCTCAATTCTATGTGTTTTTTGGCAGTCTCGACCTTAATTTTATATGTACAATACAGTTTCATTGAGTATCAATTTTAGTGACTGTTAGATTGTGTCTTTTTGGTACATTTCAATTTTTTCCAAAGTTTGCAAAAAACAACTTGTAAAATTTACATTTTCAAAATGGGGGTACACATGTTCAAAAAACTATCAAGCAAAATCTAGATGGTCAATTTTGATAAACTATGGTGTGTTTTTTTAACACAATATGTAACTCTTAATAAATATAATTTTTAAAAAAATGTACTATGTAAACTGAATAATTTTTTAGAATTTTCCAAAAATATGCAATTTTGTGATTTTTTTTTAAGGGCGTGGCAAGAAAAAATGTGATTTTTTTTTTTTATTTTTTGTAGAAAATCAATAATTTTTTAATGATTTAATTATAATCAATTGATTTTCTTAAATTATAACCTAACATGATGTATATTGGTGCATAATTTAATAAATTATGAGATCATGCTTCATGGTGTTAAATTTTAGCTATTGAATTTTTGGACCTTGTGAGCTGAAGCTCATTGTAGGAAAACAAACTGCACAGGTATAAATATTTTGGCCTCTATAGTAAGTTTATAAGTTGTTTTAACTGTTCAAGTTAAAAAATGTTTGGTTTGACACAGATTTCTAAAACACTGGAGTTACCTTAAGACAAGATCATGAAAGGAACGTTATCTAAATGTTTAAAGTGTCTGGATAAAACAAGATTATGAAAGAAATTTTATCCTAATGTCTGATAAAGAGATGAAGTCTAAAACTTTAAAGACAAGATCTTGGAAGGAACTTTATTTACCGATCCACTGATTCTACACTGGTTCTAATTAATATACTAGTACATGCACAATGTAGAAACGGAAGTGTACGGTTTTGGGCAGCGCTGTTTGTTGAAGCAAATAAACAAATAGACGACGTAGCTCTGCGAACAGTCGAAGATTTAAATCAAATGAATTGATAAATGGATGTAAATTTTAAAGGGACTTTTTAGATAAAATTTTCTTTTTTATTTTCTATATATAAAATGGTTTACTAGCACATTTTGAATGATTGACCAAAATTTAAATGTTAGAATTCAAGTTATAAGAGAGATACAGAGGCAAGAATTCATTGTTATGTAAACAAAGCTCGAGTCTTATAATTGTTTACAAATAGTGTAAAGTATGTAATTACCATTTCTTTGACAAAATGCCTTGTGGAAAACAAGGTAAACTTATTCAATGTGTTTATAAATAATATTATCAAAAGAAGAAATCAACATTAGATTGAAACTTATACCAATAAAAAACATATGTAAACAATTACAAGGCTCGAGCTTTGTTTACAAAACAAAGAATTTCAAACTCTGTATCTTGCTTATAACTCAATTTTTGACTTTCAAATTTTGACAAAGCATTACAAATACCCATATGAATCATTCTAAACATTAAAAATGAAAAAATAAAATTAAAAATTTTGAGCTCAAATCGTGTCCAAGTCCCTTTAAAAAAATTCTGGAACAATTCAATACGTTATAATAATAAACTGGCACAAGTATAAAAAAGTTGTATTCCTTTTGCAGCATGATTTTCAATGAACATTTTGACAATCAATATCCAAGGTCACATTCCAAAATTGAAATGAAGATGTAATGTACGCAATACAATCATTACGACTGAATAGAGACACGTAGAGGTAGATATATGCCTCAAGAGAGTAATCTGACCTGGAGTCTGATGTTATTGCAAATCGAAGTATAAAAATTCTTCCAAATATCATGAGCTGTCATTATTTCATACTGTACGCTTAGCCGATTTTGAATTTCCACTTAACTTTTTAATAATTGGCTAGTGTAATGAAGTGTCCTGTTTTATAAGGCCACTTTGTGCATTAACTCAACATCACTTTGTAAACATTGTTTCGTGTCATCATGTAACCATTACAAAGTACAAAAGATATTATATATGTACAATTGTTGGAGTAATATTAAAGAAATTGATTGCTAACTTTAGTAATTTAGCATAAACCAGGTTGGAGAACCTACATCAAGCAGACGACCTTGATGACAATTTTGACATTAAATTTAGGCAATTTTAAGAAAATATTTTTCTGGGGAAAATGATAAACACATCCAATTCAACTACAAGTAAAATGTCTCCCCTCTCTTTTATCCAAATGTGTAAGAGGATTTGCAGAAGCAATACATTGCTTAAATATTGATGTTTCCCAATTGTAGAATGACAGCCTGTTGTTTACAGAAGTGTATACCACCAAAGTACAAGGAGGCTGAACTATCAAAAGGAGAGGCTGTGTGCTTAGACAGATGTGTTGCCAAGTACATGGAAATCCACGACAGAATAGGCAAAAAATTAACACAGCTATCAACGGAGGATGAAGCCCGAGTAAAACAGATGCAAGCACATTTACAGCAATCCTAACAATCTTTGAAGTTTCTGAATGTTTAATATTTGTATTATTTCATGTATGGTGTTCATTTTATTATTATAGCAATGTAATTATGATTTGTAATGATGTGTGTTTTTGAATGAAACATATATTGTACAAACCTCTCATAACTTTTTTTTTATATTGGCCTTACTACAATTGATAAAACCATTTTAATTCCTCTCACACCACATCTGAACTATAGACTGATAGAACTGCCTCGAAATTGTATACCAGCGCGCTCTTGATTGTAATACATATCAACTATACTAGTATGTGAAACAAATATTAACATACAGTGCCTGACTATGGAGGTAATTGTATTAAAAAATTCAGACCTGTACACTTGTAAATAGAAATATGCAATCGTGTTGGTTTGTGAGCCCGAGTATGAATGTGTGTAGCTCTTGTAAAACTCGGGCATAAACACTTCAAAATTTGACTCAGTTCCTTCGTATGATGCACATTTTGCAGCTTGATTGGTTTTTTGTTAGTTAATTTAACTTTCAACTTTGCACATTTTCAATCCGTAGTTGCTGCATTTGTATCTTCGTGCTCGAAAATAGTACATCTGATATGTTACAAATCGACGAATGTAAAGTCTACAAGTTTGTTGAATTTTGAGCAAATTATGCTTGGTGCGGGAAAAGGTATGCGTAATCGCCGGAATGGACCAAGTAAACATTATATTCAGTTTAACTCTTTGTATCGCTACTCACGTCTCATCTGAATCAAAATCTTAAAACCAATGTCTGTATATTGTTTGTTTTTCTTATTGATAACTTGATAACTCGGTTATATAATTGATCAGCCGGTCGACCCTGTGTAACTTTTCTTTTTCGAGGAGGGGGAGGGGGTTCTTATTTATCCCAACATTGTGGTAGCGATAACGATGCTTTTGGTGATATTTTCTTTATTCAGCCGAGCTCTATAGTTTATACCAATTTGTTGCAATGTACTCTAAGATAATAAAAATGCGTATTTATGTATAAATTTTTAAACAGAGTCGTGATTTGTAAAAAAAAAGAAGATATCCAATGCCGATCGAATTCTTCACTCGCATCTTTTGTGTACATTATCTTGATATAATGTACACCAAGCTAATAATTTATTTTTCGAAAAATCACACTGTACTTCCTAAAAATTGTTATCCAGATATTTAAGGAATAAGGAATCATTCTTTGAGTATTATGAGGTGATAATTTCGGTCGGGGCGTGATCAAATCCAATAAAGCCCGAAGGGCTTTATGATAGATTTGATCACGCCCCCACCGAAATTATCACCTCATAATATTCAAAGAATGATTCCTTATTACTTATATTTACATAATTTTAAGCCACCGTACGATTAAATATCTAAATATAAATAAGCAAACCCCGCTGGCGCTTCAATTTGGCGTCATTTGAAGTTATGGGTTATATAGTACAAAATCGATACGCAGTGTTATCACAGGAAAGACACTGGAAAATGTAAATATAATATGATAATACCTAATACTCGGTGACGTCACTTTTTCTTGCTAGACTTTACATAATTATGTCGACCTGTCAGTTGTGCTATTTCATAAAACGATTTTACAAATGAATGAATGATATTCTAATCTATACTTCGTAATGTATCTTTTAAATTTCTGAGGTATGGGTTTGAGTAAATAAGACAGCATACAAAATTTATCTGTCAAATATCTGTCAAATGTGAAAAATATAACATTTTGAAGAATTATTAATTACAGCAAACAGTTCCTGACAATAAACATCTATTATTCTTTTCTTTATAATTGAATTTATAATTGAAAAATGTTAATGGAACACAAGGTATTCTTGGTGTTCCCATAATTCACCAAGACCAACTTGATACAATTCTGACCTAATAAATACTGCCCAATTGGAGCATGCTTGACCTCTTGGCGGTCATAAATCATAAAAACATAATCACAAAACAAGGTTAACTTAACAGGGTTTTAAAATACAGTTTGTGGTTCCAAGAAGGTTAAACCAGTACTTTATCATTCTAAAAATTATTACAGACCTTATTGGGAGACATCCCAATTCAATGTAAGCCAAAGCATTATTACAATTTGATTTCACTCCTAATAAACATGATAAACGCTTACAAAACTTCATAAAAACTTTGTCAATATCATTTGCCTTGTGTGTATGGCACGCCAAGTTCACAAAATATAAGCTAAACCGCAAACTATAGTTAACGATTCGTTAGCTTGTAAATTGCAAACTATAGTTAACGAATGATATCTAAGTTTATCTGTCTGCAGATAACGTTAACAATATATTTTGTTGATAAATATAGATTCACATCCGTAAACTATAATTTACATTCGTTAGCTATAGTTAAGAGTTGTTAATCATAGTTTCACAATCGTGAAACTATATAGATTGTGAAACTATATTTATCAGATAAATTATGTTTTGCATCGCACATGATTGTTTTCGGTGTTAATTATAGTTTTACACTTCTGAAACATATGATATGCGTTAAAGGGACTTAAACACGATTTGAGCTCAACATTTTGAATTTTATTTTTTCATTTTTAATGTTTAGAATGATTAATATGGGTATTTGTAATGGTTTGTCAAAATTTGAAAGTAAAATATTGAGTTATAAGCAAGATGCAGAGTTTGAAATTTTTCGCTTTGAAAACAAAGATCGAGCCTTGTTATTGTTAACATATGTGTTATATTGGTATAAGTTTCAATCTAATGTTGTTGTCTTCTGTTGATAATATTATTTATAAACACATTGAATAAGTTTACCATGTTTTCCACGAGTCATTTTGTCAAAGAAATGGTAATTCCACACTTTACATTATTTGTAAACACATATAAGACTCGAGCTTTATTTACATAACGATGAATTCTTACCTCTGTATCTCACTTATAACTTGAATTCTAACATTTAAATTTTGGTCAATCATTCAAAATGTGCAAGTAAACCATTTTATGTACAAAGAGTAAAAAAGAAAATTTTTATCTAAAATCATGTCCCTTTAACTGTGGTTTACAGATGTGATTTATAGATTAACGGCATTTAATAAAGTTTCGCAGATGATAAACTAGGTTTATCGACTGTTGACTAGTTTATGGACGCTAAATTAAAGTTAAATAGTTTATTGTTAACTATAGTTTACGAATCGTAAACTATAGTTAACGATTCGTTAATTATAATTAATGATCCGTTAACAATAGTTTTCATCTGCAAAACCATATTAAACGGTTGTTAACTAGAGTTTACGAATGATAATCTAAGTTTATTTGTCTGCAAACAACGTTAACGATCGATTTTGCTGATAAATATAGATTCACATCTGTAAACTATAATTTGCATTCGTTAACTGTGGTTAAGAGTTGTTACTCATACATGTAGTTTCACAATCGTAAAACTATATTTATCAGATAAACTATGTTTTGCAACCTCAAATGGTTGTTTTCAGTGTTAATTATAGTTTTACACTTCTGAAACATAGATGATCGCGTAAACTATGGTTTACAGATGAAAAATATAGATTATCATCGTTAACTATAGTTTTCTGTCACAAAAATTAGCTAATCAAAGTTTCACAGTCGATAAACTAGCTAGGTTTAACGGTTGTAAACTATAGTTTACGGACAGAAAACTATACATGTAGTTTTAAATGAAATAAATGTATGCAATGATATTCGCACGTATGCTTCTTGCATGATCTTTGTTTTAAAGGCGAAAGTGTGAAAGTGCGAGTGGCCCCATCGGAACACCGGACCTATCCCTATCAGTTCACTTTACGACTTTTACTAATTAAAAAAAATTAACGTCAATTGTCAATGAATCCATTGACAATTAAAAACTGTTAATAAAAAGAAAATAATACCGGTATATCAGGATTGCTACCTCTTTTGGTTTAGTCATTAATAGAGAACTTTTATTCTTTATTACGAAGAGAAATACATGCATGCTCAGGCACTAAGCATCGTTTTTGAAATGGGGGGGGGGGGGGGGCGGCGCAGACTTTAGACTTTAAAAAAATCCTTATACGCCAATCTTTAAAATCCTTATCAATGGAGGGGAGAATGTGTAACTTTTATTTCAATTTTACTTTGGCTTTGGTTTATTTTACTATGCACCCCCAAAAAGTGTGTGTGTGGGGGGGGAGGGGGGAACTCACTCACAATTCAATTATCCATGTGTAAATGTTTTGCTGTGGGTAGTGCCCTCTCCCCGTGCACCTGATTATTGCCACTCGCTTCTTTCAAACTCACAAGAAACATCACAGCTAGAAATCATATTATTGTTTGAATAAATATATCTTTTTTTTTCGTAAACGTCAACTTTTAAAAGTTTTTACAACAAGTGTCACTGTTTTTAGCTCACCTGAGCTGAAAGCTCAAAACATAGGAATATATAGAGTAAATCTTTAAAAATCTTCTTCTCAATAACCATTAGGCCAGGAAAGCCGAAACTTATGTGGAAGCATCCTCAGGTAGTGTAAATTCAAAGTTGTGAAAATCATGACCCCCGGGGGTAGGATGGGGCCATAATTGGGGGTCGACTTTTTACATAGGAATATATAGAGTAAATCTTTAAAAATCTTCTTCTAAAAAAACATTTTGCCAGAAAAGCTGAAACTTATGTGGAAGCATCCTCAGATAATGTAGATTCAAAGTTGTGAAAATCATGACCCCCGGGTTTAGGGTGGGACCATAATGGGGGGTCGACTTTTTACATAGGAATATATAGAGTAAATCTTTAAAAATCTTCTTCTCAAGAACCATTTTGCCAGGAAAGCTGAAACTTAAATGGAAGCATCCTCAGGTAGTGCAGACATTTTGTCTGTCGTCCGTCTGTCCGTCTGTCTGTTAACTTTTCACATTTTCAACATCTTCTAAAGAACCACTGGGCCAATTTCAACCAAACTTGGCACATAGCATCCTTAGCCAAAGGGGATTCAAAGTTGTGAAAATTAAGGACCAAGCCCTTTCACAAAGGGGAGATAATTAGGAATTAATGAAAATTTTCGAGAAATTTTCAAAAGTCTACTTCTCAAGAACCATTTTGCCAGGAAAGCTGAAACTTATGTGGAAGCATTCTCAGGTAGTGTAGATTCAAAGTTGTGAAAATCATGACCCCCGGGGGTAGGATGGGGCCAAAATGGGGGGGGGTCGACTTTTTTACATAGGAATATATAGAGTAAATATTTAAAAATCTTCTTCTCAATAACCATTAGGCCAGGAAAGCTGAAACTTATGTGGAAGCATCCTCAGGTAGTGTAGATTCAAAGTTGTGAAAATCATGACCCCCGGGGGTAGGATAGGGCCATAATTGGGGGTCGACTTTTTACATAGGAATATATAGAGTAAATCTTTAAAAATCTTCTTCTCAATAACCATTAGGCCAGGAAAGCTGAAACTTATGTGGAAGCATCCTCAGGTAGTGTAGATTCAAAGTTGTGAAAATCATGACCCCCGGGGGAAGGATAGGGCCATAATTGGGGGTCGACTTTTTACATAGGAATATATAGAGTAAATCTTTAAAAATCTTCTTCTCAATAACCATTAGGCCAGGAAAACTGAAACTTATGTGGAAGCATCCTCAGGTAGTGTAGATTCAAAGTTGTGAAAATCATGACCCCCGGGGGTAGGATGGGGCCATAATTTGGGGTCGACTTTTTACATAGGAATATATATAGAAAATCTTTAAAAATCTTCTTCTAAAAAACATTTGGCCAGAAAAGCTGAAACCTATGTGGAAGCATCCTCAGATAGTGTAGATTCAAAGTTGTGAAAATCATAACCCCCGGGGGTAGAATGGGGCCATAATTGGGGGTCGACTTTTTACATAGGAATAAATAGAGTAAATCTTTAAAAATCTTCTTCTAAAAAACCATTTGGCCAAAAAAGCTGAAACTTATGTGGAAGCATCCTCAGGTAGTGTAGATTTAAAATTGTGAAAATCATGACCCCTGGGGGTAGGGTGGGGCCAAAATGGGGGGGGGGTAGACTTTTTACATAGGAATATATAGAGTAAATCTTTAAAAATCTTCTTCTAAACAACCATTTGGCCAGGAAAGCTGAAACTTATGTAAAAGCATCCTCAAGTAGTGTACATTTAAAGTTGTGAAAATCATGACCCCCGGGGATAGGGTGGGACCATAATGGGAGGTCTACTTTTTACATAGGAATATATAGAGTAAATATTTAAAAATCTTCTTCTCAAAAACCATTTGGCCAGGAAAGCTGAAACTTAAATGGAAGCATCCTCAGGTAGTGTAGATTCAAAGTTGTGAAAATCATGACCTCCAGGGTTAGGGTGGAGCTACAACGGAGGGTCGATTTTTAACATAGGAATAGATAGAGTAAATCTTTAAAAATCTTCTTCTCAAGAACCATTTGGCCAGAAAAGCTGAAACTTATGTGGAAGCATCCTCAGGTAGTGTAGATTCAAAGTTGTGAAAATCATGACCCCCGGGGGTAGGATGGGGCTACAACGGAGGGTCGATTTTTTACATAGGAATATATTGAGTAAATCTTTAAAAATCTTCTTCTCAATAACCATTTGGCCAGGAAAGCTGAAACTTATGTGAAAGCATCCCAAGGCAGTTTAGATTAAGAAAATAGTGTAGATTGAGAAAATCATGACTCCCGAGGGTAGGGTGGGGCCACAATTTGGGGTGGGGGTCAACTTTTTACATAGGAATATATAGAGTAAATCTTTAAAAATCTTTTTTTCAGAAACTAATTAGCCAGAAAAGCTGAAACTTGTGTGGAAGCATTCTCAGGTAATGTATATTTAAAGTTGTGAAAATCATTTCCCCCGAGGGTAGAGTGGAGCCACAATTGGGGATCGAATCTCTACATAGGAATATATAGAGTAAATCTTTAAAAATCGTCTTCTCAGAAACTAATAAGCTAGGAAAGCTGAAACTTGTTTGGAAGCATCCTCAGGTAGTGTAGATTCAAGCTGTAAAAATCATGATTCCTGGGGGTAGAGATGGGCCACAATGGGGTGGAATTTTTAAATAGGAATACTAAGAGTAAATCTTTAAAAATCTTCTTCTGAGAAACTAATCAGCCAGGTGATTATTTAATATTGTTTAGATTTTGGCTTCTGGATGATTCCTGGACAATTGGGTCTCACAAGGGGTTCAGAGTTTGATGTAGGTTTATATCCTATTTGTAAACAATTGTTTAGGATCTTTTTGAGAGCTGCAATGCTCAAGATGTGATATTACTATAAAATCATCCTGTTAGAAAAGGGACTAATGATAATAAACTTAAGAATATCCGGTGGAAAAAATTGATTTTTATTTATACAGGATCTACATGTATTATACTACATTGTCCAGATAGTTTTTATTATGACTCCATTAAGCTGATTTTATCATACCTATTGTTCCTCAGGTGAGCGATGTGGCCCATGAGCCTCTTGTTTAGGGATGCAATGAAGTTCTATAATTGAAAAGTTGCTTGGAACATTTAAATTCTTATTGGTTATACCTCAGAGGTTCATAAGGACATACTTATACAACTGTGTATTTTGGTTTATAGAAGTGGATATATGTACATGTATATATTAAGAAGGAGGAAGAAATATGTCTTTGTGAAAGAGATACACATTGTTTCGTGAAAAATGTATAATACGCAATTACGTGTATGGTTTATTAAATAATTTCGAATTTTATTATGTGCATGCCACCTAATCTTGATGTTTTGATGTTTATAGTTCTGTACATTTTGAGGAAATACGCTTACGACGGTCATAAGGACAAATACTCAGTGGAACTTTCCCGTACACGTTTCGCATATGTAATAATGCACTTTGTTATTTTAAACTATTAGATTCTATGGTGTTTATATTTAATTGTTCCTTGGTTCAATCACAGCTGCGGATAACCACCAGGATGTACTTCCCTGCGCCACAGATCCTGGTTCCCGATCCAGTCGTTTCCCCCTCCAAAATCAAACACAATATCCTGAAATGTCTTTGATTGTGAAAACACTACGAATCGATTTTGTATTATAGTGACCAATAAATTCAAATGACGTATTGTTGGGGCGCAAGCGGGGTTTCTATAATTAAAAGAAATAAAAAAACACACAAATATGTCATTAAATATTATTCTAATATTTAATCGTACAACTGCTGAATATTATATAAATATAAGTAATAAGGAGTCATTCTTTGTATATTATGAGGTGATAATTTCGGTGGGAGCGTGATCAAATCTATCATATTTACATTTTTCAGTGTATTTGTCTGTGATAACACTACGAATCGATTTTGTAATGTAGAGTTCAATAAATTCAAATGACGTATTGTTGGGGCGCAAGCGGGGTTTCTATAATAAAAAGAAATAAAAATCACATAAATATGTCATAATTCTAATATTTAATCGTATAGTTGCTGAAATTGTATAAATATAAGTAATAAGGGATTATTCTTTGAATATTATGAGGTGATAATTTCGGTGGGAGCGTGATCAAATCTATCATATTTACATTTTTCAGTGTCTTTGTCTGTGATAACACTATAGCTACGAATCGATTTTATAATGTATCTTTCAAAAAGCCCTTCGGGCTTTATTGGATTTGATCACGCCCCGACCAAAATTATCACCTCATAATACTCAAAGAATGATTATGATATGGATGTGAAGTATGGGGTTATAAAAATATATATAGAAATTGTAAAACGTTTTAAGAACCTATGGATTGATTGTATTGATTCTTTTTTGAATATTTACATTTTTCAGGGTCTTTGTCTGTGATAGCACTACGAATCGATTTTGTACTATACAGTCCAATAAATTCAAATGATGTATTGTTGGAGCGCAAGCGAGGTTTCGCATACTTAATATTCTAATTTTAACCGTACAACTGCTGAAAATTATATAAATATAAGTAATAAGTAATCATTCTTTGAATATTATGAAGTGATAATTTCGGTCGGGCGTGATCAAATCAATCATAAAGCCCTTCGGGCTTTATTGGATTTGATCACGCCCCGACCGAAATTATCACGCCCTTCGGGCTTTATTGGATTTGATCACGCCCCGACCGAAATTATCACCTCATAATACTAAAAAAAAATGATTCCTTATTCCTTTATAATAGTGGATTTTCTAACATCTGGAATGAACAATGTATTGTAAATGTTAATTGAATTACTAATGCTGTAATTCAAAAACTCAAAGACCAGTTTGTGCAGAAATGGTCGGCTGATATTGTAAATTCTTCCAAAGGTCATATATATAAACTTTAAAATTAACTTTTGGATATGAAAAGTACTTGAGTATTTTACCATCAAAACTTAGAAAAAATACTTGTTAAATTTCAAACGTCAAATCACCGACTCCCTGTCTAACAAAACAGTTGTTAACTGTGTCTCGAGCAACAGTTGACTTGTCGGACCGGCTCGCAAACTGTTGCCCAAGACCGAAGGCAAGTATGAATAGGGTATTGACCGTTTGTGGTGAATTAATCGTATTTTTGATCTTCTGGTGAACACGCGGATGATAAAACCGAATGAAAATCCGGAAATAAAAATAAGCACGATCTTAATAGTCTGCTATCCATTTTCACATGCCCACCAGGCCACCACCCTCTTAAAACTGACCCCCTTAAAAACCGACCATACTACAAAATGAAACTAAATAAATCAAAGTTCTGATAGAAATGGAAAGCGGTAAGCAAGCTTGTTTGGAATACATGTATTTGCATTAAATTTCCATGTACTGAAAATATCAAGATTTTATGGTATGACTAGCCAATATCTTGTTCTTCCTGTAATACAGGTTTATGTGTTTTCTAAAACCTGGTAAAAACTCAGTAAATGCTTGCATTGTTAAAAAACTACTATATTAGCATAGAAATGAAAATGTGAATGTCATTTTTTGTTTCAAAGATGTTTACAATTACATTAAATGAAGATCGACTTTAGTACTCAATGCTTTGTTTTATAATATAGGAAGCGCTTAGACGAAGCATCCGCGCATGAGTCGAGTGGCACAAGCTTTAGTTTTGGTAATATAGATTTTAATACAAACCAAAAATTGAAGACAAAGTATATATAATGAACAAGTATCAGCATATAATGTTAGAGTATCAGCATGTAGTTGAAGTACCAGTATGTAATGCTGAAGTATCAGCATGCAATGTTGAAGTATCAGCATGTAATGTTAAAGTATCAGCATGTAATGTTGAAGTATCAGCATGTAATGTTAAAGTATCAGCATGCAATGTTGAAGTATCAGCATGTAATGTTAAAGTATCAGCATGTAATGTTGAAGTATCAGCATGTAATGGTAAAGTATCATCATATAATATTAAAGTATCATCATATTATAAAGATTATCTACATAAGGCAGTTAAGGTGTATACGCTAACCGCTTATAAAAAATCAAATAAAAATAAAAGCAAACAGAATACACAATACATCAAATTATGTGTGAGATAGTTTCGTTACTTCCAAAATGTAATCTTAAATAAACTGTAATTTGAGTGTAAAATATCAACTTTGAAGCAGTTGGCATTTCTGGTTTTTGTTGATGAATTAATTAGTTTTTAAGTTTTAAATAATTTTGCCATTAAACATCTGGTAAAGAGACATATTTGAAAATATTCAATTTGACTTGGTGAAAATGTGAGCACAAATAGGAGGTGCCGTTTTTATATTTTTAAAGATATTTTCTGATATAAATTTTTTTTTTGATATTGATAATTCAGAAAATATTTTTTCATATAAAAAAACCCAATTCTTGATTTCAACAAATCGATTTACCGATATCAGAAAATCATTTTTGAAACCAGAAATTCGATTTTTGATATTCAGAAATAATTTGATTAATTGATGATATCAAGAATTACTTTTTTTGAATTTATAAAAAAACATTCTGATAAAAAAACCCAATGAATTCTTGATATCAAAAAAGGATTTTCTAACACCAAAAAATCATCTCATTTGTATTTTCTGATATCAGAAAATCGATTTTTAATTTAAGAAAATATAACCTACATAAAATTCCGATTTACTTAATAAATCCTCTCTGTGACATTTGGAGTTTCATCAGAAATTGTGTTTCCAAACGTGAAGTATAATAAAGTATGCTTAATTTTCAACCTGATTTTATTTTGGCAAGTTTGTCCATATCTACAATGAATAACACTGCTTTCTCTGCGATTCACTGTGAATATTAAGACGATCCTAGGAAAAATGATGGCAACGCATAGAATACAGGCATTATACAGGAGTAAACTTAGCGCTTTCAATAAATACGACCAGAATTATCAAGAACGCTTCTAAAATCCTTACATTATATAAATCTTCAAATAAAAAACAACAAATTTTAGAATGCAAATCTAGTTCGGTGTAGTACTTTTTGGTCCAGGAAGTATAATTAAATATGTGAAATTAATTCACCATTTTATTTTTATGTTTGATATCAGAAAATACAATTTGTGATACCAAAGAATCCGTTTGAATTTCTGATGTCAAAAAAATCATTTTCTAATATAAACAAATCGAATTTTTTTTATATCAGAAATGATTTTTTGATATAAGACTCATTTTTATCAGAAAATGAATGGTATTTTTTTTTTGTATATCAAGAAATAAATCGAATTTCTGATTTAAAAAAAACAACATTTTTTAAATATAAAAAAATATAATTTATGATATTAAAAAACTAATTTTCTGATCTCAGAAAATATCTAAAAAATATTAAAACGGAACCCCACAAGGCTAGGGTTTTCCAATACTCTACAAGATAAAATACTATTAAATGAATTACAAGTTAACGTGTATTTATCGATTCACGGAGTAAAACTATAACGTTTATGTTCACAGTAAGGAAACGTTTCATTTTAAAGCGTACCGGAAAATAAAGATAAAATTTTGTTGATTTTTCTCCGATATGGCAGTCATGTATTGGTGGTAAAAATCATGACAACAAATCACATTCACGGAAGTCTTCCACCAACAAAAAATTTACAAAATAGTATAAAACTATTGAGGTAATTTTTAACTACAGAATCAAGTGCCTCTGAGTGAAACTGAAAACTGCGCAGGACTAGGAAAAGCAGCGGGTTTTAAAAATGGACACTTTCAATAAGATCATAAGATCAAAGTTAAATGCTTTTAAAAAATGATACAATCTTGTGAAAATATTTGCTAATGGGTATTCATTGGCAGTTATGAACTTGACTTGCAGTTGATATTTGTCTAAAGAGAATATGTCGTGCGTGTTATCTTACTAATGATGACGCGGGCACAGTTGATATTAAAGCCAGTCAGTGTTTTAGTACTTACAAGTACTTATATGTATGATTCAAAGTAGGACATAGGATGTCCTCTCTTATAATATGTACATACATGTACACCATGTACACTCATTCTATCAAGTAATACAGTCATACCGCGGTCCGCGGTCCGCGGGATACAAACCCTTCACCTATTTGTTTTTATGATCAGTGTCATAGGTAAAGTCATAAAAGCAGGAAGACCCCGCACTGTTTTTTACGGATCCAAAAAAGCAGGAATTATTAGACAGCAGTTGTTGCAGCTGCTATATATTTCGCATCGGTCTATATTTTCATACGGACATATCTACATGTAAAAAAAAAAAGAATCATATTTGCATCCAAAAGGACCGGGCTTCTTCATTTAAAGTGGATAGTTTATTAAAAAAATTATTGAAGTATAATATCTTCTATACTTATAAATTAAGGCATTTTGCCAATAAACTTCGAAATGCCTGCACCCGAGTAACTGCTCACACCTTTCGCATTTCAACATGTGTGAGTTGATGTCCGTAAGCTATAATTGAATTTTACCTGATAAGTAATTATTGTAAGATAAATTAAAAACCTACTTTCATTTTCGATAAACCAGCCCGAAATAGCAAATATGTGAGTAAGGTGGTTGACACGCTTTGGCGGATCCAAGTCAGTGGGAGTTTGCATCAAAAAATATATTTACAATGAAATAATATTGAATGATTATGTAAAGAGTGAATACATATCCTGGGAACCTATTTCGGGTATACATAAGAATTGAGATTTGACAAATGTTGAATAAATAAAATGAGCCAATTCGTTTCTTGAATGTGCGATTTTTGTTTTGATGAATAGAACTTTCCAGAACGGGGTAACCAAGAACGCGGTTTGGCTAATTAACGTCATGTTGGAGAATGTAGGATGAGTCACCATGCTTTGTGGGCAGATCGGACATCTGGTTTATATACAAAAAAGGTAATAAATAAAATGAACCAATATACGCGATTTTATTTTTGATGGAAAGAACGTTTCAGAACGTGATGCCAAAAAATGGGGTTGACTAATTAACACTATGGCGAAAAGTGCGTACACGTTTTTAAATAACATATACATTTTTTATACCACGACAGATTGGTAGTAAACCTTATAAATTAATTTGTTGACAGTGTTTTATCTAAATTTCTTATTTTGGGCAATAATAAGTGAAATTTGACATAAAGAACAAAGTTCTAAAAAGAGATACCACGCTCTATACACCCACACTCTGGTTTGAAATAAGATAATACATAGAAAAATGAACAAAAAAACATGGTTCAACATATTAAGCATTATATTATAATATAATATGTGAATATAATATAATATGTGAATTATTGTTAATCCCCGCGCAAGCGCGGGGTATTATCTATAGTCTGTCCCAAGATATTTATGCAGCGCATTTGATCGATTTATAATAAAAATATACATACCTGTGAAAGAAGTGCTATTAAATTCGATGAAAGGGAAATTTTCCAAGATATCTTCATTGACACATTATCATTTTTCACTCGAAAACAATCACAGGATCGAAAAAAGATTTCTTAAGGAGATTTATAATGGGGAATGTTTACATCTTTTCTCCATTCGGAATCACTCGGAATACATCGCACAATTTTTCAACGTTATAATCCGGACTTACTGCAATACAAAATCCCCGTAAACATCATATTTTTTAGCCTTGTATAGAAACCTGATAAGCTAACGGGGGCGTTTCAACTGAGAAATCTTGGAAATTTTTCATACTTTTGAATTAACATCGTTTAAACCCTGAGGTATTTATAAATATTGAGTAATTAAGCAAAATGTGAATCCAGGATATCTTGGGACAGAGTATAGTAAGATAAAAAATATATCAACACCAGAATTGACCTGAAAATTTTGCTAGATATTTATTGTACTATATGTAAAATAACCATATATTTCATTATGCGAATGTTGATCAATGATCATTATATAACAATATTTGAAAAGTAATAAATATATAAATATACTATGTAAATAACCCGATTCTATAAAAAGACAATAATTTCCCCTTCTTGTGTCACACAATGCCTATAGTTTGCACACCACTATTAATTTTTACTATTTATTCTTACCAAAATTACGCAACTTTAGACAAGGGTATCGAGTTTAAAACAAACTTCTGGGAAAATCCCTCTTTACAACTTTTAAAACAATCGTTCCTAACCAATTTAGTATCAAAAAACACACAGCCATCCACAAAGGCACGAGAGTTTGTTTACATCAAAGTTACACATGTGCTTGAAAATCATGTCCGAGCCTTTTCACACCCCTGCCGAAACAACTGGCATAAAAAATTCAAGTGACCTCGTATTTTTACAGAAAAGGGAAAATCAGACAGTTTACACGTTGTTTTTCATCTCCTTAAAAAACTACAGTCCCTGTCCTGGCGGAAAACCCCTAAAAACGAAGGGGAATTCGGGAATTATTTTGCCTCAGCCATGTTTTGACGTGAACCTTCGGAAAAATAGTGTTGTGAGACCTGCAAGTAATCTATTTTTTTTACACCCGCAGAAATAAAATCTGCAAACACAAAAACATTTATTGTGGAATATATGTGGAAAATTTACAGAATTCTGTAGCTATAACAAAAAGTTATGAGCGATTATTAAAACGATGGTGCTCGCGGTGACCTCTGATTTATGATAATATGTTAAAAGTTATACTGTATGTAATTTCACGGCGTGTTAATTTTGAATGATGTTTTTGGTTTTAATTTGTGCAAATATGCATGTCTATTCACAATACAAGGCAAACTTGTTAATTTCATGACGACCCGAGAATATATACATGTACAAGTTTAGGGAACCCTGCCTTTTGAGGGAGGGGTTGAGAAACTGCCGTTATATCATAGAATTTTAAAGAATTGGCGTGCATTTTCATCTAAATTAGCATTGTCTGGTTCTAATAAAACTAATGCGGGTGCTGCATCATAGCTAAATTCATAATTCACTTTAATATTGCCGTTTTAGAGGCATTATTTTATAATTTCTGTATACCATACAAGCGTTTAAATAACTCATTTTACACAAAATTCGTATTACCTAGAAGGTTTTTTGGTTTCTATCTATCTATCTATCTATCTATCTATCTATCTATCTATAAGCCTGCGTTTGTTTGCCTGAAGAAAAAAACTTATAATTGACTTTATTTACAATTATTTTGATCTCTTTTAAAAGGGAAAAATATCAACAACGATTTTTTAATCATGATCAAAAGCTGTTCTTCAGGTTTATCCATTTTGAAAGCTACGTTAAAACCCCCCACAAGTACCTTTTTTAAAACACGCACAAACAATAATTAAAAAAATCTAGGAAAGAAGTGCCCTCACAAGGACTCTCTCTCTCTCTCTCTCTCTCTCTCTCTCTCTCTCTCTCTCTCAACGTTCAGCATATAAACAAACAATTTCATAATACATGTACATATATATGGTTCGATATGGAGTGTACTAAAGTCACGATTGGTACTAGCATACATGTTGTTTGCACCCGGATGTCACCGCTTGGTGATGATGATGATGATGATGATGATGATGATGATGTCGATTACGGTGGTAGTGATAATCATTTTTCCTCATAAAAGTGCTCAATCAAGGTCAGACGACACGTTCCCCAATTTTTTATAACCTTTTCCAGGAATTTGTTATTGATTTACTACTCTAATTTGACAAGCTTTCTTGCAAATATAATTTTTGAAACCAATTTCGGTGAAAAACCGGATTATTTTTATTGGAACTCTTAATTACGAGGAGATACAAAAAAGATGCTCGATCCTCGTGTCGTCAGACCTTAAATATCATTGCAGTCCTAGCTATCTACGAATGTGAGAAATTTGATGTACATGTACCTAATTTGTTCGTTCTTACTCATACAAAAACCTAAAACAAACGATTCAAACGCACTAAACTAAACAATGTCTTTTAATAGAACTCCACCCACAATGCTATCTATAAATACATGAATATTTGTGAAAAATTAGAATACATGTAATAGCAATCCATATGTTTGCTTGAATACCGTCTTTGTAATGCTTTAGTTATACTGTGCCTTCATTTCTTCCCCTGACCATCATTTTTCAGTGACCCTTGTATACCAAAATAATACTACATAAAATTGCCAAATCTATAACTGTTTAGTTTGTATATCAAAAACCAAGTTGACTCGCGCGTTTATCAGAATTTCTATACCAAATCCATTATTGTTCAATAGGTATTAAAGATGATGTCCGGATGACGCATGCAGTTGGGGGGTGCCGACGCTTTGGTTGCACTCGGTCCCTGGTTTAGCAATAAGCCCCTTTGCATGTAACGTGTATGACGCATACCCCATCATGTATATATAGAGAGGGATGTTGGAGTGGATAGTCAAACCAGTGTACCGTCGGGTCACAATGAAGTCTTTAGCAATTTTGATAGCTTTGTGTCTTGTGCTGAAGGTAGATATATTTAAAAACATTCTTCGCTAAAAATTTTCTAAATCACGAATTTGATTATTATCTAATCGTTACATTTATTTTTTTTTTTAAATATTTTTTGTAGACCGAAGCTATGGAAAAAACAATCGATGAAATAATGGAGGAAGCCAATAACGATAGTAAGAGCCACCTATAGCATATTCAATATCAACCTCTTTTAATCGTGCATTCTGAGCTTTATTTCATGTGCAAATTGCATCAAAGCCTTATTTGACAGAACTTATAACCGTTCAACTACTACATGTAGATATATGCTTTGCGCGCTAGTCATATATTTAACGTATGCTTAACCTGACGCATTCCCGTGCATGCCGTAATAATCGCTAGATAAACAAAATTTGATTAAATTGATTAGTAGATACGGAAAAAGTTATTTTCTCTCATTTGTGATTTGTACTTCAAGGACATAATCTCATTCATGTGTTAAATGTTAGATTCCGCTAACATATTTTCCTTATTTTTAAGGCGTGGTTTAAATAAAAAACCTTTGGTTACAAATAATATTTTTTAAAATTTTTACCCCAACTAAAATTTGTAAAATTTGATAGTTTTAACTCATTCTTGTTATAAGATGCGTCCTTTTATATTAAAAATTCCGTAATACCACAACCTGACCAGTTTTTCCCTTTCATAAGAAGGATGACTAACAGCAAGCTTACATCCTTCTGGCCTGTCTCCGACCGGAAGGATAAATACAAGAGCTAATATCACTCTTTCGAGTACACTATACTATAATATCCTTTACGAGAGAGAGAGAGAGAGAGAGAGAGAGAGAGAGAGAGAGAGAGAGAGAGAGAAATCTATTAGAATCGAAAGTTTAACACATCATCTGCACTGATCAGTATAATTGATTGCGCTCTGTGTGACTTGGTCACTAAATGTCTCATTTAAATTGTCCGTAAAATCATATTAAGAAGGTTGACTAACGACAAACTTACATCACTCAGACCTGTCTCCGACCGGAAGAATACATGCATAATTAAGCTAATGTTACGTTTTCGAGTGCATTTTTAATATCCTTTACGAGAGAGAGAGAGAGAGAGAGAGAGAGAGAGAGAGAGAGAGAGAGAGAGAGAGAGTATACATCTACTAGAATTAAAAGTTAAACATGATCACCAAGTAAAACCCATTCAGTAAAATTGATCACGCTATGTGTGAGTGTGGGTAACTAAAACTAAGTCTCATTTAAATTGTTCGATAACGACTGATCTCTCCTAACAGGTATGAGTTATGACTTAGTGATGAGTGGATCGTCCTCCAATCCCACGATCAGAATTGAGAGGGACATCCTCGTAAGTTTGGACGAGTACATGGATAGACAGAAAGACATGTAAGTCAAATAATACTTGTTTCTATTACGTCGTGCCTCTTTTTAGTTTTTGTTAGACTATTTGGTTCAAAACATTTTAAATGGTTCCTAGGATGGAAGAAGAAAAGACGGGTAAAAGAGTGAAAAGGAAAGCTACACCGTCAAGAAGATGGCCAAATGCAATTGTTCCATATGAAATCGCACCTAACACATTCAGTGAGTTTAAAAATGTCCCCACCATGTTTAGGAGGGAAGTGAAATACAAATTCATCGTGTTTGAGTAATGTATAGATTCTATAGATTATACATACTTATAAAATATTCTAATTTAATATAAAAGTATCATTATGCACACTGTGGTAATCGTTCTTTTATACATGTAGTTCATATACAAAAGTTACCTTAATGCGAGATTTTCGTTCTAACGTTTATTTGTTTTCTATTTTTCAATAGGTAGTGCACAAATCACACAAATTAACCAGGCCATAACAGATTGGAATAGAGAAACCTGTTTGAACTTCCGGCCAAGAAATGGAGAAGCGGCCGCTGTCAGATTTGTAAACGGCCAAGGGTATGCAGTTTTGTTCGAATCAAAAATCAAATTTAATTAATAACCTATACTGCCATAGTTTGCAAAAATTATATTGACAAAGAAGTTATCTCTCTCTTTCTTAACGTACAAAATTATTTCAGTTGAACTCTTTAAATTTGAAATTTTTTTAAAAACCAGCAAAAAACCTCGACACAAACAAACAACGTTAAAAATACTATCAATAAGTTTGATAGAGTACACTTAAAAATACATGTATGTCAAACTGATAATATGAAAAAATCCATCTCATTTAGATGTTCATCCTTTGTCGGAAGGGTTGGAAACGTACAACCTATTTCTTTGGCCAATGGATGTCGAATTGTAAGTGGAAAAATATGTTGATTTTCTTTCTTTCCAGTTATCACATATCTTCTTCCTGGCATCCCACAAATGTTATTTCTAATGTAAAATATAGATAATGTGAAAACTCGATTTTCAAATTGGTTAAAGCTTAAGATGTCTTCAATTAACAAATGTAAAATTATGAACAATTACTACCCATTTTGAATGAATAACAAAAATCTGTGTCATTTATGATTTCATGTGTTGCCAGTAAGGGTAATTCATGAATATATATCTTATGCCAAATCCTCTTCAAGATTACAAAAACATCTTTTATATCTATAGCACGTTTAGAAAAGCTGATTTATTTTGTCCGATTTTGACTCTATACCTTTGCGTTGTAGAAAAGAATCATTATTCATGAAATGGGGCATGCCATTGGGTTCAACCATGAGCAGTCTAGAAATGACAGAGACAGATTTGTACGAATTCGAACCGAGAATATTCCACAGCCAGTTCTCTTTAACTTCCAAAAGCTGCCAACTTCTCAAGTGACCAATCTGGGCGTTCGTTATGATTATCGCAGTGTGATGCACTATGGAGCACGGGTAAGATTATACAACGGTAATACTTTAAGATTCAATAAAAATGTTGTGTTTCATAACATCAAAAGTCTATGAAGTAATTAAGGTAAATATTGAAAATAAATTAATTTTTTTCACGCAAATGACCTTAATATTTTAGGATTTTTCAACAAATGGCCAAATCACAGTAGAGACTCTCGATGCAAATTTCCAAAACATCATAGGTAGAGCTCCAGGATTGAGCTTTAGAGACATCCGACTTGCAAACGCCATGTACAACTGCGCTGGTTAGTCTTTATTTTTTTTTGTCTTGCGACAATTCTTTTACACCAATGATGCTAGAACAGTTTTTCTTTATCGTGACACAACCGTTGTATTGTAGGAAGTTGTCCAGCAATGAGCTGTCCAGGAGAAGGTTTTGTTGGCAAAGACTGTCAATGTAAATGCCCAACCAACGATCCAAACAACCCAATCCAAACCTGTACCGGAACTGCAATGTCTACCACTACTACAAGTGCCACACCCACAACTGCTCCAACTAATGGTATGGCAGTTTACAGTGAATTCTGTGGAAAATTTACCTTTTAACATTTAGACGCTATGTTGTCTAGTTTTATAATTTTCTCATTGTAGATTGCTCTGATATGAACATGTACTGCAGCTATTGGGCTGGACAAGGCTACTGCGAAACAAGCAGATATATGATGATGTATTGCAAAGAATCGTGCAAAATTTGTAACGGTAATTCAGATTTTCATTGTTTTCTAGCTTTCCATAAAACATCTTTTAAATTTACTTCACTATTGTGTTTTGCTGAAACATGGAAGCAAATAATACTGTTTCTGAAACCCGAAATTCCCATTAATAAATTTTGAAAAATTTGAGCCAAAATCTTGTCTAAGTCCCTATAATAGGTGGAATTCAGAATTGTTCCTGTACATTTGTGTGTGAATTCCTGAATTTTAAAACCGATATAGTTTTAATAATAACTGGCATTTCTTGATTTACCAACCACTAATACTGTTTAATCTTTTGTTAAGGCATCAAAAAACTTTAAAGGGGCATGGTTTGGGGGGGGGTGCGGTGTATTCCTTGTAACTTTTTTACTGTTGAATTTTTCCTTTTTACTTCCATTCATTACATGCTCCCTCTAAAAAGGAGGGGGAAAACTCCATTATTTCAAAATGTCTGCTGCAAAGAGTGGGGAGGTGGGGGGGGGGCCTTCTCCTGATCCTATTTGCCTGATACTTCAATGGGTTTTAAAAACCCGGAGTAACGTTGACATTATTGACCAATATCAATAAAACTTCAATTTAAACCACGAATTTGAGGGGAACATTTTGTTGAACCGCTCAAATAATTTTTTATGTTTTTTCTTTCCTTGAAGCCCCAAAACGATGCGAAGACATGGGACAATCATGCGGGCTACTCCAGCAAAGGGGCTTCTGCAGTGTTAATTTCTTTAGGAATTACATGCAGGCAAACTGTGCAGCTACATGCGGCTTTTGTAGAGGTAAGTAAGGACTGGGTGTCTTACTCTCCCAACTTCTCTGTTTTTACATTACTTTTTTGTGTTAGTATACTGTTAAGTTAGTCACATTAAAGCCAAAACTTATATTTTATATTTATTAGGATTATTAACTGATTTTTAGGGGCCTTTGTCTGTTAATATTAACCCTTGGACACTTAGCATTTTCAATGTGAATGTTCCATTCTTTATTAGCGACTAATAGCCTTACGTGTTTGTATACTTAGATATCAATCATAAAAAAAATCAAAAAAGAAAATGTGTGTTACTATTATGTGGTATATGTTTGGTTTTTCGTCTTTGTAGCGGGAGAGTTACTTGCAGCTGACGGAAGTCCATTAAGTAAGTGAATCAATGTGCCATTAATCAAAAGCTGTTATAATTGTATAAATTAAGGTTCACGTTGATTTTTATGAAGATTCATATCGATTTATGTGAAGGTTCACGTAAATTTGTTTAAATTTTAAAAGGAAAAAGAATGCACGAAGAATAACGTGATTTAAAAAAAATATAACAATCTTCTAATTTTTACTTTAATTAATATCACACGACTACTTTAACTTGAATATTGAAAAATACATGTATAGATTATGTTACTAGTATTCTTCGCAGTTGTATTACATGCCTTTAAAATGAAACGTCATATTGGACATAACTGTTAGTATTGGCAAATTTCAATTACAATTAAGAAACCAAAATGCATGCATAAAAAATTACGGATGCACACTTATCAAGACATTAATTATAATATACATTTAACCCCCACAAAAGTACCATACAATACAAATCGACAGACGTCATATAATTTTTATATCTGTTGTAATAGAACTTTAAGTTAAATTTGTTTAACGTGTTTCAAACGTGTAGAAAAGTAAACATAACATGAAGAAAATAACTAGCATAATAACGCACAACGCTACAGGAAAACTCCAAAAATAAATACTGGCTCTTTGACCCGTGCATTTGTATTTTCTTTTTTTTTTAATTGTACAAATCCGTTTGATAAGAATGTGATGCTGTATTGGTACTTCCATTATCCTGCCATTAGAGTAATTCTTATAATTAATAAAATCTCTCATTTTTGTCCATTACAGATAGCAAAGCTTCCATCCTAGATTCTGCCAGTGCGCTGTTAATCCTTGCCGTTGTCGCTGTTTGGAGGATTTTGTGATCCAATGTGTCCCAATACCTGCAATATAAACCAAAGAAATGACCCGTTTAACGATTTCGTTTTATGTTTTTGTCATCAGAGCACATCATCAACAGAATTATGAGTTTGTTTATACATTAAGGTCTATCTCATTTACCATTTTATTTATCTGCTATTCTTGTTTTCCGTTAAACGGGCTTACGGTGGCTTTCTCGCGATACAATGCTTGGTTATTTTGTGCATTTTGGCCCTAAAGGTTATGGATATTCAAATAGATTTTATTAGGTGATTGTCGGTATATAAGAACATTAAGACATTATTCCTAATAAAGACATTCATGGTGATACATGTAGTTACTGACAAATATAGGCCAGTTTTCGTTGTGTTATTTTTTCTTTCAAAGGTGTCTATATCTGTCCAATAAAGTTCTGTCGATTTCGAGTCGTTGTGTGTTAATTTTTATGGTCCTCGTTTATTTTCAAAAAATGCAAATGGTTTGTTTTATAGCTAAAAAAATCCATCCAGAAAAACATAAAAAAACAAACAATTAAAATGTGTAATTTAAGGAGGTTGGATGGTAATCAAATACCAATCAGTTCTACTGTAAAAATTTATGAATGATTATTTTTAATACATATATCAAGAAAAGAAAAATTCCAAACATTTTGGCTTCAACATTTTCTTTCCCATATCTTTATACAAAAATTGTCTAAAAATGGTCACTGCCATTCAGCCTTTTAAGAAAATAAAATTATATTTTGAGAAAAAAAATAATCTAAAACAGAGTTAGAATTTATTTCTGAAACATAACTCTTAGCCTTATCTAAAGTTAAAAATTATGTCATGATAAATCATGATTTGTCATGTAATAATTTTTAACTTTAGATTTGAAATAAGTAAAGGATAATGCCATAATGGGAACCTTCGAGGGACAATATTTTGTTAATTATATAACATACCCAGATTTTGTAATAATGAATGGCTCTCTGATGAGCCGAGATTAATAGTGTACGTCGATGAACAATAACATTTCTTTTATTCTCAAACTGCGGATCAATTAGAAGCAGAAATTGGATAGAGTTATTTTTTAAAATTACCCCGTTCCCTAAAACTTGAAAGCAGCATCCAAGTCAACGTTTTGAATACTTATCTTAAGGATAACGCTTACTCAAAATAAAAAAAATTCTATTGATGATAATGAAAAACCAATAACTGTATGAAATAATTGATTTTAATAATGACTATATTTCAATAGTGGTTGCAAAGTGATTCTTTTAATGAAATACATCCCAACCACTATTGAAATAATTTATTTCAAAAGTGGTTTTATTTCATTAGTGGTTGCAACAGACGTGTCAACATATTCTTTAATAAATGCTTTCTTCCATAAGCATATTCTGACGGATGAAATACTAATAAGTCTATAAATTAGGTAATTAGACAAAAATCGTCGCTTGACCTCCTTAAAGCTGAACACCGCTCGTAAATAGGCACTGTCCGCCATATTTCTCTCTAACCACCGTTATCCCTACAACCCCTATATAAGCTGCAGACCTCTTAGCAGTTTAAAGTATTTTGCTGTAGAGGTCTCACCTGTGTGGACGTACATCTTGCCTCGCCGTGTTACTCGGTCGCGATGAAATTATCAAGTTTTACGCACTTTTTTCAAGCCAGGAGAATACTAACATCAAATAAAATGGTCAAAATATAATTTTCAAACAGAATATGCACATAAAATAAGAATTAAATGCATTAAATCCATTGACCACGAGAGGAAAACTACACGTCGGCCACGAGTTTCGGGTGTGCAATCGGGTGTAACGAAATCGAAGGGTTTATATACCAGGTATCTGTGTGACGGGGCCTATTTACGAGCGGTGTTCAGCTTTAAGCTTTCCGTCGCTTCGAGAGCATACACCCCGTGTACAACGTAGCTCACACCCCGCATGTTGTGGTATACGTGGTGATCATGATAGACGAAAACTAAAAATGCAGTTCGGAAAACTCTTAAATGGGGCCTTTATCTTTTTACAGTCATGTTTTGCAAGTTCTATTTAAATTAATTAAGTGTCATGTCGATACGCTAAACCGTATATTCAATCTTTGTTAAATGAACATCATACATTCTTTCTTACACTACAACTTTTACAATTTGTATTTTCAAAATCTTGCATTCATTTTATACAATGGCAAATATATAAATTCATATATTAAAAAAAACCGTCTGGATCCTCACTAATTTGTTTGATTCTTAAAAAGAAATCTGATGGCCTGCAGCCTGTTAAAAAGGAAGCTCTCCAGTGCCAGAATGTATCACCAAAAAAGGTAAAAATAAATTTGAGACAATCAAGCCATCAATAATTGTCTTTAGACATTGACTTATGTTGAAGCAAAATCGTTAACAATGTCTGACTCAAAGAAACATAAAATCTGAACCCGCTTCGTCAAGACGTCATCGGTCTAAGATTTTCATACGGACATAGGCATATCTTAATGTAAAAAAACATACTAGTATTTGCATCCCAAAGGCCTGGGCTGCTGCATTTTTAGTGGAGAGTTTATTTAATGTTAAAGCATATATTTAAAGAGGATGCTCACTCCTCCATGGGACCTGATCCTACCTCCTCCTACAATCTTGGAGGTCCGTGTTGCTCTGCTTTGAATTTGTATTTCGTTTTGTGGATTTTTGAGATGGTTGGCGGTTTGTTATTGTCATTTTTTCATGAATAAAAATATTTCACCACCAAAATTAATCTGATTGATATTCATTGTACAATATCTAAAATAACCATACATTTCACCATTATAGGTAAAAATTATATGATCTTAATATAACAATACATTGTATTTGAAAAGTAATAAATTTGCATGTAAATAAAGCAATTCTATGAAATAAAAATAATTTCCCCTTCTTGTGTCACACAATGTCGATTCTCATCAGTACTAGTAATACTGAAATCACTCACGGTAAATGTACTAAGAGTATTCATTTTTATTGATACGGGACCAATTAAAAAAGAGCTTTACTATATCCGTAAAGAAAGAGTTAGTAGTGATAAAAATATATTTAAGCCTTCTTTTGTTTGCCTGAAGAATAAAACTTAATTGACTTTCTTTTCTAGTAATTCTTTTGACTCTTTTTAAAAAGGAAAACAGAACCACTTTAAAACTCAACAACTTTTTTAACTCATGATCAAAAGCTGTACTTCAGGTTTATCCAATTAGAAAACTACGTTTAAAAAAAACAACACAAGAACTTTTTTTAAAACACGCACAAACAATAAAAAAACAAGGAAAGAATGGTCCTTATAAAGACTATAACGTTAAGTTCAGCATATGAACAAACAATTTTATAATATATGGTCATATATGGAGTGTACTTAAATAATGATTGGTACTAGCACATACATGTTATAAGCACCCGGATGTCACCGCTTTACTGATGCCGATTACGTGGTAGTGATAATAATTTTTCTCATAAAAAAGCTCATCTACAATATTATTGTTGTCTTAGCTGCTAAAATAATTTTCGGCTTGTATATGTTGTTTATACTATATATTTCACAATGCATGTCAATAACGTGCACTCAATCTGTAAACACAAGAAGTATAGGTTTCCAAATTAAGCCACACAACGTTTATGCCTAAATTTTGACTATTTATTGTTTGACTATTTATTTTTGGTTTGAATGGGTCTGGACTCCAGCCTAAAAGTACTTTTATTAAAAGGATAAGTTTTCATTCTTTTGCATTATTGATTTATTCAAGTAGAGTCTTAACCCATTATTGGTCAAAATCCGTGGTTTTCACAAAAACTTAATACTTTTTTTTATAATTGTCAAACTGTAAAAGTTATTCACAATGAGTGATACCAGCATTTGTCAATGTAGCTCAGCATGATAGGTGGAAATTTGTTTACAGTAGTTCGATAACGACAAAAAATACATAAATTCTTTTGCCCAGTACATACGTCAAATAAACAATAGCGCTACCACAGAGTTTGAGATCATGCTGTAATATGATAAGAAAATAAACTTAAAAAATTAACAAAGGAGAAATGTATAGGCCTAAAGTATAAATCTATGTTTGTTAATGGTCACATAATGCAGTTTTATAGTATACGTGTACTGATGCAAAGGTTTGAATGTAAGATTTCTACATAAGAGATGAACATACATGTACCGGTAAGTCGTTTAAATAGGTACCGGTAAGTGTGGTGGATTTGAAATGCATTCACGCTCTTCTCCTTTGATATAAATGTGCCTTATAGGTTCATATTTTTTTACTACAAACACTAGTTACTTTCATGGAAAAGGGTGGTTAAATAGAGGGAAACAAAATTCCCATACAAAACCTGAAAAACCCGATACAAACACACTAAACTAGACAATGTCTTTTAAAAGACTCCCACCCCCACAATGCTAACTAAATTCAAGCATATTAGTAAAAAGGTATAAATAATAGCAATCCATGTGTTTTCTCGAATACCGTCTTTCTAATGGTTTAGTTATACTGTGCTGAGTCCCCCTTCTATTCTTCCACTGATCCACATTTTTCAGTGAACCATGTATATCAAAATTTAATACTATTCAAAAAATTGCAAAATTAACTAACTGCTCAGTTTTCTTTTACTTATTATAATGTAACAATTTTTAATTGTCAATTAGTCCATGACTAATTAAAATTAGTTATGGACGTAATGGACTCATTGAAAGTTAAAATTTGTTAAGACAATTTGAGGACTTGTGCGTAAATAAGAATTTCTTTATCAAATCTCATTTTCTCATAGGGATTATATAAGACGATATCCAGATGACGCATGCAGTTGTGGGCGCCGACGCTTTGGTTGCACCGGAGCCCAGCTGGTTTGGGCAATAGACCCCTTCTTCATGTAGCGTGTATGACGCATACCCCCATCATGTATAATTATATATAGAGAGATGTTGGAGTGGTTAGTCAAACAAGTGAAACGTCGGGTCACAATGAAGTCTTTAGCAATTTTGATAGCTTTGTGTCTTTTGCTGAAGGTAGATAGAATTCAAAAATCATTCTTGGATATGATTTCTTTTTAAATCACAAATTTGATGATTATCTCATGGTTACATTTATGTTTATATTTTTTGTAGACCGAAGCTATGGAAAAAACAATCGATGAAATAATGGAGGAAGCCAATAACGATAGTAAGAGCCACCTATAGCAACTTCAATATTAACCTTGTAAATTGTGCATTCTGAGCATTTATTTCATGTGCAAATTGCATCAAAGCCTTATTTGACAGAACTTATCGTATAACCGTTATTTGCTTTGCGCGCTAGTCATATAGTTAACGTATGCTTAACCTGACGCATTCCCGTGCATGCCGTAATGTTGAATTTATAATTAGAATTTGAATTAAAGTTTTATAATAAGACGATTGAATAGCTAGACAAACCAAATTTGTATTAATTTACTAGTTCAATGGATAAGGTTATTTTCTCTCATTGTTGATTATTCTTCAAACACATAGTCTCATTTATGTGTTAGATGCTATTCATTTGTAAGTACACATAATAATAATACATACTTCCGCAATATATTATTATATTTACATGAACAAAAAAATTTAAAAGGTACAATTTGTTAAGTAGGGGTTAGATTCCACTTTCTTTATTTCCTTATTTTAAACTAACGACACGTTTACATCACTCAGGCCTGCCTTCGACTGGAAGGATACAGCTAAAAGCTAAAGTTACTTTTTCGAGTGCACTTTTAATATCCTTTACGAGAGAGAGAGAGAGAGAGAGAGAGAGAGAGAGAGAGAAGGAGAGAGAGAGAGAGAGAGAAAGAGAGAGAGAGAGAGAGAAAGAGAGAGAGAGAGAGAGAGAATATATAATGTATCATACAGGGTAATTTTTGAACAGTGTTATTTTCGCCGTTTTTGACTTGGAAACGGTTTTGTCCCGTCTTAAATTCGCCTAGACAAAGTTGTGAAAAAAGACAGATAATTTAAGATATAGGAATTCACTTAGTCTTAAATTAGCCCGATAACAACGGGACGAAACGGGGCGAAAAAATAAAACTGGGGCGAATATATCCCTGTATACAGTTCATCTACTAGAATTAAAAGTTTAACATGATCACCAAGTTAAACCCATCAGTAAAGATTACACTATGTGTGAGTTGGTCACTAAAACTAAGTATCTATAAATTGTGTAATTACCACTGATCTCTCCTTACAGGTATGGGTTATGACTTAGTGATGAGTGGATCCTCCTCCAATCCCACGATCAGAATTGAGAGGGACATCCTCGTAAGTTTGGACGAGTACATGGATAGACAGAAAGACATGTAAGTCAAATAATACTTGTTTCTATTACATCGTGCGTCTTTTTACATGTAAGTAATATAATTGTTATTGTTACATCATGTTTTTTAGGTCACCTGAGTAAACTCAGGTGACCTATTGCCATCTGTTTTCGTCCGTCGTCGTGCGTCGTGCGTCGTGCGTCGTGCGTTAACAATTTACATTTTTAACTTCTTCTTAAAAACTACAAGGCTAATTGTTCCCATTTTTGGTGTGAAGCATCTTAATGGTAAGAGGAATGTAAATTGTGAAATTGGTGGCTCTACCACCACCAGGGTGCCACAGGTGGGGCCAAATATGCAAAAAACAGCCAAATTTTCAAAAATCTTCTTCTCTACTCCCACACATGTGAGGAAAAAAACTGATTGCATGGTTATGATGTCCATAAAGCCCTCTACCAAAATTATGAAATTCATGGCCCCTGGGTCAGGGGTTCAGGCTCTAGGGTGGGGCCAATATGGTCATATAGTAAAAATGTAATAAATCTTAGAAAATCTTCTTCTCTACTCCCATAGATATTTGTTAAAAA
This sequence comes from Magallana ariakensis, assembly GCA_020458035.1. Classification (NCBI taxonomy): domain Eukaryota; kingdom Metazoa; phylum Mollusca; class Bivalvia; order Ostreida; family Ostreidae; genus Magallana; species Magallana ariakensis. The sequence continues at coordinate 40,108,305 of CM035814.1, read as the reverse complement.
CTAAATACATGGTTATGATGTCCATGAAGCTCTCTACCAAAATTGTGAAATTTATGGCCCCTGGGTCAGGGGTTCAGGCTCTAGGGTGGGGCCAATATGGCCATATAGTAAAAATGTATTGAATCTTAGAAAATCTTCTTCTCTACTCCCATAGATATTTGTTAAAAACTAAATGTATGGTTATGATGTCCATGAAGCCCTCTACCAAAATTGTGAAATTTATGGTCTCTGGGTCAGGGGTTCAGGCTCTAGGGTGGGGCCAAAAATGTCCATATAGTAAAAATGTATTAAATCTTAGAAAATCTTCTTCTCTACTCCCATAGATATTTGTTTAAAACTAAATGCATGGATATGATGTCCATGAAGCCCTTTACCAAAAATGTGAAATTTATGGTCCCTGGGTCAGGGGTTCAGGCTCAAGGGTGGGGTCAAAATGGCCATATAGTAAAAATGTATTAAATTTTAGAAAATCTTCTTCTCTACTCCCATATATATTTGTAAAAAACTAAAGGCCTGGATATGATGTACATGAAGTCTTCTTCCTAAATTGTGAAATTTATGATCCCTGGGACAGGTGTTTAGGCACTAGGGTGGGGCCAATATGGCACAGGAAGGGCCCAAATATCTTGAAAACGCTTAAAATCCCCACCCCTAAACCATATATATTCTTGTTCCTTGTGTTAAGGGCCATCAAATGGTATGAAGGTCATGGGCCTCAGGGGTGGTCCCTGACCCCCTCAAACAGGAAGTGCCCAAATATCTTGAAAACGGTTAAGAACCCCACCCCTAAACCATATATATTCTTGTTCCTTGTGTCAAGGGGCATCATATGGTATGTAGGTCATGGGCCCTGGGGATGGTCCTGACCCCCCTCAAACAGGAAGTGCACAAATAACTTGAAAACGGTTGAGATCCCCACCCCTAAACCATATATATTCTTGTTCCTTGTGTCAAGGGGCATCATATGGTATGTAGGTCATGGGACTTGGGGTGGTCCTGACCCCCCTCAAACAGGTAGTGCCCGAATATCTTGAAAACGGTTGAGATCCCCACCCCTAAACCATATATATTCTTGTTCCTTGTGTCAAGGGGCTTCAAATGGTATGTAGGTCATGGGCCCCAGGGATAATCCTGACCCCCTCAAACAGGTAGTGCCCGAATATCTTGAAAACGGTTAATATCCCCACCCCTAAACCATATATATTCTTATTCCTTGTGTCAAGGGGCATCATATGGTATGTAGGTCATGGGCCCAAGGAATGGTCCTGACCCCCCTCAAACAGGAAGTGCACAAATAACTTGAAAACGGTTGAGATCCCCACCCCTAAACTATATATATTATTGTTCCTTGTGTCAAGGGGTATCATATGGTATGTAGGTCATGGGCCCTTGGGGTGGTCCTGACCCCTCTCAAACAGGTAGTGCCTGAATATCTTGAAAACGGTTAATATCCCCACCCCTAAACCATATATATTCTTGTTCCTTGTTTATGTTAGTTCACCTGATATATAGTTAAGGACCCCTGGGAACCACATGAAACTTTGAGGGTCATCCCTACTCTATATGATAGCCTCGTTCGTTTGGGAGACTTTATAATCGCCCCGATTATAATTACATCTTGTTTTTCCTTGCTTCTTCCTAATGGAGTTATCTTCCTTTGCTTGTTCATATGTAGTAATTAATCGTTGAATATAATGTAATTATAAAGAAGTTGTATGATCAAAAGAGTTATGCAAGGCTTTTTATCATTTGAAACAAAAACAGTTTTTGAACTTTCAAAATAAACAAATAGACTTGTTAATAGTAAAGTAATAATTGGCTAACTAAAATCACTGATATATAAAAGTAAAATGATTTTGGTATATATGCCAGATGGTGATTCTCAACGAATGTTGAATATTCAAAAACTGGAACAGGAGAAGTGAGTAACTCATGATATCAGGTCATGCACTCTTTTATGATCTTTTAAGTTTTTCGCTAAAATTATAGGTTTAATAGTCCTTTTTGAAAGATTTCAGGCAGGGAGGTGGTCGTCATTACAAATTAAAAATTTTTCTATTCCAGAATAAAACTTAACTAAATGCATATATGAGACTCCTTGACAAGTTTGTGTATGGGTTATGCTACTCAGGTGATCGTTAAGGCCTTTTGGTCTCTTGTTTTATTATACTATTGGTTCAAAACATCTTAAATGCTTCATAGGATGGAAGAAGAAAAGACGGGCAAAAGAATGAAAAGGAAAGCTACACCGTCAAATTCAAGAAGATGGCCAAATGCAACTGTTCCATATGAAATCGCAGATAACACATTCGGTGAATTAAAAATATCCTTAGTATTATAAGGAGGGATGCAAAATACAAAAACATCGTGTTTGAGTAATATATAGATACTGTCGATTATACATAGTAATACATCAATTTAAAAAAGATATAAAAGTATCATTATACCTACTGGAATCAATGTGGTAATCATTCTTATATACATATAGTACATGTACATATGTTACTTTAAAACGAGATTTTATCAATAACGTTTATTATTTTATATTTCTCATCAGACAGTCGAGAAATGAACCAAATTGCACAGGCCATTTCAGAATGGAATAGAGAAACCTGTTTGAACTTCCGGCGAAGAATAGGTGAAGAACCCGCTGTCATATTTCAAAACGGCCAAGGGTATGCAGTTTTGTTCAAGTCACAAATCAAAGTTGATCAATATCCTATACTGCCACAGTCTGCAAAGATTATATTGTCAAAGAAGTCATCTATCTCTTTCTGGAATTAAAAAATAGTTACGTCAGTTGAACTCCTTGGATTTGAAAATTTAGGAAGCCCTAAAAAAAACCCAAACAAACAAACAATGTTAAAAATGCTGAAAGAAAATATAATTTAAAATAAAAAAACAACCAAATGAAAGACAAAGTCAATTTTATATTGTATACTTAGAAAACTTAGTAATATTATATAATTATCTCTCTCTCTCTCTCTCTCTCTCTCTCTCTCTCTCAAAAATTCTTTGATGTTAGTTGATAACTGTCAAATATCACTAAGTTGACAATGATGCAAGGTATGTGTAATTCTTGCTGCGCTCGCCACAACGGTAGCACCGTAAAACATAATATGAAAACATCCATCTCATTTAGATGTTCATCCTTTGTCGGAAGGGTTGGAAATGTACAGCCTATTTCTTTGGCCAATGGATGTCGAATCGTAAGTGGAAAAATATGTAGATTTTCTTTCTTTTCAGTTACCACATATCTTCTTTCTGGCATCCGACAAATGTTATTTTTAATGTGAAATATAGATAATGTAAAAACTCGATTTTCAAATTGATTAAGATGTCTTCAGTTTGGAAACATTTTACAGGTAATTATTATTTTATGTTTTTTTTATGTTTTATGTTTCACATTACATATGAAAGACATGAAAAATATAAACAATTGCAACGCATTTTGAATGAATTGCAATTTGTGTCATTTATGACTTCATGTGCTGCCAGTAAGTGCAATTCATGAATATATATCTTATGCCAAATCCTCTACAAAATTATAAAAGATTTTTTTTTTTATATCTGAAGCACGTTTTAAAATGTTGATTTATTTTGTCCGATTTTGACTCTATACCTTTGCGTTGTAGAAAAGAATCATTGTTCATGAAATGGGGCATGCCATTGGGTTCAACCATGAGCAGTCTAGAAATGACAGAGACAGATTTGTACGAATTCGTACCGAAAATATTCCACAGCCAGTTCTCTTTAACTTCCAAAGACTGCCAACTTCTCAAGTAACCAATCTGGGCGTTCCTTATGATTATCGCAGTGTGATGCACTATGGAGCACGGGTAAGATTATACAATGGTAATACTTTAAGATTCAATAAAAATGTTGTGTTTCATAACATCAAGATCTAGGATGTATTTAAGGTAAACATTGGAAATAAAATGATCATTTTTTTTCACGCAAATAACCTTGATATTTTAGGATTTTTCAACAAATGGCCAAATCACAGTAGAGACTCTCGATACAAATTTCCAAAACATCATAGGTCGAGCTCCAGGATTGAGTTTTAGTGACATCCGACTTGCAAACGCCATGTACAACTGCGCTGGTTAGTCTTTATTTTTATTTTTTTTATCTTGCGACACTATTTTTACACCAATGATGCTAGAACAGTTTTTCTTTATCGTGAAACAATTGTTGTATTGTAGGAAGCAATGAGCTGTCCAGGAGAAGGTTTTGTTGGCAAAGACTGTCAATGTAAATGCCCAACCAACGATCCAAACAACCCAATCCAAAACTGTACCGGAACTGCAATGTCTACCACTACTACAAGTGCCACACCCACAACTGCTCCAACTAATGGTGTGGCAGTTTACAGTGAATTCTGTAGAAAATTTACCTTTAACATTAAGGCACGATGTTTGTTGTCTATTTTAATGATGTTGGTTATTATTTTAGATTGCTCTGACATGAACATGCACTGCAACTATTGGGCTGGACAAGGCTATTGCCAAACAAGCAGATATATGATGATGTATTGCAAAGAATCGTGTAAAATTTGTAACGGTAATTAAGATTTTCATTGATTTCTAGCTTTCCATAAAAAGAATTTTTAAATTTACTTCGCTTTAGTGTTTTGATGAAATATGGAAGCAAATTATACTGTCTCAGAAACCCGAAATTCCCTTTAAATAGATGGAGTTTAGAATCGTTTCTGTACATTTGCGTGTGAATTTCTGAATTTTAAAACCGATTTGGTTTAGATAATAGCTGGCAATTCTTAATTTACCAACAACTGATACTGATTTATCTTATGTTAAGGTATCCATTATTTCTTAGACTTATATAAACTATGAAATGGTCGTGAAAAATAGTTAAATAGGGACGACTTTTCAAAAGGATCTGAGACCATTACAATGGTCAGCCAACATATGATCTAGTAAATTCAAACATGTGGTTGTAAATTCGAAAACTCCTAAAAAATGTCTCTATACCCAGGCACGTAACATGCATCGTTTTCAAAAGCAGGGGTGAGGGGCAACCTTAACCTCATCTAAAATATCTTAACAAGCAAAACAAAAAGGAAAAAAAATCATGAAAATCCAAATTCGTGGGGGTGCTGCCCTAAAAAAGAAAGTGGTGGTGGGGGGGACTCCATGATACTTAATTTTTTATATATCAATTTAAAAAATGCCTGCTGCAAAAAGCCCCCCTACCCCCTCTCCTGATAATTTTTACCTGATACTACAATGTGTTTAAAAAAGTAAGCCGGAGTAATGTTGACAATATTAAACAATATCAATGACCACCCATTATAGTTACATTAATTCAGACCACGAATTTGAGTTCTACGAATGAACATTTAATGAACTTTTAAAAAAAATTTGATGCTGAAATATGGAAGCAAATTATACTGTCTCTGAGACCTGAACAACCCATTAAATATGTGACATTCAGAATTGTTACTGTACATTTGTGAGTGAATTTCTGAATTTTAAAACCGGTATAGTTTTTATAATAACTGACATTTCTTGATTGACCAACCACTGATACTGATTTATCTTTTGTTAAGGTATCCATACGTTTTAAAACAAACTATGAAATGGTCGGGGGAAATGGTTAAAGACGGACGATGATTATTCAACATTACAGTGGTCACCCTAGATATAGTCTTTTAAATTCGAACACGTGATTGTAAATTCGAAAACTTCTTAAGCTGTCTTTAAATTCAGGCATGTAGCATCGTTAAGAAGTTAAGAAAGGGGGGGGGGCAACCTCAAACTCATCCAAAAAATCCTAACAAGCAGGAAAAGGGTAAAGGTTGGGGGTGCGTTTAATTCCTTGTAACTTGAATTTTACTGTTGAATTTCTCCTTCTTATTTCCATCTATTACATGCTTCCCCAAAAAGGAGGGGGGCAACTCCTTGATATATCAAAATGCCTGCTGCAAAAAGTGAAGGATGGGGGGGGGGAGCCCACTAATGCAATTTGCCTGATACTACAATGGGTTTCAAAAATCCGGATAACGTTGACAATATTGACCAATATCAATGACGTCCCATCATAGTAAAAGAAACTTTAATTCCAACCACGAATTTGATTTCTACAGTTAAACATTTGATGAACTTTTCAAATAATATTTTGGGTTTCTTTTCTTCCTTGAAGCCCCAAAACGATGCGAAGACATGGGACAATCATGCGGGCTACTCCAGCAAAGGGGCTTCTGCAGTGTTAATTTCTTTAGGAATTACATGCAGGCAAACTGTGCAGCTACATGCGGCTTTTGTAGAGGTAAGGACGGGATGTCTTACTCTCCCAACTTCTCGTTTTTAACATTTCTTCTTCATGTTAGTATACTGTTATGTTAGTCACATTAAAGCCAAAACTTATATTATGTATTTATTAGGATTATTAATTGATTTTAGTGGTCTTAGTTTGTTAATATTAACCCCTGGACACTTAGTATTTTCAATGTGAATGTTCCATTCTTTATTAACGACTAATAGCCTTATTAGTTTTTATACTTAGATATCAATAATACCTTAAAAAAAAGAAAATGTGTGTTACTATTATGTGGTATATGTTTGGTTTTTCGTCTTTGTAGCGGGAGAGTTACTTGCAGCTGACGGAAGTCCATTAAGTAAGTGAATCAATGTGCCATTAATCAAAACCTGTTATAATTGTATAAATTAAGGTTCACGTCAATTTATATGAAGATTCATATCGATTTATGTGAAGGTTCACGTCGATTTATGTGAAGGTTCACGTAAATTTGTTTAAATTTTAAAAGGAAAAAGCATGCACGAAGAATAACGTGATTTAAAAAAAACATAACAATCTTCTAATATTTACTTTAATGAATATCACATGACTACTTTAACTTGAATATTGAAAAATACATGTATAGATTATGTTACTAGCATTCTTCGCAGTTGTATTACATGCCTTTAAAATGAAACGTCATATTGGACATAACTGTTCGTATTGCAAAATTTCAATTACAATTGAGAAACCAAAATGCATGCATAAAAATTACGGATGCACTTATCAAGACATTAGTTATGATATACATAAACCCCCACAAAAGTCCCATACAATACAAATCGACAGACGTCATAGAATTTTTATATCTGTTGTAATAGAACTTTAGGTTAAATTTGTTTAACGTGTTTCAAACGTGTGGAAAAGTAAAAATAACGTGAATAAAATAACTAGCATAATAACACACAACGCTACAGGAAAACCCCAAAAATAAATACTGGCTATTTGACCCGTGCATTTGTATTTTCTTTTTTTAAAATTGTACAAATCCGTTTGATAAGAATGTGATGGGAAAAAACATGAGGGTAAAATAATGTGAGTTTTTAAAAATTTTAACAATCTGTTTACTTTATTGAATATTATGTGACTACTTAAACGTTAATATTGAAAAATATAGATATGTTGATCTTCTTCCATGCCCTTAACATGTAATTTTCTTACCAGTAAAATGTTTCACATAAAATTCATATTCGACAAAACTGTTTGTGTTGGCAAGCTTTTATCAATTACGATTGAGAAACCAACATACATGTAAAAAAAAATTACCGATGCACACTTATCAAGAAATTACACAGGCAATTATGCCTCACGTAAAACTCACGTTAATTTCACGTGGAAACTTTCACGTGAAATTCGTGTGAAAAGAGCACTCACACGAATTTCACGTGAATTAATTTACGTGAATTTCACGTGAAAGGGATTTCACGTTAACATTGTGTGAAACTCGTGTGAATTTTCACGTATGTTTCACGTGAAATTCACACGAAAAATTCACGTGATTTTTACTTCACACGAATTTCATATGAAGCTTAACGTGAAATTCACGTGAATCTCTTTTCACGTTAATCTCTTTTCACGTGAATTTCACGTGACGCGCAATTGGCTGTGTAAATATGCTATACAAAAAGACAAAAAAACAAAAACAAAACACACCAAAAGTCACATCTAATACAAAATGAAAGACGTAATAGAATTTGTTTATATGTATTTGTTATAATAGAACTTGAGGTAAAATTTCTTTGACGTGTTTCAAAAGTGTAGGAAAGTAAAAATAACTTGAGGAAAATAACTAGTCTATGCGCATAAAGCTTCACTCAGCAAAAAAAAAAACCAATATATTTTCTAGCTTTTTGACACATGTATTTTTATTTTCTTTTTTAAAATATTGTACAATTCCCTTTGATAAAAATGTGTTGCTGTATTGGTATTTCCAATATCCTGCCATTCAGATTCTTCAGATTCCACAGAAAACGAAATTTCCCTAGTTTTAAAAAATATGAAAAATAACAAATCTCCGGGAAGCGACGGATTCACTGTTGAGTTCTTTAAATTTTTTTGGATAGATCTTAAGTTTTACATTGTTTCAGCTGTAAATTGTATATTTAGTAAAAAAGAGCTTCCCATTACTCAAAGACTTGGAGTTATATCCTGTTTACCCAAGGGCAATAAGCCAAGACAATTCCTGAAAAATTGGCGTCCAATTATCTTGCTAAATGTCATGTATAAACTTATTTCAGGGTGCATTAGCTATAGAATAAGATCTACTCTTGATTATCTTATTTCAGAAACACAATCAGGTTTTATGAAAGGCAGATACATAGGTGAAAACACAAGGTTTATATATGACCTTATGGCATATACAGAGTCACTAAAAATTCCTGGATTACTTGTTCTTATAGATTTCGAAAAGGCATTTGATTCTATTTCATGGGAGTTTATTTACAAAGTTTTGAATTTTTGGGGGGTTGGAAAAAATATAATTAGCTGGGTTAAGATTTTAAATACAAACTTTAAAGCAGCTATTCTGCAATGTGGATATCTGTCTGACTAATTTGACATACAGAGAGGTTGCAGACAAGGAGATCCAATTGCTCCATATTTATTTTTACTGCGTGCAGAGATTCTAGCCATACTTATCAAACAGAATACAAGCATTAGGGGTATTGTAGTTAATGGTAAAGAACACAATATAACACAATATGCAGATGATACAACACTGACACTTGATGGTTTACCAGAGTCTCTTTTCAATTCTCTAGATACACTCGATTTTTTCTCAAAACTATCTGGATTAAAATTAAATAGCTCAAAAACCAAAATGGTTTGGATAGGCTCAAGAAAGTTCTCAGATCAGGTTTTTCATCATACTCGATGGAATCTTGACTGGGGTAGTACAACTTTTAATCTGTTAGGAATAGAATTCTGTGTTGAATTAGATAAAATTACTGAACTAAATTACAATATGCAACTGCCGAAAATTCTTTCACTGATCCAACAATGGAACAGAAGGATTCTTACCCCTGTTGGTAGAGTAACCGTGGCCAAGACTTTAATTTTGCCGAAACTTAATCATCTATTTATTTCACTTCCAACACCCAATGAAGCATTTTTATCCTCATTGAATTTTTTGTGGAAATCTAAAGTTGATAAAGTAAAAAGGCATATAGTTACTCAAGATTACACAAAAGGTGGTTTAAGAATGCTAGATGTCTATAATTTTGTTTCTTCTCTCAAATGTTCATGGATAAAGAGAATAACTCTCAAACCTAAACCATGGATGGATATTTTTTGGAAATTAATGGCAAAGATGTTGCTATGAAAATGTTAGAGTTTGGGGATGATTTTATCAGAAAGATGATAAAGCACAATAATGTTTTTTAGAAAGATGTTTTTCAATCATGGCTCCAGGTAGTGAACATGTTCAACAAACAGCCTGGTTATATTAAGAAAAATATTATCAATGTTCCAATATGGCACAACTCCTGTATTACAGTTGCCAATAAATCTGTCTTTATTAATGTATGGTACCAACGTGGCATAAAAGTAGTTGGAGATTTTTTATCTGAAAATGGAGCTTTTTTGACATATGATAATTTTTTATATACATTTAACTTGCCTGATGTATATGTCATGCAATATAACAGTATTATTAGTGCTATTTCAAAGTTTCTTAAATCAGTTTATGTGGAAAGAGTAAATATGGAAAAGAATTATACTCCTTTTTTACCAATGTATTTTGAAGTGATTTTATTGAATGAAAAATGTACCAAGGCAATTTATAAAACTTTGAACTATACTGATGTGGTCCCAGCTGCAATATCAAGATGGAATAATGAACTACCACATGGACAAAATTTGTGCATACAAGACTGTTTCAAAATATGTTTTATGACAACTAATGATACATCTGTACAATGACTACAGTACAGAATTCTACACAGAATTCTTCCTGTGAACTACTATTTGAAAAAAATGAAGATCATTGCAAATGATTGTTGTACTTTTTGTAAAGAAGAAATAGAAACAATACAACATGTATTTTTCAGTTGTACTAATGTTTTACCCTTGTGGAACAATCTTAGTATGTGTATATATAGAAAAACAAGGAAAATGGTTGGTTTCAATGCTATCAATATACTGTTTGGAGAAAATACTCTAAATGTAGATAATAAACCTGTGAACTTCATAATTTTATATACAAAACAATTCATATTTATATGTCTGAAGCAAAATAAGATTCTAAACTATGTTGAGCTATTACATCTTTTGAGTTTTAAATACAAGATAGAGAAATATGCGTCGGTTCAAAAATTTCAACTTAGAAAGTTTGAAAAATGCTGGTCACATTGGGAAGATTTTGTTTGTGTTTAATTGTGTAACTAAACCATACAGAAGTGGAATTTGATATCAATATTATTACTGCATATTTTTTTTTCTTTGGTTTTTTTTGTTGTTATTTTTTTCTCTTTCTATCAATTTTAAATATACAACCTCAGGTCCTTTTACTTTTGTTTTTGAATGAGTGTGTGAATAAAAGTAGTATGACAAGAAAGTGATTTAAAATATTTAAAAAAAAATTGACATTATGTATATAAAAAAAAAAATAAAAATTTTTGTATGTTTGAATTTTGAAAAATGTAAATAAAAAAAAAATATCCTGCCATTAGAATAGTTCTTTTAATTAATAAAATCTCTCATTTTTTTGTCCATTTATACAGATAGCAAAGCTTCCAATCTGGGATCTGCCAGTGTGCTGTTAATCCTTGCCGTTGTCGCTGTTCGGAGGATTTTGTGATCCAATGTGTTCCAATACCTGCAATATAAACCAAAGAAATGACCCGTAAAACGATATCGTTTTATGTTTTTGTCATTAGAGCAAATCATCATCAAACATACGATTTTTTAAACGCATTAAGGTCTATCTCATTTACCATTTACCCTCTATTTATCTGCTAGCCTTGTTTTTCTGTTAATGGGCTTACGGTGGCTTTTTCACGATACAGTCCTTGGTTATTTTGTGCATTATGGCAGGAAAGGTTATAGAGATTCAATAATTTTTCACTTTTAACTATTAAGTGTTTGACGGTATGTAATAACATTAAGACATTATTCCTAATAATGACATTCATTGTGATAGCTACTGACAAATGTAAGCCAGTTTTCGTTTTGCTATTTTTTTTCAAGGTGTCTGTATATCTGTCCTATGTCAGGCCTAATAAAGTTTTGCCGAGTTTCAAGTCGTAATGTGTTAATTTTTATGGTCCTCGTTTCATTATTCTCAAAAATTCGCAAATCGTGTTTGTTTTAAAACTGAAACATCCATCCAGACAAACATAAAAACAAAAAAAGTTGTAATTTAAGAAGACTCGATGTTTATCAAATTACGCATCTGATCTGTTGTAAAAATTCACAAAATATTTTTTTTTATTACATTTATCAAGAAAAGAAAAATCACAAACATTTTGGCATTAATATTTATTTTTCCCATATCTTTATACAAAGCTCTCCTTCAAAAGAAGATTTATACTGTCTAAAAATGGAGACTACCATTCAGCCTTCTTAAGGAAATAAAATAATATTTTGAGAAATAAATATAATCTAAAACAGAGTTAGACTTTACCACTGAAACATATCTTTTAACCTTATCTAAAGTTGAAAATTATTTCATGACAAACTACATGTATGACTTGTCATGTAAATTTTTAAACTTTAGATTAAAAAATAGTAAAGGACTATGGGAACCTCTGAGGGACAGCATGCTGCCAAAAGATTAGTACATTGTTAATATATCCAGATTTTATGAAGTTTCAATAACAGAATTTTATGTATGATGAATGGCTCTCTTTAATTGGCTGAGATAATAGTGTACAATAAAATTTCCTTATATTCTCAAACTGTGGAGCTATGCGAAGAGAAATTTGATACAGTTTGTAAAACAAAAAAAAGTACCCTAATAGAAAAAACTTTACACGATGATTGAGTTTTTCTTAATTTTAAAATTAAAACAAATATCTTAACTCTTTCAAAAATAAAAAAATTAATGAATGGCAGTGTAGGTAAACAGATATAAAGCATTATGTGTTCAGCATTTTTTTTCTAAAATATCTAAGTCCAAATTTTCTCTATCAGTTGTTAAATTTTTACATTTATTTAAGAATATATTGACACGTCCGATTCCATCGTACACGTTCTAGTTTTCTCAAACACATCAGCACTATTCCGACGATCAAAGCTAATTAGACCATAGCGTATGTTCATGACAATATATTATTTTCAAATATAAGTCATCTGAATATGTTTACACGTAGATTACCGGCTAATGAAATCAATCGTATTATAAAGTTATTGATGTGCAAGGTGTGTATACAACCTTTTCTACCATTGACGTATAGTATTACACTCAGATTTTATTGGAAATATTTCTGCGGAATGTTAACGTAAATTGCTATTATAAAGTATGCTATTGGTTACTTCTTTTTATTATTCTATGATATGTTATGGTTTATATTAGATTAAGTATGAAATATATTTCAGAATTTTTTTAAAGTATATTTTTGAGAAATCGTTAAACTTTCCGACACAGGTTTTCATTTTAGATGCCTTGATATCCTTCTATTTTTATCAATGCTCGGAAAGTTTTGTCTACAGACAATACTAGTACCTGAATATGCAGGAAACACTATCCGTACAGCATACTCATGGAATATCCTCTGTCGCTCTATAACTAGTTGTACCCATCTAGTCAAAGGCGGTGACAATGAGTTCAATTAAGAAATAAACAGCAATTTAAAAAGTTCACCTGGATATGAAGTTGGTTGGCCACGTGATTAAATCCTGTGAAGCCCGAAGGGCTTCTTAGTAGATTTGATCAACCAACCAACTTCATATCCTGGTGAACTTTTTAACATTGCTGTTTATTACTTATATTTACGTTTGAAAAAGACAAATCGTCCAGAACTGTTAAAATTTTCCGAAATTTTATGTTTACAATAATCCAAGCGACAAGCGATAAGCGCGTGCAATGATCATTATGACGTCACAAAAAGTTAATACAGAATTGAACGTTTTCGCTATTCTATAGGTTCATATAAGGAAACATATTTGCAAAAGTAAATATCACAAATTGCATGACATTTATTGAAATATGATGACAGTTTAAAGCGACTCTTGTCTAGCACAAAGAGAAGACACCAAATTGTCTCAATCCCTAGAAAATTTGTAAATGAACGAACATTTTGAAAACTTGCAAGAAGATGAGAACATAACTGAATTATAGGTACCGTTATTGTAATATAATCATATTCAGAAAAAAACCCATGCATCGATATCCTACAAAATCGTGCTGCGAATCATTATATTCGGATATAACATTTAAGAAAGTACTGTAAACAATTATTAAACCTTATATAATTGTGTATGAGAAGTGTGTTCTATATAAAATGCAGATTTCGAAGAGAACATGTACATACATGTACAGATATATTGATGTGCATATACATGTATTTACATTTCCTGGTGTTTTTGTCCTTAATAACACGATACGAATCGATTTTGTAATGCTAGGTCTGCCATGCGATTTGATACATATATGTACACTAAGATTGACAAATCTTACCTGATCGTGGAAATTCTCTATAATTCTAGGATTTGGTACGAGATGATGCGAGTCGATGTGTGCTTATGCGATTTGTTGAGCTTTGATACGATACGGTCACGATAGGCATATTTCAGGTGACGCGATCTGTGTGGATCTGATTGCAAGTTTAGATACGAGAAAAAAAAATTTAGATAAGATTGTCAAAATAGAATTCCAGATTGGATCTCGATCTGATCCGAACATCACGACACGAGTCCTCGATTTGGTGCATATATACGTTCGTACAGTGTACATTTATATGTTGCGATACGTTCATCAGGTATACGTTCGTACAGTGTACATTTATATGTTGCGATACGTTCATCAGGTATACGTTCGTACAGTGTACATTTATATGTTGCGATACGTTCATCAGGAACCGAGGTGCGATGTGATGAAGCATGGCGATTCTTGCAATCTCAACAATTTTTTTCTCCTAAGCTTTTAATCGTTCTATGTGCACGTGCAGCTAAATTTGTATGTATATCGTATGCTACAATGAATAATCTATTAAAATATTTAAATACAAAGTCAAATCATTTCTTAACATGGTTTTATACAGATTGCTACTAAGATGTTTTATTGGTAAAAATCTGAATCACAGTTCGCTTGATATTTGTAACATGGATATACTGAATTCTTTTTCAAAAACAAATCTTATTACATAAGTGACAATAAAAACAGTGACTATTAAGAAACTTAAGAAATTCGATAAGCTCCCGAAATTATTTGTGAGTATACACCCTTGGTAAAACAGGTTGTATACACACTTAAAAAACATAAGTTTTTCATGAAAAACTTGGTAAACAATTGGTTTTTATTAACCGGTAATCAATGTGAAAACATATACAGATGACATATATTTGTAAATAATTTAAAAATATGATAATCAATTGAAGCTTTGTCCTGATTTTGTCATGGGCAAATTCGCTCTGATCGTCGGATTAGTGTTGAGGTGTTTGAGAAAACTAGAATGTGTACGATGGAATAGGACGTATCAATATATTCTTAAATAAATGTTATCTTCTGTAAGCATAACCTGACGGATGAAATAAGTATATAAATTAAGTAGTTAGACTTTCCGCCGCTTCGAGAGCATACACCCCGTGTACAACACAGCATACACGCCGCATGTTGTGGTATACGTGATGATCATGATAGACGGAAACTGAAATTGCTTTAACTGGGGGTTAAATTTGCAATGCTATATCTTTTTTCAATATTCATGTTTTGCAAGTTCTATTTAAATTAATTAAAAGTGTCATTTCGACACGCTAAACCGTATATTCAATCTTTGTTAAATGAACATCATACAAACTTTCTTAGTCCGTAACTTTTACAATATGTGTTTTTAAAATCTTGCATTCATTTTGTACAATGGCAAATATATTAATTCATATAAAAAATACTTTCTAGATTCTCACTGATTTGTTCGATTCTTAAAAAATAAATGACCTGCCGCCTATAAAAAAAGGAAGCTCTCCATTGCCAGAATGTATCACCAAATAAGGTAAAATGTTGAGACAATCAAACCATCAATAACAACGCAGGTATAATGTTCTAAACAATGACAACTTAGAAACTGTCTTCAGTCATTGACTTTTGCTGGAGTAAAATCGTGAAGTCAACAATGTCTGACTCAATGAATTATAAAGTCTGGAGCCCCTTCGTCCGGACGTCATTAACCCGGATACAAGTCACTGAAACACGTAAACATTGAATCTACCATTTTTGGCATTTCAAGTGATATTTTACAGAGAGTTTGTTCACTAACAAAAAGAAATGCACACATTCAGATCTTTGCAAAATTAGCAAAATTAGCTAACGACAAGAATGAATATGGCATTGTTTTCTTTAATTAATCCTGATGTATAATTACATGTAGGCATATAGACAAGTGGGTAACGTACAAAAACAGAATCATGTCATCAAATGTACATCCGAATTGAAACAGACGTATTTCTCTACATCAGATGGCATGTAATGAAGAAGGATCTGACACAATGCTATTACATATGACATTACAATATAAATAAAGGAAGCTCTGTTAACTGACATAGACTGCAGATCACTGAAATACAGAGAGACATACATATTCAATATGAGACTTTTGGGATTAGTTTTAACGGTCGCTTTCGTTTACCAGGTAAAATGTCAAATCTTCGATATGAATTATACTCTACATAATTGTGCACTAAAGAAAAATGCAAAATTCAGTAGAAGTAGTGATGATGATGATGATGATGATGATGGACTCCATTTGATAATTATGATTTTTTTCATCAGGCGAAAAGCAAAACCATGGATGAGGCAATATCAAGCGCCAATGAAAATAGTAAGTTTCACAGTCGCATAACTTTAGATACATATATTGTTATTTATTTTATTACATGTATTTTTAACGGATAGAGTGGTATCAGTTAATCAAACACACACCCCTCCCTCATTTTAGATTTTTTGATTTGGAAAACATATTTGCAAAGTTAATGATAAGCTACAATGGTCTTAATTTTTTTCGTTATCAAGAAACCTTAAAATGCAAATGTGAGTAATCAACATTTCAGGACATTTTCAAGAGATTATGGTGTAATGAACTGCAATTGTACTGGCGTATTTAGTACAGTTGTACTTCGACTGAATTACAATTCCGTTGAAAATATTACCTTTATGTTTATTCATGATTTTGACGTGTTTCTTTCTTATACATAAACACAATATTCTACGGTATTTTCAGGCCAGGCTTTTGATTTGGTTTCCAGTGAGTCTTCTGGAATCGTCCGGCTGGAGCTTGATATCCTCATGCCGTTGGAAGACTACCTTAACGAAGAAAGGAAAAGGTAAACATTCTGATTTAATGTATACTGTGTTTGTGTTTTTGTAGCAACATGTTTCGAAGAAAATCTGATATTAAAGTAGTAAACTATGTAAAAGAAGTTTGAAGTTTGATATTATCTTAAAAGAATGGAAGAAAAAAGTGGCAAAAGGAAGAAGAGGAAGGCCTACAACCGACAAAACTCAAGATGGCCAAACAACATTGTACCATACACGATAGAATCCGGAACTTTCAGTGAGTTTATCACATTATTTGATGGTAGAAATAATAATCGTGATGGCCATGTATGTAAACAAGCACAACAGGACCTCTTCTATATAAATTATTATGATCCATTGTTTTGATACATATTTCATTTTGGTCCATATACAAGAGGATACATATTTTAAACATTTAATTATATAATGCACAAGCAATAGCTTAGACATTGTCAGGTGGCTATTACTATCTTTTAATGAAATCAGATATTGACATCACTTGTTTTAGCTTCTACTAAATATGATTATACATAGTCATAGGAAATTATTTCTATATTGATTTTGTCTCGTTTCGAAATATCTACTAGTATACATGTATTGTCTGACGTAGCTCTTTCTACAGGATAAAAATATTTTGTTTAAGGTTCTTCTGACATAAACGTGATAAATAACGCTATCGGTACATGGAACAGCCAAACGTGTTTAAAATTCCAAGCCAGGAATACTGAGACTGATTACGTCATATTTCAAAATGGCAATGGGTAAGTTTGAAAATGTATTAGATTTACTAGCATCCTTACTGAATATCTCTACAAAATAATTTGGCAATGCTCGCTACATCAAAAGCATTAATACATTTTCTTGAAATTCTTTTAACAGCATGTTAAATGTCTATCCAAAAAATGCGCCATTGTTTTCTTTATATATATTCATCAAATATATAGGACAGCTGGCATATTTAACGGGAAAATACATTATAAAAAATGATACAAAAAATCTAGTGCACTAGTAAAGTCTGCCTGGTTTTAACATAGACAGTTGACATCCAATCATATTTTCTTATAACTGATTTATTGAAAATACATGTAGTTGTCAAATATAGCTATCACAAATCAGTCGACATCGAGTTTGTGTTATTGAATTTAAAGATTGTGCTGTTGTTTTCGTGTTTAGAGGGTGTTCCTCCTTCGTGGGACGTATTGGCGGAAGCCAAGGCATCAATCTTGCTAATGGCTGCAGATATGTAAGCTTCGTTTCTTAAAAAACACACTTAACTGTGATCAAAGATCTTTCAAAGAAAAAATCGTATTATTTTATTTAAGAAATAAATAAAAATATTAAAAAGTTTTCAGTTCAGGAATATGAAATGAGTTTATAAAAACTTTAAAGTCGGATTGAATTTTTAAAATATTTGATCGTAATATTATCATTACATCATTGTCTCATTATTTATTTTGAAAAAAGAGTAAAAAGTTAATCTTTATCAAAATTATTTCATTTCAGAAAGAAATTGTTGAACACGAGATAGGGCACGCTATTGGTTTCTGGCACGAACAAAGCCGGCCCGACAGAGATGGATTTGTTACCATTGTGGAGGCAAATATTCCTTCCAGTCTGTTGTATAATTTTGAAAAGAAGCCAGTTTCTGAAGTGAACACGTATCAAGTCGCATACGATTACCGAAGTGTGATGCACTATGGACAGAACGTATGTGAAATTTATAAGTATTGTATAAAATGAAATATCTTTTGAATTAATAATTTGTTATGAAAGTATATTTTCGAAAAATTAATTAGTACTTGTATTTGAGAGAAAAAATAATTGGTAACTTTAGGTTACTATTGTAATTTATTATCTTATAAAGTTCTTGCAGGGAGTAATTGCAAATTTTAAATTTGGCATTTTCTTCTAAAACACAAGTTCTCATAATTTGCATTTATGTCCACGGAGATAGTCAAAATTACTATTTGACATCAAAACACATGTAAAATATCTTGTATGACAACTGGTTGCATTAATAATTAGAAGACAATTCAAATATTTCGAAATGACACTATTACAAGCGCTTATGTGCTTATTGCTTTAGATGAAACTGTTTACTTAAATAACAATTACTTTCAGGCCTTCAGTGTCAACGGTCAACCTACAATCCGGACCATAGACCCCGCCTTTCAAACTGTCATTGGGAATGCACCAACGCTCAGCTTTAGAGACATCAAGCTGGCTAACTTGATGTACAACTGTGCTGGTACGCTTGAAGGAATATATAGTTCAAATATGATACAATTATAAATGAAAGCTCTGCGTTGTGAAAATAATAAGGAGTAACATTGCTTTAATCGTGTCTTGTGTAACCTTACTGTGTAAAAATAGTGGCACCTCCGCAATCATTAGGACGTAGCACAATGTTTCACTGTTTTATGACCTTCTTTCAGCATCCTGTCCAACCATACTTTGTCCTGGAGAAGGTTTTGTCGGCAAAGATTGTTCCTGTAAATGTCCGAGCGGAAACCCTAGTTCCCCTGTACAGACCTGTTCTTCCATCCCTCAGAGCACCACAACCACCCAATCTACCACCAGTGGTGCTGTAGTCGCCTCCACGACCGCCGCTCCTCCTGTCACCGGTTCAACCACCACCGCTGTCGTAGTTCCAACCACTACCACCACTCAACCGGGTTGGTTTCTACAACTATACACTGCTTTCCCATTCTGATAAATTTCAGATAATCACTCGGCAAGTTCAGACGGAGTGCAGATTTTTATTTTTGTAAAATGATATCACTTCTATTGTATCTTTCATTTGTAGAGTGCCAGAACAGACACCGATTATGTGGACTTTGGGCCAGATTTGGATTCTGTCCTCGCAGCCGATTCATGAGGATGTACTGTAAAGTATCCTGCAACACATGCAATGGTAATACTTATCTGCATACTCTCTTTAAAAATTGAATTAATTCATGCATTAAAAAATACTTTTTTCAGTAAATGTTATGTAATCTTTTTGTTTTATCTGAAATGAAAAACAAAATTGATTTTGAGTGACATACTGTTGGTAGCATATCGTTTTCAATATCTTGTTCTTGCAGCCGTAGAAAGGTGCGAGGATACCGGGATGCATTGTTCATTTCTGCAGAGACGAGGACTTTGTACAAATCGATTTGCCAGAAGATACATGCGTGCTAATTGCGCTGCTACTTGTGAATTCTGTGAAGGTAAGTGCAGCGTTTATTGCATCGCGAATAGCCTAGTAAAAAGTGGATAGAAAACTGGTGAAAATCCGATCCCTTAAAGGTGGTATGGGACATCTCTCAATATTAGTGTAAATAAACGTACATTATAATCAACATACTTTCGTTGGTTCAGAATTTTTTAATTTGACAATATTTTACGAAAAATTACGTTTTAAAATTTTTTGGATAGGTAAAAATTATTAAAACCCGACGGGATTCAAAGTCTTGACTTACATATTACTAGTGAACGCTCTAAACCATTGTGCTACGCTGTTAGGTAACAATTTCGGTAAGGAAAATATTTATAAAATTATACTTTTATAGGTTATTTCGTTAGGAAAAATACGTCACAATATGGAGGTGTCCCATACCACCTTAATGGCCTTTATACACTCAAACTTAGAGATCATGTAATAACTAAGTTGAAAGCACGGTGGTATATTGAATAAGTTGGTTATCTTGATTTACACCAAAAAAGCAACAATTACTGATAGTGGTTTATGGGCCCAAAACAGAGCGAAGTTAAGATTCCTGGTTTCGGTCGTAATTTTACTATCAAAGTAACCAATTCATTTAACATTAATTTCATTATTTTTTTATTCATTTCAGCTGGACAGTTACTTGGAGGTATGTTTTTTAACTTGAGCTATTATTACTCACATGCTTTATTCATAAATGATAAAAAGATTTGAATTTATTTAAATAAAAAAAAAGAGGGAATAAGGAAAGCTTGGTGAAATTTAAAAAAATGGTAATTTGTTCTACTATTATTTTACAGTAAATGTACAAAACAACAATGCCCCTGGACTCGGATTTACCAGTTTAATCTTCGTAGTTCCAATGATGTTCTTGAGTCAGTTGCTGCATTTGTAAGAATGTTTGATGAACAACATAAAGTTGTGGTTGTAAATTAAGTTTAGGTCACAGCTATTTTCAAAACCACATTTGCAACCATTGAACATTATTATGACTTTTTTGATCACGTGATATTTTTCGTTTAATAAAATGTTTTGATTAATGTTGAACAGGACTCATGAAATAAGATTTTATAAATTTTTTTTGAAAATTTTATATATAGGTTTTCTAATGATTTTTGTCATGTTTGAAATTGTTTATTCAATATTTGCAATAAATGGTCTAACATGCAAAGTCAAGAGTTTTGATTTTCCATACAATCGCAGTACATGGTATTTTGTTTCCATCAATGGTGTCGGTAGCAAATTGAAAGTGGGGGCTGGGGGGTGAGCTAGACTTATCAGAAATCTTCAAAATTGTTTTGGTGCGAAAGCAGCATCATACGAGTATAATTATATGTTTGTCATAATGTGGCTTGCCCGGATCCTTAAATTTTACCGGGGGTGGGGGGGTCAAATTTAAGGGAGAATATATTTGCCGATTTTGATCATTTTACTATATTAATATTAAGAAGTCTGAGTTTCAGGGGTCGGGACGGACGACTGACCCCCTATCTAGATTTTGGTTTATTTTATAGAAATTTTAACAAGCACTTCTTTAAAGTTTTTTTTTTAAGTTTTCAATATTTTTATTAAACTTTAACTGCTTTGCAACATAATTAAAAAAAAACACAAGAACAAACTTTCCAATTATAGTTAGTTTAACACAGAGAAAAGTGGTGTTGGTACTGAACCATCAAGCCATCAAGTTAAAAAAGCTCGTAGTTTCTTTACGAACATCTACATGTAGCATACACTGATCCAGAAAAATGTTTCCGGGGGGTGGGGTGGGGTGGATGGGATGGGGCCCGACGGTTATTTGAGTTTGCCAAGGGGGGGGGGGATCAGAGGCATATTTTGTAATTTTATAACGTAAATTTAAAGAATTTTGAATTTTGCAGGGGGTGTGGTGCATAAACCATTGCGCTATCAAGTCGCAAATATTAGAGTAATTTAAAAAATGTTATATACATTGTATTATACTTTTCCCACGAATGCATGGATTGTTTTTCTGAGACCTTCACCTGACGTGCGTCAACTCTTCAAGCTTTTGTTTATCAAAATGTGTTCTATTTACACAAATATTGTATTGGCACAAACACAATTACAATAATTGACAAAGGCCCAATATATGCATAAACAGAAGTATTGTTTTTTATTACATACAGGTATGAAAGATATATATGCATCATTATATTTCACATTCATATGAGTGGAAAATAGTTCTGACAATTAAGCTTGTGCATTGTTTCTGTATGATGTACATTTATTGATAAATGAGTGAGTTATTTTCAACACTGTTGAAGATTTACTATAAAAACAGAACTTAGCCCTAAGGATATCTGATATTTTGGGAAAATGTATTCTTTTATGAAAACATGTATATAAATTTCTTTCAAAAACTGCCCTCAAATGAATATATTTAGAATAGCTGAATAAAAATTGAAATTCATCTTCAATTGCCGGTGCTACAATAGTTAAAAAATCTTGAATAGATAAGTGCCTACCTTTTTCTATGGCAAGATTATGTGAACTTAATTTAAACTACTAGAAACTGATCTCTATACTTTCCTTGTAAATACATCGACATAAGAACAACGTTGAAAATTACCAAAAACAACTTGATAAAATTTAAGCTTAGATGAACAAAAAGGACAAGTGCACTTATGGGCCCCGGTAAAAAGTGAAAAAAATGAAGATTCAAATTAAGCATCATTTTTTATCTCACATCATCTATTGATATTTAAACCATATAAGAATCAACAAGTTTTAGCGCCGAATTTAGTGTATATAAATAACACGAAGCTTTGCAACATAGTAGGGGTCAGCCGACATTCCTGATTTTATATAATAAATCGAGGACGGGCATACAATTCAAAGCCTTTGTTTACTGTCAGCCTTACCGAGTTGTGGAATAGATAAAAAAAACCCGCATTATACATTTAGAAAACTCCTGTGAAAATAAGAAGTTTGTATAAAGGCTGGTACCTAATATATGAAATACGTATGAAAAATTTAAGGTTTTTCCTATACCAAGTGGCAGCTATCACCTGCGTGACCCATGTTTGAACCCAGTATGGAATAAATTATTTCAAACAGTCAACTGGGTTCTCTCCAGGTAGTCTTGTCAAATGTGCTCACTGTAAAACACTGGAATGTTTGTTTGTTCACTATGGACATATGCAACTTCAAAGCTTTATTCAATTTTTTTCAGACGTAAAATAAGTGCATATACTTCAGCAAACGCGCCAATCGATCCACTAACAGAATAATGTTGATTTAAACGTCTCCTCCCTCTGATTTGAATAGACACAATTCAAGTATGTTCGGTACGATTTTTTCGAATTTAGATTATCTATATGCATTTAAAAATACTCAATTGTTTGAACTGTATGACGATTTTGGTAAATTTAAGAGTGCATATAAATCAGAAGTATCCATCAGTGCTTAAATATTACGGGAAAAAAGCAATTTGTTGATATTTTCTACATAAAAACGGCACTGAAAAAGGGCCTATTCTCCATTATAGCTTAAGTGCACTTGTTCTTTTTGAATGTTCTTCCTGTAATCACTGGTCTGTTATTCTTTGTTTTAAACTTGATAGAAGAGGTTTATTGAACTACCTTTGTAGATAATAAATGTAAACTGTTGCTTTATAGGTTTTGAACACCAGTTATACTTTTAAAAATATTGTTTAAAGATATAATAGATTAGTTGGTATTTTTATTTTTCTGTTTCTTATCCGCCCTTCTAGAGACATTTCACTTATTTAATTCGCCCATATTTTTCTTTGGATAAAGAGTGTAGGGTTTTCTAAAGTAGAAATAATCAGCAAATTTTCGGTACAATTTTTGAACACTAAATGTAAATGGAAAATGGGTTGATGACTTGATTTCCGGATGTGTAATACTAGTATACGGAACCTATACCAACATGAAAAGTTATGATAGAATCCGGCTTATTACTACATCCTCATTAACGATGACCAGCTTCCAATTTTTCATATTTACTCGCAAGCAACTAGGATATCCAGTTATGTTAATTCCTGCATGTGTACATACATGTATATGTAAGGTCACATTTCCATTCGGAACTTATTACATGCAACTTCCTTATACGGTGGAACAAACCAAGCGGATCCCTTTGAACCTCCATTTTTTTTTTTAGATTATTGCTTGATAGGTTTTTTTTAAAATTTGTTTTTTTTTAATGTGATTAATAGAGATAAGATAGGAAGTATTTGTAATGATAAACTAGTTGCCACTATAATGGCAAACATAATTAAAAACTGGAATACTAGCTGTGTGTATAACGTGCCATACTGATCGTAACAGACTGCAATGGGACTCACAAAGCAAACAAAACTGTTTGATTCTTCTGTCCTCAGCTCGATAAATTTCAGTGTTGAACTGAAGCCGATGATGATGTCTGTTCTACCGAAGACATATATTGAAATTGAAAGATGTTTTTACTGTGGTATTCATGCGTTTTACAAAGTTCTTACATATACTTACATGTATATTTACCCAGATGAATTGTCATCAAATAAAGATTTTTATTAAAAATTTGGCTCTTTGCGATTCGAATTAAAATACCTTAAACATGAATCAAATATGAATATTTCATGTATACGCAAATTATTAATGAACTAATATCATGATATAGTTAAGAGTGAAACTGATATAATATGTGGTTACATTTTTTTTCCTTTATCAAATCTGCATGTATGAAACAAAGTAATTTCCATATCCATCGAACATATCTATCTGAGGATTGAGTGTCGTTAAACCATTTCTTTTTTAAGATGTGCGAACTTGTTCAAATTTTTTTTAGGATTGGTCAATAAATCACCCATCAGATAATTTAAAACCTTAAATTTTTAAGCATATATTTTTAGCTAAAATCAATTTTCAGAAAGATTTGAATATTTTTCTTTATCTGTATACAAAGCCTCGTCTTCTCCAGGAAATCAATATGGTTAAAAATGGTCGTGATCGTCCAGTCCATTTAATAAAATATGACATAAAACGTGCATTTATTTATTTTTCTTTACACAATTTTATTCAATGATCTTTTCAGAAATACCATTTATCACAGAGATTATAGAAGCAAGGGAGAGGATGACACAGATTTGTTATGATATTGTTCATGAACAATATTATACATTTTGTTTAAATTTAGAATTGCTAATCATTTTCCTTTATTCAAGATAGTAACACTCATATCAGCGTCCGTTTGATTTTTCTGACAATTGTCGTTCTTTTTATAACATCTCTGTGACCAGCGCTGGCAGAGAAATCCTTTGACGACTTTGATGATGAAAAGGCTGAGTTGTCGAAAGAAGCTTCCGCCATAGATATTGGAACAGGTTTAACAAAGTTGGATGTTGCTTCAAAATTCGATCCTTTTTTATTTTTAAAAGCGAGGTTGTTTTCTATTTCTGCCTGAACCATTAAATCTTTTGATAATGGACCTCCTTTCTGGGGGCCAAAGTCGAGACCGAGGCTTGGATCAATATTGATATTTATGCTGTCTACATGATCAAACCCATTGCCCCCTCCGATAAAGTGATCACCGGCAGCAAAATTGGATTGGCTCATAGAAAAATCCTTCGAAAATACAGAATTATCAGCTCGTATATTTGCACCAGAAACAAAGCCACTATTCATGCCTAAATCAACTAAAGGGTCGGGGCCCGGTCCTGGACCAATGTCAACTGCAGGCCCGGGACCTCCTATTAATTGACCTACTTTCTTGTCCGTGTTTATTCTCATGGCATTAACTCCACCCCCTATTTCAGTAAATTCGTTTCTGATCATGTCGAGCTTATTGGAAGCAGCATTAGCCTCCTTAAAATCCATCAGAACATTGCCTTGGTCGCCAGGGATTGGGGATATAATTCCAATGTTTGGAACATCTCCTCGAGTAGGACCTGTTCAATATATAAATGAAAGTATATTTTAACAGAAGGTGTATGGTCAATTTTGATAAGATCTATCATTTTTTTATCTGTCAATAAATGATTCACTTTTTAGAAGTATAAAGTTACTACCGGTAGCACCCAATTCAAAAACTTTTAATTCCAGAAAAAGTTATGAATCAAGCAATCATTTCTTAAACCATCATTATTTCTATTTACTCTTATCAAATACCTCAACAGCAAAATTAATACATATTGTACATATACTAGAGTAGTAATAAATGTCAATCTATAATAAACATACACGGGACAGTGAACATGGGAGTCGGTTTTTACGAGATAAAGCCGCTGGAATATGATAAATACGAAATCTAAGTTAATTTTGCAGATTAGTCCGATTGTCTTTACCTCTGTTTTTATTCAACATTACACACGAAAACCATAAACATTTTCATACCTTTATAGTTTCAAATTATAAAAGTAAATGAGATTACGCACCTTCCGGTGGTATTATCGGTCCTTGGTTTATTTCCGCTATCGGTTCCGGTGGAAGAATTGGTGGGGACACCGGTTCTGGGGGCATTATCGGGACAACCGGGTGTGACGTCTGAATCTGTATCACTGGTTCAACATTATCAACTATGACACAAAGTTGTACGCATTAAGGATAACAAATTAACAAGTATTTTTACGTATAAAAATGATGAAACGGATGCATAAAATTAGATGGAAATGTTAATTGTTTAGGTTAATATATAGATACTGTTACAAGTATAGTGATTTCTATAACTACAAACTGTTACTATTAGTAACTGACAATAAAACAACGCTATAATTTTTTTTACATGTTCAAGAGTTAATATTAAATTGGAATTATAAAACTTTGATATACCTCAAAACATTATGAAATCAAAAAGACTGTCGAAAGTATTATCAAAAGACTTCAAAACTATTTTCTTCTTTTATTACCAGGCTGTGGGGGCACACGGCGAAGCACTATTTCAATTCTATTAACTCTGATGGGCGTCTGATCAAGGCGTGTTGTTCTCGGCAAAATCTCTAAAACATGGGCACACTCTGTTATATAGTTTATCTGAGGTCTCCCAACAGAAAGTCGTAAACACTATTAGTTTGTACCAGTGCACGCCAAATTTGTGATTGTACATCTTTCGGATATACATGTATTTAAATTTTCATAATAAAACATGCATTAATATGCATAAGATTATTTTTATAGTGATAATTAAAATATGGCAAAGGGATGGTGATATAAAAGCAATATGACCTGCAATTTTTAACTTTTTTTTACTTTAAAATTTTATGGTGAAATTGTAGTATACTTAAAAATATCATGGTTTTTAAACTATTGTTATAGTCATTTTTGTGGGAAAAGCCACCTCAACCCCGATGGAAGCAAAATTACATCATTGTCGTCCTGTACAAAAATTGATTTGCTATATATTCCTTATTAGAACAATCTTTCTTCTGACAGAATTTGATAATTCATTTAAATCTTATTACAGATTTACTTAACTCATGTGGTCTTTCTTATCTCTTGGTTAATCAAAGTTTTAATAGTATCAATTGGCTAAAATCTGTTAATATAAAAACACTCATAAATCAGTTTTTACAAGATATTTTTACAAGATATGAGAAAATTCCCCCAATGTTTGAATTAGAGAATTTTAAAGAAAAGCTTTGAACATCCAAACGAGCTAAGGGTCATTTTTACAAATTTAACAACATGTAGTCACAAGTTGCCAATTGAAAAAAGGATGGAATAACGTAGGTAGATGTTAAAAATCTTTTCTTTGTGTACTAAAAACCCATTGGGTGACACATACCACTGTGTAATGGAGTGCCAGGTATTTTCTTTAGTCCGCATAAATTAATTGATGAAAAATACTTTACAAATGTTAACACTTATAAAATTGGGAATCTTATGATACCAAAAATATTGATTTACTGGAAAAGTTTTCCACATTTATTTTAAAAATATTAGCTCGATTTATTTTTTAAATAGCTTTTTCTCTTCCTTACTTGATCTTGCATTTGTATATGATTTTGCAGTAAAATAAAATTCTAAAAAATACAGGTGATATTGCTGTAAGTACTTTGTTTTGGATTTGTCTACATGAACACGAATAAATATTTTATAACAGAAGAGTTAAAAAAAGATACGGTTATTCATATATGTTGAATATTAGGCTTTCCAACATTTACACTTCATCTGACCCAAATATTAGAGTTTAATGGCCTACTCGTTTGCATCACTGGCACTTAATGTTAAAAGTTTTCTTTTTATCGTATGATAATCATTATTGCACAGGCAATTATCTTACAATAAAAACAACTATTTTAACGTTATGTCTGTGATCTGCATGTTAATTGAAATAAAAAAAATCGTGCACAAATTCCTCCAGGAAAAAATTTGCAAGTTTCCAGAATTCTTTTCTCCCAAAGAAAATAATGGCATAATTAGTTAACGTTATAAACTACTGTTTATCTACATGTATGCAGTGAGGCATCTTTTCTTTGTATAAATCAATAATGAATATTGAAAAACCATGCAAACCAAACGTATATGACATTTATTTAAATGTTAAAACCTTGTTAAATACTAGCACTGAGTATATATTAGAACCATTTTAACAAGAGCTTGGACTTTGGGTAGTTGTGCCAAACAGCATTATTATACTTTCATGTTAAATACTGCAATCTGATTGGTTTAGACGCAGTTGACAATCCGTTCTCTCTCCCTCGCACGCTTAGCAACGGGCCGATAGAACGAATTGTTACATGCGCGTTAATTATGCGCGTACGGTTCGCCGTAGAATTCACGTCTTTTCTATATAAAAGCAGTAAAATTTGCTATAAAAATTAAGACATTCAGTATAATAAATTAAATAGTGCCTGTTTGGGAGGGTACCAGTTGAAATTGACACCCCTCGAAAACCATTGTCAACCGACGCGAAGCGGAGGTTGACAATGGTTTTCGAGGGGTGTCAATTTCAACTGGTACCCTCCCAAACAGGCACTATTTATATAATGTGACGTAGGCCTGTCTATTTCATTGTTGGCCACTCAGCAATGGCTCTAGATCTTTGAAATCAACAAGATTTGTCTGGCTTTTGAGCTAGGACTACGCAATCGGTGCATATTTCGTTTCAAACCGCGTCATTTTTAACTTGTTTTGACGCAAGAAATAGATGGCTACGTCCTAATGAAAGTCCAATTTCTTGTTAAAATGGTTCTATTTAGAGTTCATATAATTATTAGTGGCAAATACCGGTATTAACACTTGAAAGAAATATTACAATTAGTCATGGTAGTGAAGATTCGCATAATTAATGCTGTTGAGCTGCTTATTAATTAATCAGTAAACAACTAAGCAATCGTTAAAAAAAAACCCTTGAAACTACCTGGTAAGATGGGCTGAGGCATTGGTGGTCTGAAGTCCTGTACAGGTTCTGGACGATCAATTTGTGGAACTGTTAAAAGGTACCGGTGTTAAAAAATCATAAAAAACAGCAGTAAAAGAACAGATCAAACCTGGACGTTTTGGATTTCAATACGACATTTAAGACTGTAGATAAAGAAAAAAAAAACCAAAACAAAAACAAAAACACCCAAAGACAAATTATGAATCTATTCTGAAAAGAATGTGTACTAAAATGTGTAATAGTTTTTGCTAAAACTTTACCATTAAAACTTTCAAAGTAAATATGTCATATAGTTGGAAAGATTACTTAATATCTTTATATGTAACATTGTTAATTTCTATTTTTATGAATTCAAAATATTATGTTGCCGACGTTTTGGGCTGTGATACTGTTGCAATGAAAATGGTAAAACTACACGATTTCAAATTGTTATGGTTGATATTTAGTCCATAATTAAAAAAAAAAATTAAATTAACAAAAAATTTTGTCAGCTTTTTTAATTTTGAAAAGGTCTAAGGAATGCCGGAATTTTGTGAAAATTTCTTAATCCGAATGTCTTTTATTTGATTGGTTGATTTATCATAATTATCTTACCGAGAACTCAAGATAGTTTTAAGTTTAAGTTTAATTACCAAAAATAATTCCTCGTTTACAAGTTTCAAAAGCAGTATTCAATTAAACCAAATCAAACCCCCGTCCTATTTTTGCTTCGGCAAGAGACGACTTAACATTATACACACAAAACTTAGACATAACTGTATCTTAAACAATCGACCTTTTCAGAAGAAATATTATTGAAAGCCCTTATTGCCAATGTGGATTACCAGAAGATTCTTATCATTTGTGTTTTGGATGCAAGAAATATACCAATGCACGAAATGAACTGTTTTCAAACCTTTTAAATTTAAATCAAATTAACATTATTAATTGTCATTTACTTTTGTGGGGAGATGAATCTATGACTGTCAATTTAAACCAACGTACTTTTTTGGCTGTTCAAAAATTTATCAGAGATTGTGGTAGATTCTCGTAATTTCAGTCTTACTGCCTAGACCAAATTCAAACAGAACTGTTTATAAATACATGTACGTTTGTTCAATAATTTAATCATTTTAATATTATCCATTTCTATGTATTTTCCATTCTAAACTACTACACAGTTGTAAATTTTTATACTTGGTAAGAACCTCTTAAGTTGTTAGAACTTGTGTTCGAACCATTTGTATATGTTTATGCAATAAAATATGTTCAAATCAAATCAAATCAGTTTTAAATAAAGACAATCAAATATATTCAAAATATTCAACCATTTCAATGAATCATTTACCACTGTTATATAGACCATCTTGGCTAAGATGTCTCATCAAAAATTCGGGATGTAGGATATTTAACAATTAGGAGCACTAATTCCTAAGTTACCGCTATCTGTACACGCGTTTCAATTAAAAAGAAAACTGTATATTGCCCTACACAACTTGCACGTCCATTTTTTACAATTAGAAATGTATTCATTCTTTAAAGATCGTTATAGAAGTCATTTAAGACAGAAACATGTAGATGATTTGATCTATCGATAACTCCATTCTTAACTTGAAGCATTAACGCTTGGGATAAGCTGCAAATTGGAGATAAAGATACAGACTACATGTCTTTTTGTGAAAATATATATGCAAGTATGCACAACAAACGAAAATACCATTCACCGAATATTCATCCACGTAAACATTTACGGTAATTTGTCTTTCCGATGAAAATAATGGCACTTTTAGTACCCATGTCATGACCTCGCAGCATCCATGCGCAACAAATAGGTATCAAAGAACCATAAAACAAAGAGGTAAAACAGTTCGCCATTTTGAAAATGTATAATATTCAAAATCATGTTAATGTTTGGCAATGAGAAGTGTTGTAGATTTGTAAAATGCTAGTTACCTACGATCAATGATTAATGAAGTTATATATCACATTAATTATTTCATAATAAATGGTTGTGAAAGCTTAATATACCTGGCAGGATGGGTTGAGGCATTGGCGGTCTGAAGTCCTGTACAGGTTCTTGATGATCTACTCTAGGAACTGTTAACAGGTGATTCATTTATAATCAAAACAGTAGTAAACGCATAGAATAGGTTTGATCAAACTGTTACACATGTACACGGAAACTTTAAAATTGATAAATTTTTTTTATCGATAACGGTTAAAAGATAAATTTAAATTAATGAATTTTAAAGTTTTAATTAAACAAAACTTATAGGGTTTTAGATTTTAAAATAGATTTAGAAAGTTAAACAATTTTATTATTATATACAAAATATATTTTCAAAATCAAAGATATTGCGAATCGCTCTAGAAAAATTTGCTGAACCCTACTCAAACTCTTTATTCTTCCCGTTTTTCAAAATTGTAATAACAATAGGGTTTAATTCCATTTAAGATATTTTTCTTTATGAGAAAGAGTGTATATTTTTAACAGCAGTCCAATTATGGTAATGAAATAAAAAAAAAATTGAAAATTTTCAAAGGTAACATTAGCATCATTTTTATGTATTGATATCCCGAACATATTTTTTTTTTATTTTAAAATTGATAATACAACGAATTTTAAATTTTACAATCAGTAACCTATATGAACTAACTGAATTTACTATATAACTTGAGTTAGGAAGATTGTTCCATCTTCAATATTTTTCCATGGCTACGGATATCCTTAGCAACCAACTATTTCCCCCTTGCTACTTTTACATAATATGTCTAGTTCAATATGTGTAATCGTATGCAATACACAGAAAATCGGTGACCTTACAAAAAAGGATCATTTGATAATTCTTTTTAGAGAATTGATATTTATTCATAATATACTTGTGTTTCATCCATCTAAAAATGATTAAAAAAAATCATTCCTTTAACCAATCTTAAAAGGGGTCCGGTATAATATGAAAATAATAAACGCATATACAGTATCTTGCTTTGTTTATGACTATTGAACAAAATACTTTTCAAAGTTTAAAAAATGTATCATCGTTAGCTTCTGTAAAATATATTTACAAATCAGGAAAAGGTTAACCCAAATACAAATAAGACTCAAAACTTTGAAAGGGTTTGAAAGAATGGAGACAAATGGTCTAAATAATACAAAAGGTTTCCGAGTCGAATCTTGCATGTAATATAGTAAAGAGAAATATATTCATATGAAGGTAATCATTTTTTTTCTTCAAAATTAAATACCTTTTAAATGTGTTACCATTTTAATCAAAAAAGAAAACTGCGATAATGTTAAACATCGTTAAAAGTCAACTCGGTTATTTATTATTATTTTTTTTTTAGAATTCACTGTAGTTTAAAAGTAGCCGAAACAACCAAAATGATAAAATTATGATATTAAAACCATGTGAAAAACGTATATAATATACGTTTTGCAACACATTAATTAAATATACTATGACTATACGTATAATCTGGTACTCATTGACATATTCTAATTTTTGTATTAACCTACCTAAATTGAATCTTCCCTCGAATGCTCTTGAATCAAATTGAAAGTTATCTCTGAAGAAGTTGTTCTGTCGTTCGACAACAGGTCGTGGTACCTCGGTCCGCCATATTTGTGGCGGTGGAATTCGCGGCTGAGGAGGTGATGGGGGTAATGGAAGGCGTATTCTCTCAAAACTATGGATATGCTGAACACTCGGTTCGGGGCGGAAACCTTTGGTTCTATCGATATTTACAACGAATGTTCCGCCATAGACTGAAATAGAAAATAAATGGAAAAGAAATAGAATAGAAGCATCAGCTGGTATTAAACTCATTTATCGGCCTAAATTTAAAAAAATGAGTTTGAAACATTGGCAAACTTTCAACTTCAAATTACTAACCGAAATGTCACCATGTTGATTCTTTACTTATTTTTGCAACTATTGTCCACCAAAAAGTCAACTTTTGTTGTGCGAATATAGAAATAGCCCAGAATCAGGGAATCTATTACGAACATCTGAACGCAAAGTGTGTTTATTTTGAAATCGCGGTCTGCTTTCTTATCCGAGGTAGCTCCGATCATGTATTTCAGTTTACCATGAAGACTAGACAGTAATTATAACAAGAGGCCAATTGGCCTTAACGGTCACCTGAGTAGCATAACCCATACACAAACTTGTCAAGGAGTCTCATATATGCATTTAGTTAAGTTTTATTCTGGAATAGAAATTTTTTTAATTTGTAATGACGACCACCTCCCTGCCTGAAATCTTTCAAAAGGACTATTAACCTATAATTTTAGCGAAAAACTTAAAAGATCATAAAAGAGTGCATGACCTGATATTGAAAAGGTGCAAGACTCTGATAGAAAATAATTTAATAATAATAACAAGGTGGCTATTATTCATGTTTTATCTAAAACAACCTCCCATCCCCCATCCCCCCGGGGCAGACAGAAACTCTCCCTGTGGGCATTTAAACAAACGAAAAAAAACCCAGCTTTATCGATAAAAGCCATCATGAGTTACTCACTTCTCCTGTTCCAGTTTTTGAATATTCAACCTTCGTTGAGAATCACCATCTGGCATATATACCAAAATCATTTTACCTTTATATCAGTGATTTTAGTTAGCCAATTATTACTTTACTATTAACAAGTCTATTTGTTTATTTTGAAAGTTCAAAAACTGTTTTTGTTTCAAATGATAAAAAGCCTTGCATAACTCTTTTGATCATACAACTTCTTTATAATTACATTATATTCAATGATTAATTACTAAATATGAACAAGCAAAGGAAGATAATTCCATTAGGAAGAAGCAAGGGAAATAACTCCATTGACTGTTTACCCCCCCCCCCTTTCAACTCTTTCCAAATGCTAGGTCCTGAACCCTGACTTAGGGGTCATGAATTTCAGAATTTAGGTAGAGGAGTTCATAACCATGCATTCAGTTTTTTGCCCACATGTGTGGGAGTAAAGATTTTTAAGATTTAATACATTTTTACTATATGGCTATATTGGTCCCATCATAGGGCCTACACCCCTGTCCCAGGGGTCATGAATTTAAAAATATTTTGGTAGAAGACTTCATGGACATCATAAAAATGCCTTTAGTTATTCACAAATATATATGGGAGTATAGAAGAAGATTTTCTAAGATTTAATACATTTTTACTATATGGCCATATTCGCCCCACCCTAGTGCCTAAACACCTGTCCCAGGGGTCATAAATTTCACAATTTAGGTAGAAGACTTCATGTACATCATATCCATGCATTTAGTTTTTCACAAATATATATGGGAGTAGAGAAGAAGATTTTCGAAAATTTGATACATTTTTACTATATGGTCATTTTGGCCCCACCCTTGAGCCTGAACCCCTGACCCAGGGACCATAAATTTCACAATTTTGGTAGAGGGCTTCATGGACATCATAACCATGCATTTAGTTTTTAACAAATATCTATGGGAGTAGAGAAGAAGATTTTCTAAGATTTAATACATTTTTACTATATGGTCATATTGGCCCCACCCTAGAGCCTGAACCCCTGACCCAGGGGCCATGAATTTCACAATTTTGGTGGAGGGCTTCATGGACATTATATCCATGCATTTAGTTTTTAAAGGGCTTCATGGACATCATAACCATGCAATTAGTTTTTAACAAATATCTATGAGAGTAGAGAAGAAGATTTTCTAAGATTTAATACATTTTTACTATATGACCATATTGGCCCCACCCTAGAGCCTGAACCCCTGACCCAGGGGCCATAAATTTCACAATTTTGGTAGAGGGCTTCATGGACATTATATCCATGCATTTAGTTTTTAAAGGGCTTCATGGACATCATAACCATGCATTTAGTATTTAACAAATATCAATGGGAGTAGAGAAGAAGATTTTCGAAAATTTGATACATTTTTACTATATGGTCATTTTGGCCCCACCCTTGAGCCTGAACCCCTGACCCAGGGACCATAAATTTCACAATTTTGGTAGAGGGCTTCATGGACATCATAACCATGCATTTAGTTTTTAACAAATATCTATGGGAGTAGAGAAGAAGATTTTCTAAGATTTAATACATTTTTACTATATGGCCATATTGGCCCCACCCTAGAGCCTGAACCCCTGACCCAGAGACCATAAATTTCTTAATTTTGGTAGAGGGCTTCATGGACATCATAACCATGCAATCAGTTTTTTCCTCACATGTGTGGGAGTAGAGAAGAAGATTTTTGAAAATTTTGCTGTTTTTTTTGCATATTTGGCCCTACCTGTGGCACCCTGGGGGTGGTAGAGCCACTAATTTCACAATTTACATTCCTCTTACCATAGAGATGCTTCACACCAAAAAATGGGAACAATTGGCCTTGTAGTTTTTAAGAAGAAGTTAAAAATGTAAATTGTTAACGCACGACGCACGACGACGGACGAAAACAGATAGCAATAGGTCACCTGAGTTTACTCAGGTGACCTAAAAACTGGAGACTCAAACATTTCCTTGATGTCTGACTTTACCCTTGTATTAAAAAAAATAATCATCCCTAAGAACAGAACAGATATGTAGCAGAAAGAAAGTACCTGGTTTTCCAACTTCTTCAACTGGTTTGAGTGTTTCCGGTTTTTCTATGATTGGTTTGATCGGCGCTGGTTCCGGTTCGACTTTAGGTGCCGCAGGAATCACAGTCTTGATTGGAGCGGGTCTAATTAGGTTAGTCGCGAAAGGGAAAACAGGAGCAGGCATGATGGGTGGAAGCCTCCCGAAGAATGGAAAGCTCGGACCTTTGTTCGGATAAAAGACTCTGGTGAATCCATTCGGAAACCTCACTGTCGTTTGGACGTGGATAGGATTCAGTTTAGTGACCGCTGTTTGTGGGAAAGGGACAAATGGAGGCTGAACAAATCCAACTGGAGCATACCCCGCTACACAGTAGAACAATAGAATGTTAGGTTGTTTTTAATGTGTAAAAACATTCATTTTCACTACTTTAAATACTAATTTGTTTTTAGGTGGGTTTCTACGCAGCATGTTTTTGGTTCAGTTATGTTTTTCTCAATTGTTATTACATTTATTCCGACCAGAATCTCCAAATATGTATACCCCGTTTTCCATAACACGTTTACAGCAAAGTTCAATATTTGAAGTTTTTAATACATTGTTTAATCAAAACCAGTTCTAAATATGCCTTTTATCAATAAAGTACTGGTATTATGCGTGAAACACATTACAGTTGTCATTATACATGTATATTTACATGTACATAAGCTCATTAAAAGGACAATTTTTCGGAAAAGAATACGAAATAAAAATAAAACATTCGACAAATCTTGGCATAATTTTGTAATTCTATAGTTAACTGGCTTTTTTTTCTTTTTAGAAGTTCAGATTTCGTAGTATTGAAAAACTAGAAAAATACTGGGGTTAATACGCTTATTTTTTTCTGCAACTTTTAGAACACGAAGACCTCAATTTCCCTCAATTAACCTCACCTGTAAAAATGTCATTAATAGTTTTTTTTCTTCCGGAAATAACTAAGTGAATTAGCTTGTTTGGTTGTTTTTTTTAAATGGTAGAAGTCTTTATTTTTAAGAAAGAGTCCTGTAATAAAATTAATATTTTTGGTAAAAACTGTATAAACAACACATGTATGTACTATACTACAAAACATGTACAAATACAGTGGTTTGAAACGTAAAATAATTTGTGATAAAAAAATTAAAACATGCAGACAGCTACACATTACTCTGCTACTAATGCAATACTATAACCTATGTCTATACAATAATACTGTGATTTTACACGTATTACGTATACCATATGATTGGAAAACTAACTACCGTCAAAGCATGGACTTTTTTTGTTCTATCCGAATGACTGCTTATTAATCAATAACCGATTCTAAGCATTTCTATCTAAGTAAACCTACTGTAGCAAAACATGTCACATACATGTACGATAAGGAATTTTTCTCTTTCTTACACCTTTTCCATAACCAAGTACTGAAAGAAAGAAAAACGGAAAATTTCTTTATAAGCACAGAACAGCTGATATTACCTGAATCTTTTCCTTACATATTTGCATATGGTGCTCCTTACATAAATATACACGGTGCTCCTGGTCAAACCCAGCCACAGACGCCTGACTTTACAATCTGATTAAAAGCGGGTCCTCGATCCGCTCCCCCCCCTTTTTTTTTTGTCGCTACGCGTGTACCGACAATAGAAAAAAGGAGCGAATCGAGGATCTGATTTTAATCAGATTGCTGACGTTATATATTTTTCTCATTATAAAAATTATATACCGTCTACCTAATAATACACACTTGTGTATTATTGGGTAGAGCCTAAGAGGGTAACTATATATTTTTTAATTTATTGCGAGAAAAGTATATTATGTCAGGTGCCGGTGAACCCAGCCCCTTGTTCGGATTACCAAAAAAAAAAATTAACAAGGATCGACATGGCCATTTATTTGTCTACTTTTTTTCTTCATGTATATCCATGTTTACATCTATTTAAGGTTCTACCTTTGACGAATCATATTATTTTCAAGAAGATGAACAGTAACTTGGGATGACAATGAATGTGCCTCCCCCTCCCTCCCCCTTCCTAAAAAATCACTGTATATTATTTTGATAGGATAAAAGTCGAGCAAATGGAGCAAATGGCATTGCAATATATCGCAAAAGAGACCTGAAAATAAATATCGTGGGAAAATCATTACCAGTCTAGATTCCCTCACCTCAAAAAGTGTGATCTGCATGTACCGTGAAAATGGGCTTCTGCATGTACCGTGAAAATGGGCTTCCGGCAACTAAAGAAGTTTGTTTGATAATTATTATTATTTTTTTTGGAGGGGGTGTCTTTTCAGTGAAGAAAAATCTAACGTCACAAATCTAAAACATTATTACATGTTCTATAAATCTAACTAAAAGAACCAAATATCTTAATTAATAATCGAACGTTTAAAATGGATAGGTGTTTTTATTACACGTCACAAACTATGAATATTAAAGCGAACCAATCAAGCAGCAAATAACGCGGATGTTTTTGGTTTTTTTTAATATTATTGCACAAAGGCTTTAAATCTGAAATTACACATATTTTATAAAAACATCCTCCTACGTACGAGGTATTCAGACTGATAGGAAATTAAATGTAATTTAAGAATATATAGCTACTGTATATTTTTCCTTTAAGAAGTATATTTTAAAAAAAGCTTAAACCAAGTTTAAATCCAATTTTTGTTTTTTATCTAAACTCGCGCCTAAATAAGTTAAAAAAGGTCATTTTTCCATATACCTGGTAAAACGATGAAATTTAAGAAGAAAATGTAGAAAGGAATGACATATCTTTTTGTTCAAACATACAGGAATTTTAAGGGTATTGTAAATAAAAAAAAATGAAGTGAAGTCTACGACATTTGCATTTGGTTCCATTTAGATTCATTTTTTTCCCTAGCATTAATTATTAAATGAACATTAAGGTCATTTAATTTTACCATACACTCAAATAGATCAGAGTTCAATCTAATTTTACCCGTACATGTATAATTCTATTATCATGATACAATTTACTATAAAAATTGATAACTATATTTTAACAATTCAAGCCGTTTTTTTTGGTGTTTCGGAATTTTATAACTGATTAATTTGTGTTTTAAGTAATAGTTAGATCATATTAAGTAAAATTTACGCGATTAAGAAGGGGGCGGAGGGAGCGAACGAAGCGACCGAGCCCCTTCTTAATCGCGTAAATTTTACTTAATATGATCTAACTTACTTAGAACATCACACACCTTTTCATTGGCTGATCAAAAGTTATGTGCCAATAAAATATTATCTCTCTGTTGTTTTCGGCTCTCTAAGCTGTCAATCGAAATGTGACGTCGCCGTGAACTTAGAACAATTCTTAATGATTAAAAACATCACTTAATAGAATATTTTGCGACTGCTGATTGGATGATAAAGTGTGTTATGTTCTAACAAACTATTAAAACTTTGGAAAGACAAATAATGAATAAGATGATTATGCAATTCCATGCATCAATTCAAATCAACTACGAGACGTGTCTCTTGGTTCAATGAAATCTTACTGTGTCTGAAATATAGAATGCAGTTATCTGGTTTGAGAGTCCTGTGTAATGACTTTTGTGGTGAAATTGAATACAGCCACCAACGAATTTGTTAATCTAATGGCCAAACGCTATACTTGATGCACGATTCAAAGTTTGATCAACAATCAGTATTGACATCTAAAGTCATAAAACGGGCACTGGGCCGTCAGAGCCGTTCCGCCTCAACGACTCTTTGTTACAGATTTATGTCCAATATTGTACGAAAATAATCACCCTCGTATGGCTGATTCCTGATAAATATTGCCAAATCAAATCATATATCAATGATGATTTATGCACGAGGAAGATAAATCAAAGACAGCACATTCCCCCACTGTATATTCCGGCTAAATTCCCGTCTAAATTACATGTACGACTATTTCATCGAATTGACAAAAAAAGAATCCACTCCATCAAGACAACTAAACGTTACGTAATCGTTTTAGTGATTATATAAAAAAAAAAGTTGTTCGGAAATTGTTTAAAACTATTTTATTAAAAGAAAACGAGACAAAAGCTGATTCATTAGACAAACTTATTTGTCAATTTGTTTCTTAAGAAAATGCATTTTAAATTTTAAATCATAATATATTTTTAAAAACCCACAACAAAATAGCATACAATTTTGATGTCCTCTCTTAATAAACCATGTGTATAGACTAGAAAATGGAAGAAAATCGCATCGAGATTATATAAACGTTTTGCCTAACTCTTTACAATATATTTCAACTAAAAACAGTTTTGAAATAAATGTATCATATACTTTACCATTAGTGAATCCCAGAAACAATAGCACTAAAGGCACTACGGCCCTCATCCTGGGAAAGTTCTGCTGAGTGGCACCGCTTACTAACAGAGTAACCACCAAAGGGGCACCGTTAATGTATTGTCAGGACAACGCAGAGCGTGAATGTCATCTACAGCGGTGCCAGATTTATGGGACCGCGGTCAGTTAATCATCCGCTCACTTATTCATACTTATATGCTGAACTAATTACATACTCTTAGTAGCTCCATATTCAATTTTCTGTGATAAAATAAAATCGCATTTATTTCTGTAACGGTTTTCAAATTGTCAACTTTGTTAAAAAGGCTTTTATATAGATTGGCCAACAACCTGTTAATTTGGAGTAATACAGGGTTTTCCCCTTGAACCCCTTTTCTTTATGCTCATTTAATACATGTAACTAACTGTAAGCTTTTCGTATAACATAAAGAACCATACACTTATCATCAATTCGATTTTTCTCTTGTTTTATACATTTTCCTTTCTCTATTTTTTACTCTGACGTCTCTTGGTACTAATAACCACAAATCGTTGTCAACATATGTGGTTTTCTCAAACTTTGAAGAAGAACACACTATGCAGTTTAAACATGGCAGATGAACTACGCGTAAATGGGAAAAGAAGATCAGAACTGAACACAAACGAATGGACTCTCTGACTGAATAAAGTTAATTCTTAAAGATAACTTTATTACCCATGTTTTGTTATGGTGTGGCTTTTTAACCGTAAAGCAACATAAAACCTCATCTATAGGAGTTTTTACACCGAGCCATGAATTGCTGATTGAACGTCTTTTTCAGCAATGAAAAAGCGTAATCAGATGGTTGTCATAAATACATTAACACAACAGTACATGTATATATACCAATTAACAGATTTTTATGTTTTCTACGCAAGAAATAATTGATAATGATTAAAAGATTTGTTTGTAGTTTGCTACTGCACTAACATTGCTGTGCCCCAGCCTTTTGTTTCTAACCGTATGACACAGTAACACCAAATGAAACCAATTCAATTTTTCTTCAAAGAACATGATAATCGCCAGTAATTAATGAAAGTCAAGTACATGAAAATAATAAGATGTACTGTAATCCATTTAATCAAAACATGGGGGATAAATATGTCATAAATGTATCTAAATACACAAAACTTGTCATAGGAAAAGAAGAGTTTTTGTTCCTAAAATAATCAGACATACAATGAAGCGCATTGAAGTGGTAAAAGTTTTCGTTTGAATGGAATGTTCTAAACTTTGTATCGAACGTCAATTGTTACATAAGACACGCCCATTTCTTTTGAAACTTATGTAACAATTGACGTTCGATACGAAGTTTAGAACATTTCATTCAAACGAAAACTTTTACCACTTCAATGCGCTTCATTGTACAGGGTTGACTAAAATTTTGGAACCCCCTTGCACTAATAGAAACAAGTAGAAAAGATTATCAAATACCATCGTCGGAAACCCACGGTTGATTACGCGTCGTTCCTCTCTCCATCACCCGTTTAAACTTCAACGCTCGTTTTAGTGAGCAAATATTTATAAATATCATCCAATCAAATTAGTCGTTACAGAAGTAGAGCTCTTCTGTTTCGGGTACAATACCTTAAATAGATAGCATTATTTAACATGTGACAATATTTGCGTAAACAGATTCTCCAATCCAGTGAATGAGTCGCAAAGCATGACGGTCTACTAGGTCTTTACGATTCAATATACACACGTGGTTTTATACACATTTAATTATTTGCCGGAAAATTTATACAACTTGTTTTTTACTTTAAGAGGTAAAAACTAATAAAAAGGATATATTATGTACCATAGACTTTGTTCCATGCTCATATTGAAACATACTGTTGTTTAAAAAAAAAATCGATCGTTATCGAAAGACTAGCAAACATACGCATACAAGTACAAACAGATTTTTTTAGCAGTTGTAGCAATTTCTTTTTCTCGACTTCAAAATATTGAAGTACTTCCTCGAGTAAAATTGAAATATTTTTATCTATTAGAGCCAAAAGTTGAGATTTTGTTTGATTTTCGTCTTTATTTAGCTCAATTGTTTCATCTTTTGAAACTGTATTTTATTGAATTTCAGGGGCTAGGGTATTAATTTACTATTTTTGTAAAATTA
This sequence comes from Magallana ariakensis, assembly GCA_020458035.1. Classification (NCBI taxonomy): domain Eukaryota; kingdom Metazoa; phylum Mollusca; class Bivalvia; order Ostreida; family Ostreidae; genus Magallana; species Magallana ariakensis. Next base: position 40,065,978 of record CM035814.1, on the reverse strand, counting down.
TTATTGTCTGCATAACACTTAGCGGGGAATGAACATTGCTTTTGAAATGGCATTGGAAATATAACGAATTCTAGCACCATCAAAAAATTTGTTGTACGCTAAGCATTTTGATGGGTGTCCCTGAAGAAAATTTCCAAGCGCATTCTATTAATGTTGTTCCAAACCAGGGACATCACGTGAAAAACGTACTGACTGCTTTTAATTCAATAAGACATACATGTACCTCTCTTTTCAACTTTGACAATGGGGTATTTAAATATGTTGATATAAGGCCTCGTAAGCAATATCTTTTTAAAATGTGAGCACAGAAATGTTATTTCGGACATTTTTTCCATTTATCTGAAAAAAAAAGTTTCCAATGAGTTTGTTTTTTCAATACGCTTTGTTTGTATTCACTGAAACTTGTAGAAGCCCACGATGCCTTGCAACTCATTCATCTGACTGGCCTGTCAATAAAAGTAAACAGATAGTTAATTTAGTATACGAAGATATGCCGACGTCACAAAATCCGGTGGTTTCAATGAATATTGGCACAAACGAGCGTTTAAAAGCGACTTGTTCATTGGACCAATTTACTCGGGGTGTTATATGAGCCACCAATCAACTTGCGTGCTTCAATACGAGCGTCAATGTTTAAACTGACCCACGGGTGATGGAGAGAGGAACGACGCGTAATCAACCGTGGGTTTCCGACGATGATCAAATACAAGATACCTATCAAACACAGGCACCTGACGTTATACATTTTTCTCATAATAAAAATAAATACCCTATATCTAATAATACATTATATTATTATAATACATTGTATTATTAGATATAGGGTATTTATTTTTATTTTGAGAAAAAATATATAACGTCAGGTGCCTGTGCTATCAAATAAGTACAACAAACACATGTTAAAGGTTTTCATTAACAGTAAGTTTAATTTAATTTTTCTTGTACAAGTATTATGCTTAAGACATTAAAAATTGTAGTCGACACTTGGTAATTCAGGTTGACATTTGGTAACAAAAAATTATTTCCTATTAAAAAAACTTTATACATTTTATAAACCATTTCCTTATTGTTTCTGAAGGTTTTGAAAAGGTCTAAATCTCTTTAGGCCTATGCTTAAACAGTCTACACATATTGTGTGCTCTGTTGCATGTGTCATAATAATATATCATTAAGCTGACTGATAACTCATACACTGTAAATCTGTCTACTTTGGTGCAAAGTTCTGTCTCTATGATCAAATAATGGATCTCTATTCCATTATTTAGAGAGAGAGAGAGAGAGAGAGAGAGAGAGAGAGAGAGAGAGAGAGAGAGAGAGAGAGAGAGAGAATGAGAATTAACACATTAACACTTTTACAAACAAAACAAACTAGAACTGTCCAAAAAAGACCAATATTCCACACAAGGAATATTTTGGACAGGCGATATATCAATGATATGACCATGACCTTGGTGAATAGCCTTGTGTTATGGCATTCCCTTAGGTCACAGGCAACATCTGTTCAAAGTTTAAGCCTCTGATATTTCTTCTTATAAACTTTATGGCCAAGAAATGAATGTTGGATGGACAGATGGATGGACAAATGAACAGATGGAAGATGGACCCAGTGATTCTAATAACCCGCCTACATTGTTTGATGGTCATATTATAAAGCCTGTCTTTTATATCTCACACTAAAATAAATAAGTATATGTATAACAATTTCATAATGTTGTGGTACCCGCCAACAGCTATTAGATAAAAGCGACACACAAACAATACAAGCCAGCATCAGGAGTATGCATTGCTGACACCTGTAATCTACTAGAGGCAATGTGAAGATCAGGACTGGTACAGAGACAGGTCGTTGTAGGAGAGAGACATGGGGGACTGTAGTCCTAGCTCCTGTTCCAGGGCCTCCATGTCAATGTTGAGGGACCCGGTGACCTCCATCCAGTCGGTTAGCAGGGAGGAGGAGAGGGGTGACTGCTGCTGGGGCAGGCTGAAACAGAGGAAAGTGTGACAGGTTATGACAATTGTTGAAACAGATGCATCACAGGTTCATTTTATTCAAAAATTTTATGTATTGTATATGTTTGGATATTTCTGTGTTGAAATCCATGATAAAAATATTTGCATAAAAGATAGGTAAAAGTTTTACAATATGAAAAATGTATTTATCCATGTCATTGTAGTATGTAAGAATGTACAAAATACCTGTACATGGGTGAATGTTTAAGAAAATTCTATCTATTATACTAGATGATAACCCGCGCGAGCGCGGGAATTAACACTTAACAAATGAATGACATAATGCAATAATGTTGAATCATATTTTTTTCCGTATATATTGTGTCCGAATTATTTCTTTATAGTTTTCTTAACCTATTCTTTAAAATTGAAATAAAAAAAACTGCATAGCTGGATATTTAGAAAAGGGATAAAAAATTTAAACTGAATTGGATGATATATACATGAACTTGGCCTTAATTCCGAGTTGAAAATGATTACAATGATTTTTTTAAAAAACCAGTGAGTGGGTATTTAGGATGTCATATGTCTAAATTTTGTTCTTTAGGTCAAATTTCACAAATATTTTTATCTCTGTCCCAAATGTGAAGTTCAGATAAAAGACTGTTTCGAAAAAAAAAATTGGGTAGGGTAATCCCCCCCAAATTTAACTTCCCTGTTTGATGACACAATTAATGTATAAAGTTCACTACCAATCTGTCGTGGTATTAAAATGTATGAAACTAAAAAAAACAAGAGGCCCATGGGCCACATCGCTCACCTGAGTAACAACAGACATAATAAAATCAGCTTTTTTGGAGTCATACACAAAATATCTGAACAATGTCGTATAATAGTTCCTGTATAAAAATAATTCCCCTGCATATTCTTATGTTTATCATTGAGCCCCTTTGTAACAGGATGATTTTACAGTCATATCACATATTGAGCATTGCAGTTCTCGAGAAGATGATCAGACTTAAACAACTGTTTATATATATGGATTATAAACCTACATCAAACTTTGAACCCCTTGTGAGGTCTAAGAATTGTCCTGGGGCCAGAGTCTAAACAATCTTAAAGAATGAACAATATGTCAAAATGCTTGCATATAAGTAAAACCATATATAAAATCATTTGAGATTTTGTGAAGAATTTAAATGTTTTCCTTTGTAAAACTGGACCCCCCCCCCTCATGTGACCCAACCCTACTCCTGAAGAATATGATTTTGACAAATTTTAATCTAGACTATTTGAAGACTGAACTGACTAAAGTTAGAGCTCTTCTAGACAATTTGTGTTTTAGAAGATTTTTCCCTATATATTCCTATGTAAAAACTTGACACCCCCCACTTCCGATTGTGGCCCCACCCTACCCCTAAGGATAATGATTTGAACAATTTGAATCTTCCCTACCTGAGGATGCTTCAACACAAGTTGCAGCTTTTCTGCCCAATCGGGTTCTGAGAAGAAGATTTTTTAAAGATTTACTCTGTATATTCCTATGTAAAAATTTGACACCCCCCCCATTGTGGCCCCACCCTACCCCTGGGGATCATGATTTGAACAAACTTCAATCTACATTACCTGAGGATGCTTCAACACAAGTTACAGCTTTTCCAGCTGATCAGTTTCAGAGAAGAAGATTTTTAAAGATTGACTCTTTATATTCCTTTGTAAAAATTTGACCCCCCATTGTGGCCCCACCCAACCCCTGGGGATCATCATTTGAACAAACTTGAATCTACACTACCTGAGGATGCATCCACACAAGTTTCAGTTTTCCTGGCTGATCAGTTTTAAAGAAGAAGATTTTTAAAGATTTACTCTATATATTCCTATGTAAAAATTTGACCCCCCACTGTGGCCCCACCCTACCCCCGGGGGTCATGATTTGAACAAATTTGAATCTACGCTTCCTGAGGATGCTTCCACACAAGTTTCAGCTTTTCTGGCAGAATGGTTTTTGAGAAGAAGATGAAAAATACCAACAAATTTTCAATGATTTTTAATTATCTCCCCTTGAAAGAGGGCGTGGCCCTTCATTTTAACAAACTTGAATCCCCTTAACTTAAGGATGCTTTGTGCCAAGTTTGGTTGAAATCGGCCCAGTGGTTCTGGAGAAGAAGTCGAATATGTAAAAAGTTTACGGACAAACAGACGGACAGACTGACAGATGGACGCCGGACAAAAAGTGATCAGAAAAGCTCACTTGACCTTTCAGCTCAGGTGAGCTAAAAACCGCTAGTGCATACATATTTATTTGCATTTATTTAAACCAAAGTTGTCATTTTCAAAGTATCTCACTCTACACTTTCCGCCATAGTGTAAATTAGTCAAACCGCGTTCCTGGGCACCCCGTTCTGGGAAAAAATTCTTTCGATCAAAACTAAAATCGCATCAAATTTTTCCATTTCATTTATTAACTTTTTTGTATTAACCAAATTTGTCCCGTTCAAGGTATGAATATCTACCCGCGATGCATGATGAACCCGTCCTTCACTTTTCGCAAAGACGTTAATTAGTCAAACCGCGTTCTTGGTTACCCCGTTCTGGAACGTTCTATTCCATTCTTTCGCTAGAGGTCGCGCTTCGTTAGCTTCTATCTATCAAAACTAAAATCACTCACCCAAGAAACGAATTGCCTTGTTTCATTTATTCAACATTTGTCAAATCTTAACTTCTATGTGTAATCCAGGTAAGTTCCTAATAAATATATTCACTGTTTACGTAATCATTCAATATTATTTCATTGAAGCATATATTTTGATGCAAACGATCCCTGTCTTGGATCCGCCAAAGCGTGTCCACCACCTTACTCTCATTTTGTTTATCGAAAATGAAAGTAGGTTTTTGATTAATTTCACAATAATAACTTATCAGTTAAAATTCAATTATACCTTACGGACATCATCACGCATGTGTTGAAATACCAAAGGTGTAAGCAAGTACTCTGGTGCAGGCATTTTGTAGTTTATTTGCAAAATGCCTTAATTTATAAGTATAGATGTATGTAGATATATTAAGCGTACAATAAAGTTTACAAATGTTACAGGGATACTTGTAAATGATCAAACATGCTTACCTGGAACTGTCATCCATCAACGAATCTAGATCCATGCCCACACCATAACCAGCACCTGTTCCTCTTGGAGTCAAAGGCAACATTGGAGGAAAATTGTCTCCAACTTGAGTACTTGAAAACTGCTCTGCTAAAACTGATATCAGGTCCTGTGATTGCTGACTTGTATCAATTGTGACTCTTGGAGGATAAGAATTTGGTTGTCTTGGTTGTGTTTGGTATCGTGCATCAAAGAAAGACTGCGGATTTGGAGATGCACCAGTTGCTTGCACATTTCGCGTAAAAGGAATGGCTGTGATGTTTCCATATTGCGGTGCAGATGAATATTCTTGAGGAGTCTGTGAGATCACATTTGACATTGCATTTTCAGTCTGGAAAGGTGAAGAAAATGACTGAGTCTGGCCACTAGTTAGAGCGAAGGGATTTGTAGCACTGACATCAAACTGTTGGTTCATTTGTTGAGCAATTCCAACTGGCTGTGAAGGGAGTTGGTGACTTGGTAAAACACTGGCATCGGAAAAGTTGGTCATCCTAGGGTTTTGAACATCACAGCTTGAATTAGAGTCTTGGTTATAAGGATCAGGTGAGCCATGAGACTGATAGCTCTCAGGGGAGCTATTGTTGCTGTAGTCTCTTTGAGGTGAATCTTGAGTAGAAAACCCAGACTGGTGATAGTCTTGAAAACTTGAGGATGCCTCTGGTCTATTCAATCCCATATCAGCTGTGCTAGCTGTCTGTGAAGGACTAGAACTAACAACAGTATTAGACAAATCTTGAAAATTAGGATTCAGTCCCATCATTTTCATTCCATCCATACTGATAGTAGAAAGACTAGAATTTGAAGTAACTGCATCAGTCTGATTTGTTGCTACAGTCTGGGGAACAGTGGTAACAGTATCTTTTGACAGTGAATTCCTTGCTTGCAATTTCTGTTGTAGCATATGCATTGTGTCGACATTGATTAATGATTTCCCAGAACTGTTTGACTGTTGACTGGAATTTCCTGTGGCCTCTGAGGCTTGGAATGCCTTGAGTTGTGAGGGATTTTGAATCCCCTGGGTTCCCTGCGGAACAGAGTTGCTCTGTGCTGAGCTAGCACCTGGACCAGGACTGGTCTGCAGTGTATTTGTTTCTACTTTTGGAGCCAAAGGTGGGTTGACTTTCTGCATTTTGGCCCACCTTTGAAGAAGTTCCCTATCTTCATCAGTTAAAAGTTGATCTGGCTTTTGTTCTGTTGGAACAAATAAACATCACTTTGAGGAAACAACCAAGGAGATACAACAATTAAATTAAACAAAAAATCAACCAAAAAAACAGAAATATAAAATATCTTGTGACACATATACATGTATATACCTATATGTTAACAGTATGTATGATTAACAATTTTTTATTTATGAAAAATTAATCCTTTTTTTTAAATGCTAAAACATTTAATGATCTATATATAAATACCGGTAGGAATAAAATCAATATCTATATAATTTTAACTCACAGAGTCTAAGTTGGATCAGTTAACACTTTTTTATAATCAGCTTTGTGGTAAACTGCTACATGTAAAACCTACATGTACTGTAGTTAAAGATTGCATACTTTTAGTAGCTATCACATTAGTTCCATAAATATTCCTAAACTTGTAAACTTTTGAACTGAATGAGTTTGGCAATTGTTATGGCTACTGTTATAATAGTACAATATACATAAAACAGTATCTAACTACAGTTACATTTATTCATTTTTTATCACACTAAGTTCTTGGTGCGATTTAAAAAAGAAATGTTTGTACCTTTCTTCTCTTTTTTCTTCATTCTCTCCAATGCTTTTTCCTTCTTTTTGCGTCTCTTTTCCTCTCTCTCTTTCTGTCGTTGGGCTGCAGTGACTGGTTTAGGTTTATCATCAACTTCAGTTGATGAATCTTGCAAAAAATTTATACAAAACAAAAAATTAAAAGCAATCCAGAAAGTATTTCACATTTACATACCCAATTAGAGCCTACTTATATTGCCTCCTTCTGTGGAATCATTACAATTCATGGTAGCTTAATTGTCTTGGTATTCATGGGTAGCCCTTCCACACGAATTTATATCCTCGACAAAAACAAATTTAGTAAGAGTTATCTTTCTTGCTGAAACTGGAAACCGAAGCATCAACGAAATTACAATGTACATCCCCACGAATACCGGTAAGCAAAAAAACCCACAATCCACGAAAATTGCCCCCCCTCCCCCATCGCAAATTTAAATAATTCCACAGTATTTTTAATATTTACAAGTAAGCAGGATAAAATCTATTACCACTTCTTTTCCTGAAGTTGGAATTGAGCAGAGCTGCTTTAATGAGAGCTTTGGTATCCGAGGAGATTGTCTTTGTCTCATGATGCTCCTCCTTTGAACCTTGCTCCAACTTTTTGGCCTCCTGGTCACCACCTTCCTGTTCATCTGCTTTGACCTGGGACTTGGCACTGAACATTTCAACATCAGCTGCAGACACTACAATCTGCTTGGTATCCACTGCAACACCAGCTGGCTTGATGTCTGGTTTCAAAAAGTCCCCTTTTATTTCACTAGGTGGGAAAAGCTGAATGTCTTGGAAATCCTTGGTCAGTCCTGGGGTAGATACTTCTTGCTTTGGGTCTGTCTTCTTATCTGCTGGATCTTTTGGGACAGGTTTCAAGCATGCACTAAAACTAAGTGAAGGGGCTCTTGGCTTATGGAAGTCCATTATCTCTTTATAGATTTGGTCTCTAAGAACTTCTGTGGTCAATTTCTAATAAAAAGTCATAGATCATAGATTAACCATTATACCACAGTGTTTGTAGAGAATTTCTTGTTCAAACTAAATAAGAATGCATGCTGTATTGTTGCTGCTATGGAAAAACCTCTTTATCAAAAATATGTCACAACGACAAAATAAACATAACCAACCTGTTTTTCAAAGTCAAAGTTAAAAGTAGGAACACAGATGGGCTCATCGTCTGGATCATGGTACTTGTTGAGATATGGGTGGCTGAGTGCGTCAGTAACCGAGACTCTTTTCCTTGGGTCCAAGATAAGCATCTTACTCAAAAGACTCAGTGCTTTCTTGCTAGCTTTGGGAAACAGAGATGACCAAGCTAATGGCTCCTTGTTTCCAAGTTCTGGAATGATAATAGCATGAATGAAATAATTTAATGGAAACTTCTGCTGTCCCCTCTTTTTAACATGATCAAATTGTAAATGCCTCCATGAGAGATGTCTGCTGGTCATATACCGGTAGTTGTTATGAAAAGTTTGTTAAAGGTGGTTTTTGAATATATTTTTCAATGTCTCACTACAAAGCCTTAAACTGACCCATTAGTCAACTCATGGGTGATCAAAACTTTAGTATAGAGTATATGTCTCGTTCTTTGGTTTTAAATGTGCACTCATTTTTCTTCAGAATATTTGAAAGAATAAATGTAATTTGCTTGCATATTGTAACACTAGATATCAATTATGGTCTTGAAAATCTCTGCCTTCCAATTAATGGCTATGGGTAGCCTATTTGTACAACTTACGTATGATGAATTTTTTGATGAGGTCAGACTGGCAGAGATCCAGCAAATCTTGTTCAGGAGATCCGAGAACTCCGATGATCAATTTAAGCTGATTAATGTAGTCTTTGCCTGTTAATTGAAAACCATTGATTTACTAGAAATCAAAATGATATAAAAAATAAATATGAATTCAAAATACCCGGTACACAAACTGATAAATTTCTTTCAATTATTATTCCTTTTTATTAAATATCAATTGATACAGGGAGGATGGAAATTGAAAAAATGGGTCCTTCAAACATTTCAATAAAGCTAGAGACATTTTTTCTGTCTTATCATGTATTTGGCAATTTGTGTTGGCCATCATTACCTGGGAATAGATGCTTTCTTCCCAGCATTTCCGCAAATATACAGCCTACCGACCACATGTCAACTGCCGTACCATACTCAATCAAAGCAAACATAATTTCTGGAGCCCTATACCATCTTGTAGCCACATATTGAGTCATGAAGGCATTCTGTTCTTCTGAAGACATGTTAACTCCTCGTGCCATTCCTACAAAATAATAATTATTTAAAAATATGAATTGACTTGAATTTTGGAGTTCAAATATGAATGGACTTTGATGGTTTTCTGCTACATATCCATGTACCAGCAATGTTTGACAAATACATACAGTCAAACTTCGTTTATCTCGAACTAGATGGAACTGTATAAAAACTTCGAGATATCTGAGTATTCAAGATATTGAGGGTCAAATACTTAAAAAATAAGTGGTTGGGACTTGCAAATCACTTCGACATATATCGAAGTTCAACTGTATAATAAATGGATAAGAGGAAGTAGACTGTTGATCATTAATGAGAACAAGTATATACCAATGCCATGCAAACATTAAATAAAACTTTTCTACCTACCAAAATCCCCTATCCTAAGCTGACAGTCCTCATTTACAAGTAAGTTGCTTGGCTTCAGATCTCGGTGGATGACATTGGCTGAGTGAATGTACTTTAGTCCCCTCAGCAACTGGTATAAGAAGTATCGGACATGTTCCTCGGTCAGCTCTTGTTTGGAGTATATAATCTTATGAAGATCACTTTCCATTAAATCAAATACAACATACACATCCCTGAATTTGTCAATGGTTTCTTTAGGTTTTAGAATGTCTCTAATGGAAATAATGTTATCATGTTTGAAATGTTTTAAAATTTTTATTTCTCTATATGTTCTGGTAGCTATTCTTTTGTCATCAAAGATATAGGGAATCTTTTTAATGGCTACTCGATCTTTGCTTTTCCCATGGACGGCAGAGCAAACAACTCCATATGCACCAATACCAATATTGTCTAAAGGAATGTAGTCTGTTCCACTTAAATCAAACTTAACTTCATACGCTTTCATCATCAAGCTTTTCCTCATGTCTTCTTTTGACATGTTGGATCTAAATCCTAATATTTTCTCCTTTTCCATGTCTGGCTTCTAAATTAAGTCTGGAACAGAAATGTTGAGGAATAACTTGAGCATCAAATCATTTAATCATACTTAAAAATTGTTGGTTTTATTTAGTTGTAAAATTTAAAAATCATGTGTTTAACTACCAAAATTCCCAAAATCTAACTGAAAAAGTGATAACATTTCAATTAAGAAAGGCATTTTACTTTCAAGTAAAAGAAAACATTGATAACGTTAAGTTTAACTGCATCTAGCTGGAGTAATCATCAATATATAGAGATATGCATGCATACTACATGCAATATACTACCCTCACCCCGCACCGAAAGTAATTTTGTCCCTGATCACTATCAAGCATTATCAGATTTAATTAATCTAACTAACAAATATGGAAAAGATGATGAAATAGTGGGTCACATACACACGCTTAAAGCACCAGTATACAACAGTCTGATAAAACAACGATCATGCAAAATAATTTTATAGATGAAAAGACATTCTAAATTTAGATTTAGTATATTTAGATTATGTGTCATCTGCTTGTTAACGAGTTGAAAAGTTATACGTTTCGATGAGAATTCATATAATTTATCTTGCACTCTAAAAATTCAATTTGATAACAGGTTTGACACGAAAATAACCCAATATTTTTACCAGAAACTTCAGCAAGATTTTTAAAGGTAGTTGGTTGTCATTTTTGTAGATAGTTCATGCTCGAAACTATTCGAACAGGTTAATTCTGTAGTTAACTAGTACTTATAATGGGTCTTGGTTCTGTTCCTTGTGTAATTTTAGGTATCGATACAAGAATATAAGATCTGTGAAAACAGTCAAGTTTAAAAATTCTTATTTCTTTTCTGTGCTACATTTGTATGTCTCCTTTAGACGAAGAGTTCTGTATAAAGATACATATATGGGAAAACAACATTAATATTTTAAAGCCGGCTAAAATATAAGGATTTTTGATTTACTAAATAATATTAGTTGTAATCATGGCCACTTAAAATTTTACAGATCTGATGGCTAGATGAGTTGTAGTTGATTAATTAACATAATAATCAAGTTTTCATGATGCATAATTCAACAATAAGTATTTTTCAGAGATAGGTTTAAATAAATCAAGATGTACAGTTTTGATCAATTGTACATATATGTTTTTCATTTGTTATTCGAAGACTTCACGGTCATATTCGCGCTAATCAATATTTCGAAAGAAACTTGAGCATTTTCTTCCTAAAAGACTACCTCTTCCTACATGCGTAACGTTACATTTCAAATACGCTTGTAAGAATTTAGATTACATATATGTATACAACTTTTAGCGTTTTTAAAATGCAGGAAGAGGTAGTCTTTTAGGTAGGGAAGTACTCAAGTTTCTTTCGAAATATTGATTATCTGAGCGAATATTATCGTGACCTTTTGGATAAACAAACCCAAAGCGAAGGTTATTTGATAATTCTTACTTCCCAGTGTCTTTTTAATACGTATTTTCCATTGCATACCGAGAAAAGGTGACTAAAATTAAGGCGGGGAAAATCAATTCATCTGACCTTTCCGCGTAGAGATACTATTAACCAATAAAATAACACACAAGGAAAATGATTATAAATAGATGAATTCTCCGTGAGTATATATATAAATTGTTAGATATTGTACAAGGCTTTCAAACTAGAAGAAAAAAAAAACGATGTTGAGAATTTGCGTAAGTTAAAGAGTCTAATGCAGGGTGCATTTATCAATTATGGAAGTTTTGCTAATTCTTAGTCAAATTATAAATGAATGTAGGGGGGGGGGGGGCATTACAAAAATAACCATAATGCATGATAAAAGTGACAGTAATGGTTGGATAGTATATAAAACTCGGTAAATAAATTTTGAGTTTAGAAATTTATAGAATATCTCGTGTGCATATTTAAAAACTATGTTTATAAAATTTTTAATTTATTTTCAATTTGTTTGTTTCCTCTGTCATCGTCGGAGTTAATAGCTTTAAATTGCTTTAAATTTTAAATCCATGTACATACAGATAATATGTATAAAGTAATTAATATTTTTTTTTTAGATTCTGGTACACTTTTTTATTTTCCTGATACCTTGCTACGCAATGTATATCACTAGTTCTTGCAAGGAGATTTCAAACTGGAAAATCAAACAAAAGCTGGGATATAATCCACGAGAATCGGACATGTCCTTTCACATTATTCCACAGTTTAAAACGATGCAGCGTAGCTCCATTGGTGAAAAATCACACGAGCAATTCACAAGACTGTTTGGTAATAGCACCTGCCCTTCCAAGTTGAACACCAGCGCGTTTCCCGTCATGTTCCGGTCCAGCTGTCCATGGTTCATCGAACTCTCTGTGGACAAGACCAGAATCCCCGTAACAATGGCGAAAGCACGATGCAGGTGTAAGGACTGTCAGACGAAGACTCGTCCACATCCGGACTTCTCTTGTGCAGCGGTGAAGACTTATCGGAGAGTGTTGAGGGAAATTCCAAATCAGTGTGACGATGAAGGTTTTAAGATGTACACCTCGGACGTTGAAGAAGTGCCTGTAGCGTGTACTTGTGTAGCAACAAGAACACGGCTTTAATTTAGAATTGTTTTGAAAAAAGCTGGAAACCATGCTTCCACGCATCAACTATACTCAAATGATTAGGTTTTTTGTTTTTTTACGTTTTCTGTTGAAAATCTTTAACACTTTACTGAGTACAAATTCTTTTAATTAATATTTATAAATCCTAACTTTATTTGCGCAATAATGTTTGGGTACATTATTTAATAAAAAATGACATCATGATCATTTTTAGTTTTGAAAAAAAAATGTGTTTAATGTTTTTTTTTTTTAAAGTTAAAAGTTTCTTTGGTTTGAACATATTTTATTGCATAAACATATACAAATGGTTCGAACACAAGTTCTAGCAACTTACGAGGTTCTTACCAAGTATAAAAATTTACAACTGTGTAGTAGTTTAGAATGGAAAGTACATAAAAATGGATAATATTAAAATGATTTAATTATTGAACAAACGTACATGTATTTATAAACAGTTCTGTTTGAAATCGGCCTAGGCAGTGAGACTAAAATTACGAGAATCTACCACAATCTCTGATAAATTTTTGAACAGCTAAAAAAATACGTTGGTTTAAATTGACAGTCAGAGATTCATCTCCCCACAAAAGTAAATGACAATTAATAATGTTCATTTGATTTAAATTTACAAGGTTTGAAAACAGTTCATTTCGTGCATTGGTATATTTCTTACATCCAAAAAACAAATGATAAGAATCTTCTGGTAATCCACATTGGCAATTAGGGCTTTCAATAATATTTCTTCTGAAAAGGTCGAAGTTTAAGATACAGTTATGTCTAAGTTTTGTGTGTATAATGTTAAGTCGTCTCTTGCCGAAACAAAAATAGGACGGGGGTTTAATTTGGTTTAATTGAATACTGCTTTTGAAACTTGTAAACGAGGAATTATTTCTGGTTATTAAACTTAAACTGTTCCATTTATTGATCGTGTCAGGAAAAGTTTCTTTAAAAGTTAACTTATGATTGATCGAGTTGTTCCAGGATAAATATGTAGTACTAAATACACATAAATTGCACATCCCTGCATGGTCGCTTTAATATTCAAATAAAAATATATTTAAATTCACTATAATTTAAAATATAAAAAAATACATACATGTACATCTAGTTATGTTCGTTGACTCTACTTTGCTTTAGAGGATATCGATTGATTTTGAAATATTTCGAACTCGGCTCATTTACAAGTATTGTATATTATACATGGACATGTATATTACATGTAGTCCAATACTATTATGATATTTAACGTTCATCGTAGAATTACTGAAAATTATATAAATATAATAAGTAACGAGGAATCGTTCTATAAATATTATGAGGTGATCAAATACGGTCGATCGGGCGTGATCAAATATATGATAAAAATCCTTCGGGCTTTACTGGATTTGATCACCCCGACCGTACATGTATTTGATCACCTAATAATATTAAAAGAATGACTCGGATTCCTAAATTATTCCTTAAGATGGTATGGGGCCTGTCGATATTGATGTGGATAAAAGTACATTATACCGGTAATCAAAATACTTTCATCGTTTTAAAATTTTCAAATTTAACAATATTAGACAACCCCCCCCCCCACAACACCCCCCCCCCCAAAAAAAAAAAACTGATATGTTTTGGAAAGGTAAAAATTTTAAAAATACCTAGCAAGATTCGAACTCATGACTCACGGATTCGCAGGTAATGCTCAGGCATTGCTCTAACCCATTGCGCTACGCTGTTAGGTAACACAGTTTTTGGAAAGAAAAAAAAAATATATACTTGATTATAAATATTGTTTATTTTGATAGTACTTCACAATATAGAATTGTCCCATACCACGTTAAATATATAATTATCATATAATCTTCATAAAAAATATTTTACAATATATAGCTCTTGGTATTGAGGTAAATATAATTTCTTTTAAATAGTAAAATTTAAATTATAGTCTATAGAATAAAAAGTCGATTAACGTTTTTTATTATTATTTTTTTTTTACCGTGCCAGGTTCATTAATTAGTTTATTCATCTTTTTGTGTTTTAATGTAAATTAATTTGAAATCATGTGATCTGGTTTTACTATATTTCTCTAAAGAATAACGTTACCGATTTGACGTATAAACGGAAATGACCGAACTATAACGGGTGCAGTTTCCGACAAACACCGTTAACATTCGGTACTACGAAAAAGCCCGATTAGTCACAAAAACTGGTCCTCGTCAAGAAGGAAAGAACGCTGAGCGAACCAGTTAACCGTAGTTATCCAAGATGGTGGGTATATTTGTTGTAAACACATTATCTCTGAAAAATTTATTACGATTGTATGGAAACTGTTAAGAAATCGTAATGAGGGTATTGTATAATAAAGCATCGACTATGTTAACGTTTCAAAACGAGAAATATTAATCAATTATTGGACTGAATCGAATGAAAGTGATTAGTGTTTTTGTTACCAAAGGCAAAGCATGACAAAAAATTTGGTGACCTATCGTACCCACTACCCTGACTGTCTTTTTCGTGTTATCTTTAATTTCATATTGCGTATCTTGAAATCATTTACGCAAAACAAAGAAGAGAAGCGCAAACATTTAAAGAGTGGGGAAAGGCGGTGTTAAAAAGGTTACAGAGTTGCTTTAATAACCCCCTAACATCAGTTTAGCCAAAATATAAACAATACTATCAGGTTAAGCATTTTTCAGGATCCATGATATCTATTTTCCTGGCGCTCACTTATGTTTTTCTTTGATGATAAATACATACCTGTTTGTAAAAGAATTCTGTTAATTTGATTTACATGTTATTTAATGAACTCATCAACAGAACTGATAGCCAGTAAGGATTGGCTGCCTGATGTTGGTGTAAGGTTCAACTCTTAATGAATTTTGTGCATACCAATCATTTGCTGTTGGTATAAAAGTTTAAATTTCAGGCCATAAACTATCATTTAGTAAGGAAAATATCCAAATATTTTAGCTTTTAAGTTTAAAATCTGAACATTTTCCTACCTATTTATACAGTGCTCTTCATCTCCATGAGATTTTAAAAGTCTAAAAATGTCACGACCATCCAGCCCTCTTAATTAAAAAAAAAATACTAAGTCTTTATCACCTTTTCTGTTTCTTTATAACATGTCTAGTGTTGTTGCATAATTTATTGAAAAATAAGTGAAAAAATGCATACCAAAGTGCCAGTTTTTTTTTTTTTTTTTGTAAACAGCTGTTTCCCAATCTATATTAAGATCAATATTAAATTGTCAATTTTTCTTAATTGTGTATTTGTTGCGTTAGGACCAAACAAGAAAAACGATTATTAATTAAATCCTATATTTTCTCTTAAGATTTTTTTTTAACAGATGAGATTGAAATGATTTTCAGTTTTATGAATTTGCAAATTTAAAGTGCTTAAAAAGGCTGACTAAATTCAATTTATCAATTATTTCTATATTTTGCGGATTTTTTCAGTGATCTAAATAAATTAAATATATTTTTGTAGGATGTGTTCTTGATGATCAGAAGAAAAAAGGCTACCATCTTCACAGATGCAAAAGAGTCAACCCCAGTTAGCGATGTGAAAAAAATTGTAGAAGGTATTCTAAAGATCAGACCTGAAGATCAAAAGCTGTTCAAAGATGATCAGGTAGGATGTTTTCTTTGCAGCGTTCCAAGTATTGAATTTCATTTTCATGTATTTAAATTTCAAAGGTTTTGTTAAATAATCTAAAGAATATTCTGTGGAAAGATAAGCATAAATGCAGGTCTGCTGTGAATATTACAATCCTATTAATTGTTATATTCAAGTAAATATTATTTTGAAATTGAAATATTATTTCAAATGCATTTGTCATCGTGCTTATAATAAAAATTATAAATGTCTATTATTACAAATGCTCATTGAATTTCTTTGAAACCAGCTGTTTAACAGTCAGGGAAAAGCATTCTCTATTCATGTTAACAAAATTGAAAAACAATTTGACTTTTCCAGGAGTGAAAATCAATAAACATCTTTGTGTAAATGTAAAATTCTATAGATATTCTATCTCCTTGGCCTTATCTGACTCATACTTTAACATAACTGAGTTAGAGTGCTAGAGAAAAATCTATGTACCATGATCTTAAACTTAGATTAAAGCAGGTCTTTGTGTTAACACCTAGTCCCAAGCATTTTTCTTTTACCCAAGTCCCATTTGCTGGAAGATCATTTTACACCCATAAAATGCACATGGGTATAGAGTGGGTATTGACCTTGAATTAAGTATCTGTTAGAGGTCAAGGTCATGATGGATCTTTATTTTAATCCTTGTCTTGAACATAATTTCTCTCTCCTTAATTACTCTGGCTTAAACTTCACCAAGCAAATGCCGAAGAGTAAAGATGTAAGACTATAAGTCATGTCTAAGTCCAAGCAGATACCTGCATGTTTTTGTCTAATCAGGTTCATCATAACAGGGTTTTTAAATGAACAAACAGACATGTACAAAATAACTTTACATCCTTGATATATGAAATTTACAAAAAGTAGTCAATTGACATATAAATCTAAAGAAAGAGGCTCAAATTGTTTGGAAATTATTGAACTCCTCTGATACACCCCCTCCCCCTCCCTCCCCCCCCCCCCCCAAAAAAAAAACCCCCAAAAACCCCCCAAAAAACCCAGGCTGCAGATTAATATCTATTGAGATTGTGTAACTATTTTTGAGAATATATTTTGTTTTGTAGCCACTAGATGACAACAAAACGCTAGGAGATTATGGGTTTACTTTTGCAACAGCAAGAGCACAAGCTCCAGCTACTATCGGACTGGCTTGTAAACAAGATGGTATGTATTATTGATATGGTGTGATGCTTCCATGTGATTGCTTTACTTTGGATAGGAAAGGTATATGCTATGAGGGTTCAAGTTACACACAAAATTGAACAGAAATTTTAATTTATTTTTTTTTGTCAGTTTACTGGAACTGTCTGGAAGCCATATTTCACATACCATATTACTTTTGACATACATTGAAGTTTGTCTCGGGATCATTAGATTTCAATATCAGTTTTTAACAATCAATGGCATGTCAGATTTTATTTGATCGATTGCAATGTTGCAAAATATTAAATCTAGCTAAACATCCAAATACCCTATATATGGTTATTGCCTACAAGTACCGTATTGTTTGTATTTATTCTGGTTCCTTTTTTCACTTTGAATATGAAGGTATTGTAGCTGACCTGTTCATAGATTGGTACAATGTACCAGTTTTTACAGTGTACCAACTGATAGTTAGTATAGTGAAAATGCTATTTACAACATAAAGTGACTTTACATAATTTTTCCTATTTACAGAATGATAATTTGAGAAAAAAGTCTTATGTTTATAAAAATGAATTTAATATTGTTGTCTGAAGACTCCTTAGTTAGTACCGGTACTTGTTAGTACATAGTAGTGCTTAGTACTTGTGTTAAAGATATTTTTCATGATGTAATAGAATCTATTTCTATTTAATATAAATTCACAAGCAATGATACGTGTGCCCTCAATTTACACATTCATAGAGCATGCGTGCTAATTAAAGAACTTAGGTGCTTTGAAATGGGTTGATCTTTTGACCATATCTCATCCTCCTTTTTGCTTTTTGTGTAGACGGCGAGTTTGAACAGTTAGAGATCACCCCCCTATCCAGTCCCCCAGAGCTACCAGATGTGATGAAACAACAAGACTCCACATCGGCACATGCACAAGAACAAACAGCATCTTAATCTTGTTCATAGCTAACTTATTTTCTCAAAGTTCATTAGGAAGTTTATTATAATTGTTATGTAAAACAAAAACAAAACAAAAATAACGGTGATACAAACATCCATGTGAGTACTCTCCTGCATGTGCATATCCAAGCTTTAAGAGATTTCTTTTTTGTTCCATTAGCTATTATTGATATGTAAAGTGCGGTCATGTAATACTGGTACAAAAGTCACTAATATTTAAATATAATATGTACCATGCTAAAGTTTCAAAGCGCTGTTGATTACAAAAATTACTATGTATGATTTTTTTTTTCAGTGTAAATTTGTTTCAATGTTTCAAAAAGTTACAGTCTTGTTTTTAATAATTAAAATTTAAACATAAACAATGTCTTTGTTTTATATTTTTGGTTAGAATTGTATATTTAATAAATCAAAAGTATTCCGTGGCAAAGAAAAGCCAATTACCATTTAGTTGAAACAAGTGTTTGTTCAGTGTACTAACTGATGAGCATTTATAAATTGCCTGGGCAAGAACTAAGACGAGGTCACCCCTTTGATTACTTTTTAAGACAGATACACAACTGAGGTTGAGATAAAAAGGAGATCCTTTCAAGGAGGCCAACTTTAGTTTTCATTGCGCATGTTTTTGCGCATTCTAGTTAAATACAGTTTATAAAATTGTTTTGATACCATTTATTAAAATGAACACAATAAACAAAATGTCGATAAAAAATTTAGATTTTTTTTTATGAAAATTTGTTTTTACCCAAACCCCCCCCCCCCAAATCGGCCTCCTTAAAAGCAAAATATGAGCTTGATACAGCCATTCCTCAATCTGCATGTATTCCGAGGCGTGCTGGGAGAAAAATGGTCACGAATTCGGCTCCTTGGAACAAAGCCTTAAACTCCTTAATCAGTCTTTCTATGACAAATGATTCAACAGTCAGATTTAGAATCAATATGCTACCATGCAAATGGAGATGGTTAAGATTATTTGTGATAAACAAACACCTTTGAAATTCAATGAAAGTTATTGATCTTCGTATGCAGAACTGAATTATGTTTTCTCTATAAATGGAAGCAAAAATAGTGCCTCAGTTGCTGTAGAATTATCAATAGTTAGCTAAAACAACGAAGTTCCGTAAACGATTTGAAAATTATTGAGCAGGACTCTTAAAAGTAAAACCTACAAATAAATATATTGTAAGTTAGTTTTTGTCAGTATTTTGAGCATTTCTGGGTTTTCACATAGGGCGAGTGTGTAGATGACAACACTAATTAAAAAGGGGATTTTGTACTAGTTTTTTAAAACACTAGTATGTAATTATCGTGTAATTTTTACCACCTCCCGCCCTCAAATCCCAAGTATTGTTATTAGCCGTTCTCATACTCTAAAAATTAATATAAAAACTAGTGTGGTATTCAGACATTTTACAATCAGGCCCCAGGGCCACGAACGTTGAATTTTCAAGACGTTCGTGGCCCCGGGGCCAGGTTATATCATAGGAGGTGTGTTATGAAAAAAATATACGAAAGTGGAAATACACCTGTCTCGATCCCTTCACCTCATCTACAATATTTCGTTGGCCCTCGTGATACCACAGAGCAAACGACTTTTGGCATGTACTGTTAACACAATTAAAAAAAAATATTAACTATTTTTTTCCCTATGTGCCCCCTCCACCCTGCCCCCCCCCAATAAAAACCCAAAACAAAAAGAAAGCTCCCCCCCCAAAAAAAAACAAACAAAAATTAAAAAACCCAAGAGGCCCATGGGCAACATGCGCGGATCCAGAAAATTTTTCCGGGGGGGGGGGTCCGAGGCATATTTTTGTCAATTTTATAATGTAATTTAAAGAAATTTTGCAGGGGTGGGGGAGGTCTGGACACCCCTGACTCCCCTCTAGATCCGAGCATGGGCCACATCGCTCACCTGAGCAACAAGATACATATTAAAATCAGCTTTATGAAGTCATATACAAAATATCTGGACAATGTAGTTTAATAGATCCTGTATAAAACGATTTTCAAGATCTCCCCCTGGAAATTCTTATGTTTATCATTATGCCCCTTTGTAACAGGATGATTTTATAGTCATATCACATATTAAGCATTGCAGTTCTCAAGAAGATCTTAAACAACTGTTTATATATGGGATATAAAGCTATATCAAACTTTGAACCCCTTGTGAGGCCAAAGAATTGTCCAGGGGGCAAAGTCTAAACAATTTTAAAGAAACAATATGTCAAAATGCTTGCATATAAGTAAAACCATATATGTATGTAATAGCATTTGAGTTTTTGTGATTAATTTAAAATGTTTTCCTTTGTAAAACTGGATCCCACAATGTGGCCCCATCCTACCCCTAAAGATTATGATTTTTACGAATTTTAATCTACACTATCTGAGGTTGCTTTCACTAAAGTTACAGCTTTTCTAGGCAAATGGTTTTTTAGAAGAAGATTTTTAAATATTTTTCTATATACATTCCTATGTAAAAATTCGACCCACCATTGTGACCCCACTCTATCCCTGGAGATCATGATTTGAACAAACTTTAATCTACACTATCTAGCCGATTGGTTTCGGAAAAGATTTTAAAGGATTTTTCTCTCCTCATTCCTATGTAAAACTTTGACCCCCCATTGTTGTGGCCCCAATCACCCTCGGGCATCATGATTTAGACAAAGAAACAATCTACCCTAACCGAGGTTGCTTCCACACAAGTTTCATCTTTTCAGATCGATCGCTTTCTGAGAATATAGGTTTCTCAATATATTTCTATGTAAAAATTCGACCCTCCACCCTACCCCAGGAAATTATGAGTTGAACAAAATTGAATCTAACCTACCTAAGGATGCTTTCACACAAGTTTAAGCTTTTCTGGCCAATCGGTTTTATGAGAAGATTTTTAAAGACTTTTCTTTAATATAATATTATATTCCGATGTAATATGGAGGGTAATCGTGTTCAAAAATCCAATCAATTGTTAACTTGTAAATTCGAATATGCAATCGTGTTGGTGTGTGAGCCTGAGTATGAATGTGTGTAATTCTGATCGTGCAATCTATAAAAACACTCTAAAGTTGACTCCGCAGACCTTCAATGTAATTCTTCCCACAGATGTACATTTGCAACTTTAAAATGCTGTTTGTTATTTACAAGTAACGTGTCACTATACTACACATTTTCCATCGGTAGTCTCTGCATTTATATCTCCGTTTTCCGGAAATAGCACAGTTGACATGTTACAAATCGACAAATGTAAAGTCTACAAGTTTGTCGAATTTTGACATGACCATATATGGAAACAGTGACGTCACAGATAGCTGCAGGAAAAGGCCTGTCGTAATCGCCGGAATGGGTGCAGACTGAATAAAAAATATTACATATCATATTATTTCTGGATAACAACATTTTTTGAGGAAGTACGATTTTTTTAACAATAGATTATAGGCTCGGTGTTTATTATATCAAGAGAATCCAAAAAGATGCGAGTGAAGAATTCAATCGGCATCGGATGTCTTAGATCTGGAAAATTTTAAATATCATGCTCTGTTTAAATGTATACACGCATTTCTATTGTCTTAAAGTACATTTAACAAATCGTGTAAGTATACTTAGAGTTCGGCTGAATAAAGAAAATATCACCAAAAGCATCCTTATCGCTACCACAATGTTAAGACAAGAACCCCCAGCCCCCCCCCCCGCCCCCTACCCACGAAGAAGAAAAAAATCACGGGGTAGTGTGGGTCGGCCTGCTGATTAATTAAAGAACTGGATTATCGATAAGAAAAACTATCTACCTGAAAACAGTAGTTTTAAGATTTTGATTTAGATGAGACATGAGTAGCGGCACCCCCTCTCCTTTAAATGAAAAAAAAAATTCCAACCATAAAGTTGACTGTAATTTAATAGCAAAAATGTTTTGATATCAAGCAATTATTACGGGATATAAGTATGGCGTCCTGAATCTCGATTC
This sequence comes from Magallana ariakensis, assembly GCA_020458035.1. Classification (NCBI taxonomy): domain Eukaryota; kingdom Metazoa; phylum Mollusca; class Bivalvia; order Ostreida; family Ostreidae; genus Magallana; species Magallana ariakensis. The sequence goes on along the minus strand of CM035814.1, from coordinate 40,043,653 downwards.
AATCCAGACACACTCAGTGAAGTTGGTTAATCAAAATTTTCCGGAAAGCTTTACAGCTTTACAGCCACTTGTGAACATGTACTGATTACCATAAAGTAGCTACTTGGTTTTGTAAAATTACTGTCATTACAGTATATATTTATAAGGTTATAAAATTAATACTCTACCATTTCATATACAATCAAATCTGTTTAACCCACTTGTTCCTTAATTTCAGAAATTCGATTTTCGAAGAAAAAATATAATTATAAAAACATACTAGTATCCCTTATTTATTTCTTCAGAACCTTTCAATTTTTGACAACATTTTGTACTTTAATTAATGATTATAAAACTTCTTTCATAACAGTTTCAGATTGTTTTATTATTTATCATGCACTTGCACAACAAAGTTGAATTTGAAAAAAATATATAGATACATACATTTTTCCGCGAAAAATTACCAAATTTTTTTGCAAGTCGTTTAATTTTAAAGAAATGAGGAATATGAAATTCACTCTCAAAATTCTTAGCATTTAGGTAAGCAATGAAGCTATATGGGCTTCACGGCGGTCTCCAAACCCTATGCTGCACATAAGATATTCACCCCCTAGGAAATTTCTTGATCCGTCTCATTTCTAGAAAAGAGCACGTATTCAACTTTATATTTTTCAGTTTAAATTACATGTCAAATTATTTTAGTAAAAGTTAACGCTTGTAGACTTTTCATTTGTTGATTTGTAACATGTCAACTGTGCTATATCCGAGAGTGAAGATACAAATGCAGAAACTATGGATTTAAAATGTGCAAAGTTGAAGGTTGAATTAACTAACAAAAACAATTAAGCAGCAAAATGTGCATCATACAAATCTTAAAGTGTTTAACGTTATGCTCGAGTTTTTATAGGTTACACGAATCACATACATTCATACTCAGACTTACACACCAACACGATTGCATATTTGAATTTACAAGTTTACAGGTCTGGATTTTTGAACACGATTACCCTCCATAATGTAAAACTTTAACCTAATTGTGGCAATACGCTCGGGGATCATGATTTGAACAAATTTGAATCTACCCTAGGTTTATCTCCCTTTGGCAGACATGATATAATACCAAGTCTCTTGGATACTGGAAGCTGTCTAAGTAAAAATATTGTTTTATTGCCTTCATAATGAAAACTTTAAGATCATTCCAGAAAAACTTGTAAAATTCGACCAATTACTTTATTAAATGTTTTTTACAAACTAATATCAAGATGCATTAGCCGGAGAATAAAAACCACACTTGACTCTCTCATTTCAGATACACAAACACAGGCTTCATGAAAGGTAGATATATTGGTGAAAATACCCGATTTATTTATGATCTTATGTCTCATACAGAAGTCAATAATCTACCTGGATTACTAGTCCTTATCGACTTTGAAAAAGCATTTGATTCGGTTTCATGGTCTTTTGTTTACAAAGTTTTACATCTTTTTTTGGATTTGGCAAAAACTTAATCAGTTGGATAAAAATCTTAAATACAAACTGTAGAGCTTCTATCTTACAAAGTGGTTTTTTTATCAGAACAGTTTGAAATACGCCGTGGATGCCGTCAGGGAGACCCTGTTTCACCGTATATTTTTCTCCTTTGTGCTGAGATTCTTGCCATTCTTATTAAACAAAACGCTGATATAAAAGGTATTGTTGTTAACGGTAAGAACACAAAATATACCAGTATGCAGACGATACATGTCTTATCCTTGATGGTTCTGCTAACTCTCTTTATACTGCCCTTGATACATTAGAACTGTATGCAAAATTTTCTGGTTTAAAAATCAACAGTACAAAAACAAAAATTATTTGGATTGGTTAAAAAAAAAATTCTGCTGAGGTCTTTCATCACTCCAGATGGAAGCTAGACTGGGGGGCCACAACTTTTTCTCTTCTAGGAATAATTTTTTCTGTGGAACTAGATAAAATAATTGATCTAAACTATAACATTCAACTTCCAAAAATCAGAGCAATGATTCAACAATGGAAAAGACGTATTTTAACTCCTATTGGAAGGGTTACAGTTGCAAAAACTTTAATTTTACCAAAACTAAACCATTTGTTTATTTCATTACCAAATCCTAGTCAAGAAACCATATCCAAGTTAACAAAACAGCTTTTTAACTTTATTTGGGGGTCAAAATGTGATAAAATTAAACGGGTAGTTGTTACGCAACATTATTCACTAGGAGGCCTCAATATTGTAAATCTGGAAAATTTTATAAAATCTCTAAAATGCTCCTGGATTCAAAGGGTCATTAAGGGAGGTCACTCATGGTTGCATCTGTTTGAATATGTATATGGACAAGATGTTGTTGATAAGTTGATAAACATGGGTGATGATTTTTTTCTGAAGCTTAAGAAATGTACAACAAACAAATTTTGGTTGGATGTATTTGAATCATGGAGCTTTGTGATTAAAGATTCCTTTGAAAAAACCCAGCTTACACAGTCTGAAATATTATCATCTCCAGTCTGGTTGAATTCTCATATTAAAGTAAATAAAAATAGTATATTAATCAAAAAATGGTATAACAAAGGTGTAAAAATTATTGATGATTTCCTTGCTGAAGATAGTGCATTTTTGTCAAGAGAAAGTTTCGAAGAAAAATATAACATACAGTGTATTTGTTCTATGCAATATAACAGTATTATCAGTGCTATTTCAAAGTTCCTGAAAGGAACACAATTTTCAAAGGACAATTTTTCAAAGTTACAACGTCCTTTTGTACCTATGTTATATGGAAAATTGATGTTGACGAATAAATGTACAAAATATATTTATAAAAATATCAATATAAAATGTGTTCAACCAAGTGCATTTTTGAAATGGAATTCAAAATTGGTGTTAAAAGGCTTCCCAGAAGTCGAGCTGAAAAATGTATTCAAAGTGTGCTTTAAGACATCCACAAATTCTGCTGTTCAATGGTTACAATATAGAATTTTACATAAAATATTGCCTGTAAAACACTATTTAAAGAAAATACAATTAATAGAAAATGAAACATGTACTTTTTGTGAAAGTGAATGTGAAACTATTTTACATGTATTTTTTATGTGCACAAAAGTTTTGCATATCTAAGCCTACATATTTATTCTACTACTTCGAAAAGGGTAGGTTTAATGTTTAAAACTTAATTTTTGGTGAAACCCCACTTATGAATGAAAACCTTGTTATAAATTTTATAATTTTATATGCCAAACAGTACATTTTTCACTGTTTAAAGGGTAGTAAAACACCAAATCTATATGGACTGATAGGTCATTTGAAGATGTATTATCATGTTGAGAAATTCATATCTGAAAAAAATAATACTACTGATAACTTTGATGCTCTATGGTCACAATGGAAATATATGCAAGAAATATAATTTGTTTCTGAACATCAGATTTATTTTCTGATCCTGTTTTTGTTCTGTTTTTTGTTGTTGTTTATTTCTTTTTCTATAGAAATCAACGAAAGTGTGTATAGGTTCTAATTTTTTCTTTTTTTTTTCTTTTTATGTATCAACATAGCGTGTAAACTTACCTAAAATATATTTTGTATATCTAGGTATGAGTGAGGTGTGCAAGTCTGTATGGGTGGTCTGTGCAATGTATAATACATATATTTGACTGTTTGTAACAATAGCACAGAAATAAAGCATTATAAAAAAAAAAAAAAAAAAAAATTGGAATCTACCCTACCTGAAGATGCTTCCACACAAGTTTTAGCTTTTCTGGCCGATTGGTTTCTGAGAAGATTTTAAAGATTCACTCGTTCACGTATATTTCTACGTAAAAATTCGACCACCCATTGTGGCCAAACCCTACTCCAATGGATCATGATTTGAATAAACATGAATCTACTCTACCGGAGGGTGTTTACACGCAAGTTTTAGTTTTTTTGGCCTAATGGTTTTTGAGAAGATTTTTGAAAAATACCAACAAATTTTCAAATTTTTAAAATTATCTATCCTTGAAAGAGGGCCCGACCAAGTAAGAGTTTCTCAATCCTTAAAAATGAGACGACAGAAAAGGTTTTGCGTACGCTTTATTCGTTTTTTTTTAATATGTTCACTAGAATTATTATACAGTAGATCAGGGTGCTCGTAAAACATTGTTGACGACAATATCAACATTATCTCTTGTATCTAATAAATATTTATAATGGCATATTTCCCCACCCCCCACATGCAAGATAAATTATGTCAACATGCAAGATAATTTTGTCTACATACAAGATAATTATGTGTACATGCAAGTTACAAATCTTTAAAGAGAACCTGATTTTAATGGGTAAAATCACTTTCTTACTTCCGTAACTGACATTATAGATGCAAGATGCAACATAATTATGACAACATGCGATTTATTTATGTTGACATGCGACTTACTTATGTGAACATGCAAGTTATTTATGTTAACATGCAAGAAATTTATGTCAACATGCGAGATAATTATATTAACATGCGACTTATTTATGTCAACATGCGAGTTAATCATGATAACATGCAAAATATTTGTCAACATGCGAGATAATTATGTTTACATGCAAGTTATTTACAACAACATGCGAGATAACTTGCATGTTGACATAAATATCTTGCATGTTAACACAATTTACTCGCATGTTGACAAAAATAAGTCGCATGTCGACATAATTAACTCGCATGTAAACATAAATATCTTGCATGCTAACATAATTAACTCGCATGTTGACATAACTAAGTCGGATATCTACGGAAGCGTATCGGGGCCTACACTTGTTGTGTTATAACTTATACATTGTCATACTTTTTATCGTCTTATCAACATATAAACTATTATGTCGTTTTATTTATGCACACATATTGCATTGTATTGAGATGAGGTAACATAATTTAAATCACCTTATTGTAATTGATCAGTTTTATTGCTATCTGCTATATCGACTTAACAAAATACGGAGTTAAAAATAATAATCTAAAAATGGGTTTTAGTCATATCGAGAAAGAAATGTTGACATAGAACAATGAAAATCTATACATTATAGGTATATCGACATAAATATGTTTACATTTCTTGGGAACATAATGCGAAAATATTGTTATCGAATGGATTTCGCGGGGGCGGGAGTTCTGATGGTGCGTCACCTCACTGTGAATCTAGCGGTAGGATACACATGTAGTGACATTTGTGGAATCATGTGAATTCGCGTATGCTTAATTTTCATGGATTTCGTTAATGCTAATTTTCGTCATTCATGAATTTAAATCTACAACAAATTATGAATAATAGTATTAATATATTTATTATTTATAATACAAGTAATTCCACGAAATGTTACCATTAACCTATTTTTAAAAAATACCAATCTACGAATATTGGCTCCATGAAATTCAATCCACAATAAAGGAATTTAAACTCTAAAATCCAGATGTTTCTTTTAATGTCAAACATCCAAATATCTGCATTTGTAATCGCAGTTAGGGGTGGTAGACATGAGCAGTCCTACCTCCAAATTATGACCATGATTCAATAATCACGTTGTTACAACGGTCTTCCATCGATGAGGTTAAACAATGTTTCACCCATCTGTCTTCGTCTTCAAATTGATATTACACGATTTCAAAGCAATTTTATTGGATGAATCACCACATCTCTCAACTACAATGTAATCTACATGTAACTACGATACCAAATACTATCATGCACGAACTAACTGCATTAGCGTTGCATCTTCTTATTACCATGATTTGACGTGAGTGTTGTCTTTATTCGCGTGGTAAAAAGACTCGCATCAAATCATAATGATGAGAAAACGCAACGCTCTTGCTATCAGTTCATGCATAATATTATTTAAGAGCAAATACAATTATTGTATAGTTTGTTTCGACGCTTTGGTAAATAAAACATTTATTTTTTTTTGGTGGTGGTGATGGTGGTGGTGGTGGGGGTGGGGGTGGAAATATAATGCGTGTAAGTAAAGGGGTTCATGTAGTTTAAATGTTCAATTACATGTATCTGTATCAAAACTCATATCACATGTTTATAGGAGAGTAACCCAAACAGAATATCATGACGAACTGCTTAAACATAGATCATACAGCAGTCCTTTAACTACGATAAAAAATACTTAAACTAATTGCAATTATTATAAAGTAATTACTGTTCTTTGTTTCTGATTTATATCAAAATGTCAATGTCAGTCTACATATGCCGTCTACAGCTATATTCAGAACTCAGTGACGTCACCTTCAGAACTCCCGCGCCCGCGAAGTTCATTCGATAATATTTTCGCAATATGTTTCCTAAAAATGAAAGCATATTGATATCGACATGGCTATAAAGCATTTATTTTATTGTTCTTTGTCTAATTTTCTATCTCAATATAATTAGTTCACATTCATAAATCAACATTTCAAACTTCATATTTTTTAAAGTCGATAACGCAGATAGCAATAAAACTGGTAAAATTCAATTAAGTGATTTAAATTATATAGAAATCACAAGATACAATTCCATTCATTTACATAAATAAGAGGTCACAATACTTTATATGTTGACAATACAATAAAAAGAAGGACAAGTTTATAAGGACAATTTATAAGTTAAAACACAACAAGTGTAGGCCCCGATACGCTTCCGTAGATATCGACATAATATGTTGCATATCTACATAATTATTTCGCATGTCAACATAAATAAGTCGCATGTTGTCATAATTATGTTGCATTTTCGATCTATGATGTAAGAGTACGGCATAAGTAAGTCATTTTACCCATATAAAAATCAAATTCTCTAAAAGGATTTGTAACTTGCATGTCAACATAATTATCTTGCATGTCGACATAATTATCTTGCATGTTGACATAATTTTCTTCCATGTTGACATAATTTATCTTGCATGTAGGGGGCAAAAATATGCCACCATAAATATAAGAACTTTGTATTTCTAAAAAAAGAGGCTGTTCTATGAACTGACGCCTAATCCCTTTGATTTTTTGTCAATTTATGTTCAATTCATATATAAATCTGTAGATGTATTGTACATTGTATACATCTGTTAATAGCCTGGATACATACCAATTCGGTGATCGATCATTTACGTATACGCTGCCAATAAAATACTTATGTTTCCAGTTAAAGTAATGATTGATCCAAGAGCTGTACGAAATTCATCATACTGTATCCATGTACACCACGAGAATTAATAGGGAAATATTTGATAAATTTTAGATGCTAGATCTACACTTCAGAAATGTCCTACTTAAAATAATACAGTGGATAATGAAAAAGGTGATAACTTACGGGTTTATTGTACTGACTACACTTTACTAACTACTAGTATTAATTTTATGAAACTGATCGAAAAATGTTGAGTACACTGGCAGAAATTTTAACATTTTGAGATTACTTTCTTGTGTTGCTTTGACATATTATGGGTGTCTGTCTTGTTTGGGTTCGCTCAAGGTCTGACTGCAACCGGTATGCTGTTTTACTGACAAACACTCTTTTTATGAGGCATGCACTTTAGCACGCACGTATATCGTAACAGAATTTGGGCAGTTATAGAATACAAAAAAAAGAAGTGTTGTGAAATTATTCTACTTCAAAGTCATTTATTTTAATAGTTAACTTTAACAAACAGAAGCATACAAAATAAAGTACAAAACTACTCGCTTTTAAAATCTTGGTTTTCGTAAAACATTTCTACAGCAATATGTTTATACATTCAGAATCAAAATAACAAACAGCCAGGGCTTAAATTTTAATTAATGTGAAGAAAACTTGAATACGTTGACAAACAAGGGCACCGCAAAGCGGAGCATCCCCTCGCGAAATGAAAATGTTGTGCGGAGAAATGTATATTATTTAGGATAAACATGTTATTTAAGAGATACCAAATATTCAACTTGTTAAAAACCACTTTGAATTAAAATATATATATTTATTAAAGGTATGATGACACGTGTGTCTATCGAACACGTGTTTTTGTTTATTTATATTTATACCGGAAACCAAATTTGATTGGTTTCTATAATAAGTATTTCACCTGTTATACAGAAGTGCGACTTCTCATTTTGAGTGATTAAAGAATTTAGCGCCATTCGAAGGTTCTCTCTTCGTGCAGTAAGACGTGGCCCCCTCCTACCCACCTACCCATACTCGTTTTCATGTATCATTTTATTGCAAGTAACAATTTTTCTCATTATTGTAGAGAACTGAGGATTAACCGGAAGATATCTGTGTATTACTTTTACATGTAATAAACTGCACTCATGAGAGCGCTTCTGTACCTACACACTGTATTTATTTATTTTATAAATTATTTATGTTCGGTTGAGTGTAACGAATTAGAACATAATTCGTTTATTCCTATCCCCATGCACGCTCTGGAATGTATCCGGGGGGGGGGGGGGGTACATTTACATGGTTGTACAATTCATCCCATTACAAACGAAAACACACTACAAACGTGTTAACCTTTAGTAATACAGTTTTATAAATTCTCTTTATCCAGTGACATACATTACGCATTTAGACAAATAAGTGTAGGCAAATTTAAGTTTCATATTGAAAATGAAACGTAGCTAAGATCTGGCGAATTATAGTCTACTCTATGGGAAAATTCGAGTTACATTACGCATTTAGACAATTAGTGTTGGCATATTTAGTTTCATATTGAAAATGAAACGTAGCTAAGATCTGGCGATTTATAGTGCCCAGCGGCTTAGGTCAAAATTTCAGCAAGATATTTCACTTGTGGAGACAAGCACCAAATTTTGCATGAAGGTTCCTTAAACATTACGTAAATAAAAAATATCGTTGGCCATTTAAGTTTTGGTCATTTTCAAGATGGCCGCCTCTTATTTCAAAATGGCGTCTTTTTTCATAACGTTTTCCTATTATTTTAAATATTTCTGGGTAACATTTTAATTTTCTGTGAAATTATGAATAAGACTGTGTTGTATAATATAATTGGAGGTTCAGTAAATATTTGAACACACTGCGCATGCGTTTTAAAACATGCTGCAGTTCTTTTTGAACGTACATGTTCTATTCGTCTGATAAGTTGCAGCGGCAAAGAGCAGTGTAAAGTAATTCGGACTTGAAACATTTGCAATAACCAGAACAACTGATTTCATATCCAAATTTTAGTAGTTCTTGACATGAAGCAGCCATTGGTGGTATAGATGTCCAGTGTGAACCCAAAACCGCAGTCTTTTTCCCAACCCCATCTGGAAGGTAATGGCGAGGACTGCCACTTACATGTGTACATATGTAGTGACTGACCCAATGTATGCCCATCTTGCAATACAGATCTCTTAATATGCTCTACAAGAGCAGCTCTTGAGGGAGAGATGTCATTATATGGTCGCTGCTTACGAACAAAGAGGTCAAGGCGCGCGTCATTTACTCTTTTGGCAGTGCTGGACCGATCGTACATGATGACTACTAATTCGTCTAGTTCATTGATTATATGTTCTGTCACACTGTTACAATGAGAACTTAAGAATCCAAATACTTCTGTGAGGTTCTCAAACACATCTCAGCCCGCTTTGATGTCTTTTTAAGTTTCCCAATAAATGCTGACACTGTATCACAACCCGTGAATGCATGAAAGAATGACGGTGCTTTTGATCTTAAACCCAGTGAACTAACAATATCATGAATTGGTATCCATCGCAAGTCCTTGCCCTTTCCAAATGTCATCCATAACTCATCTACTTTTAAATCATCAAAAACTATGTTGATTGATCTGATACCACCTAAGGTTGCATGTCTGGCATGTAGGAACTTACAAGTATAAGGTTCTTCATAGTTGTAAGGTGATTCAAAGTCGGTATCTTCAGCTCTGTTATTGACAACATTTTCTTCCTTTGTTACAACATTAGTAAGTTCTTTCGTAATAGTTGCAGAGACGATTTTGTATGCTAAAAACCAAATAGTTCAGTTTTGTTCTCGTTACATCGAAGAAAAGTGTTCCAAGAGTTTGGTGGTCTAGTGCTTCCAGTTATCTTCCTTCTAGATCCTATGCTTCGCTCTCTTCTACTTTCACCCTTAAAACTATCATCTTTATCTTTGTAAACATCGAAGACAACGTCTACTTTCCAATGGCATTGGACAAGGGAAGTGATGTGCGGAAGGATAATGTCATTGGATTAGTTATCAAAGGTTTGACTTTGTTCGGTTGTTTTAAATTGACTAATGAGGGGCCGTCAATAACAAGTGGGTCAACTGTCGGTACACTGTTTGGCAATATACTTTACCAGCTTCATAAATAGGCATCGACTGAGATTTAACACTAGTATTATTTATTTAACAAACCATTTTGGGAAAGCGAGGGGGGAGTTTCTGAGTTTTATGTTCGAAAAATTATTGTAGAAAACAGGCTTCAGCAATCTCCCAAACTTGCCAACTATGACTTTGAAGAATCTCTTTTTTGTTTGGAAACTTTTCCATTAGAAAAAACTGAAAGCAAGTTTTCAAGCACAGCGTTTGACCAAGCCAATGAGCAGAACAATGTTATTGTAAAAGGTGATGGTGGTGCGATATGGCTAACTGTCAAAGGATCTAGAAGGAAGGTGACTGGAAACACTAGACCGCCAAAGTCTTGGAAATCTTTTCTCGGTGTATCAAGAACTGAACAATTGGGTTTAGGCAGACAAAACTCTATCCACAACTATCATGACAGAAACTTCTATCGTTTAACAAAGGGAGAAAATGGTGTCAGTAACAAATCTATAGATACCGAATTTGTATCACCTTCAAGGCTTGCAACTATGAAAAAGCTGCCACTTGTATGTTACTACATACAAAACATGCAGCCTTGAGTTGTATCAGATCAATCAACATAGTAAATACGATACAAATGTTATTGGTGTAGTTGTTTTTGATGATTAAAAAGTGGATGAGTTATGGATAAGTGATGGATGACATTTGGAAAGGGCAAGGATTTGCGATGGATACCAATTTATGATATCGTTAGTTCACTGGGTCCAAGTTCAAAAGCACCGTCATTCTTTCATGCATTCACGTGTTGTGAAACAGTGTCAGCATTTGTTGGGAAAGGCAAAAAGACAGCATGGAATGTGTTTGAGTACGTCAAAGAAGTATTCAGATTCTTAAGTTCTCCTCGTAAAAGTGTGACAGAACATATAATTAATGAACCAGACGAATTTGTAGTCATCATGTACGATCAGTCCAGCACTGCCAAAAGAGTAAATGACGCGCGCCTTGACCTCTTTGGTCGTTAGCAGCGACCATATAATGACCCCTCCCTCAAGAGCTGCCCTAGTAGAGCATATTAAATATCTTTATTGCAAACTGGACATATATTGGGTCAGTCACTATGTACGCATGTAAGTGGCAATCCTCGCCATTACCTTCCAGATGGGGTTGGGTGAAAAAGACTGGGGTCTCACACTGGACATTCTTATCACCAATTGCAGCTTCATTTAAAAAATTACTGAAATGTTGATGTAAAATCAGTTGTTCTGGGAATTGCAAATGTTTGAAGTCCGAATTACTTTGCACCACTCTTTTTCGTATATTCTATGTTTTTCTTTTTTCAAAAGACGTAATTAGTAATTAGATGATGGTGTTGTCCACTACAAGGTTCTGGAGAAGGGCAGCAAACGAGGAGGACGGTTATTGGTTGCCAGCAATGGATACACATTTAGAGTAAAGGCATAATTTAAAAAAAAACTCAATAACTTATTTATAAATTCACTTGTATGTATATTATATAATAATTCTTAAATATAATAATTCTAAAGTAATTTTTTTTTCAGAACTCTAACAAGTCATCCACACTCTGGACATGCAGCGTTCGGTCGTCAAAACTTCGATGCCATGCGACAGTGAGCCAGAAAGGGGACCAGCTCAGAGCAGGAGTTCAGCCCCACTGCCATCCAGCAGACCCTCGACTTCCAGTCTACAAAGAGGTTGCTGCAGTGGTAAGTTTTCAGTAATGTGAAATGTTATTGTTCATGTACGTAATATTTATTGTACTCCTGTCTTCATTATGCTTATATTATTCACAGGTGAAGGAGCGGATCAACACACCTCATTCCAAAGCCCTTGGTTTGGTCACTGACGTTGTTACGAACGTCATTCCAGAGGAACAACGGCTTTTGGCCCCGAAGCAGAGTCTGCTGAAGAAGACAGCCAACAAGTTCAGATCAGCCAAGACGCCAAACGAACCAACGGATTTTGAAATCGAGGTAATAAAAATATAATGAAATAATGTTTATAATCTTTTCCTGATTTATGTTCTTTTATTAAGTCAAGTAAGATTTAACATAAATACAGTTATACTTATTTATAGTTGATGCTAATTCTATTATTCACATATGTATTTCAGTTGGATGTAGACTTCCTGAAGTGTGAGGATTTCCTCGTGGATGACTTGAGAGTTGGCAACCAACGACATCTGATTTTAGCGACGCCGTTCCAGAGGAACTTACTGAGGCATTCCAAGAGATGGTTAATGGACAAGATTTTAAAGGTAAAAGAAATCAACAGTAATGAAAATATAATTTATTCTTAAATGGAAAATCATTCTTATACGAGGGCTGTCCAAAACGTTCGTGGACAATCGTGCTTTTGTCATTTTGTCATAAAATTTCAAATCAAACTAAAGTGGTTTTAAATGTTTTCCGTAGAAATAAACTAAAAATTTAATGTATCAAAGGGTCGCGGAAAGTACACACGGCCCAGCGTAAAAATTGTCCAAACTTTGTAATTGAATTTTTAGATATGAATATTTACAGTTTTTATAAACTTTTCAAAACTTCATAATCTTTTGTTGTATTGTAGTTTCTATGGTGTACGTCATTTTCATACGTCATTTGAAGCTATTTTCAAACTAGCAGAGGACTTTGAAAATATATTACGCGGCAAGAACATGTCTTTAAAAACGCCTGAAATAGCGACGTCAGCTGACCGCACGGAACAGCACACCTTCATAAAATTGTGTCGACTGAGGTAAAACACCGATAGAAACAAAACAATCAATGGAGGAAACACGAAAAACATCGAAATAGTTCGAGTTTTCTTATCCACAAGTGGTTCAAGCGATATTTTGATGGAGTATGCGATTGTACCCTCTGACAGAACGGTGAATGCGGCATATTACTTTCAGGTAAACACAGGACTACAACGTTATAGAAACGTCGTTATAACTCAACGTCAGACTGGGCCATGTGGCCTGTATAGACAATGTATATATAATGATAACTCCAAAACAGAAATGTACATTGCTCTGATTTTTATACTTATAAATTACTCTAAATTAAAATATTATTATACTTTCTTGATAATGGCGCCGTTATTTTGAAAAAAAGTACATGTGTCCACGAACTTTTTGGACAACCCTCGTACAAACTTCAGTTGATTAAATGCCTCCTTCAATATAATTTATAAAATTAAAATGCATCATTTGTTTAAATCTTTGAACCGGTAGTCAAGGATCCTTTTAAGCCACCAGGCAGCTGCTTAGCATCCACTCCTTCATCCTGCAGGACGGACGAAGGAAACATCTACCATTGGCATTTGTCCTGATGTCGAGGAAGACGGAAGAGGACTACGTGGCTGTGTTGCAAGCCCTTGTCAACAATCTGGAGGAGACAAGTGTTGAGGAGTTCATGGTGGACTATGAAGTTAATAAGTTAATTCAATTGAAAAATTTATAATAATCTAAGTGATTATAATAAAAAATAATATCAACGGAGGTAAAGCATTGATTTTTTCATAGCAAAACAATTACTCTGACAAAGAAAATAATAACTGTATATATTTTTTAAAGGTGATTGGTTGGCCATTCGTCGGGTTTTCCCTGCCGTTGCTATCAAAGGGTGCATCTTTCACTGGACCCAGGCAGATTGGAGGCATGTGCATTCGTGTGGATTGGCCAGAGCATACAAAGAACAACAGGCAGTCCACAGCTACATCCGTCAGCTACTCTCCTTGCCTTTTCTGCCAGCACAAAACATTCCCGAGATTTTCCACCATCTGAGAGGAAGAGCCAACACACCACAACTTCAAGACCTGGTGGACTATGTGGACCGACATTGCTTTCGGCATCGAGTCTTCAGGGTCCAGGACTGGTCAGTGTTTCGGCGGACAGTGCGCACCAACAACCATGTTGAAGGTATGTTAACATGTTAAATTTATGTTTTTCAATAATATTAATAAAGTGGTGTAATTTGTTGTATGACAAAAAAAAATTAAGCATCATATAAAATATGAAATAAACTAAATATAAATAAATAATTAAATAAACTAATGCACCATTATTAATAATCCTTTTTTTCCAAGCTGGTACAACCGACAGAACACATTGGCCAGACATGGAGGTGTCCCCTTCTACAAGTTGGTGCTACAGCTGCGACAGGAAACAGAGGTGGTTGATGTGTCTGTGCGATCTGCGGACTTGGAGAGGGAAACTAACCGGATATACACTGCCATGGAGAAGAGGATCCAGTCACTTTCTGCAGTCGATATCGTCGTGTTACAGCCCGTCCGTCAACATAGAGTGATCGAACTGTTCTAATATGATACGATGTGATGACTGACTTTTGAATTGTGTTGAACAGTGTGTTAAACAATGATTAATTAATATGTGTATCATGTGTTTCATGTGGTGATTATAATTGTTGTTTTTGTGGGCTTGTTATATATGTATTATGTAGTGTTTGTTGTATTCATTTATGTATCTATTTCATGTTTATCGTGTAGTGCTCGAAATATTAGATGTTTAATTTGTAGTGCATGTTTGATATTTATTCATGATGAGAAAGCAGACTATGAATAAATTAAGTGTCTTAAAACTCATGATTCGTCGATTAATAAAAATTACATGTTAGATTTTTATAATCTAATCATATCAATTTTTCCAACAGCTTAATGCAATACTAAATAGTTTGTCGTCCATTGTTGTACTTTGGCGGTTTCATAGCAACGATCTGTACTCAGAAAGTCGAGAACAGACCCAATCGTCACCATCTTTCCTCAAGTCAATACTCAGCCTCAAGTTTAAGTTTTTACCTCAAATTAATGCACTTTTTATACAAGGATTTGAGTTGAGGACTGAGTTGAGGGATTTGACAATATTGGTGACGGCGAGGCCAGAAGTATGTCTTACAATTAAGTATTCTTTGTTATTGTTAATGTAGTATACATGGACGTAAATGCAAAATGTTTGCATATTGCGTGATGTAATGTGTTACTAGTATGTTTATCAAGATAATGCAATAAGGACTATCTATACACTGTACACTGATTTTAGTGTTCTTGGCGTTGTTAAAATATACATTAGACTCTACCCAAACAACACCAAATGTACCCTAAAATCAATGTGCAGTCTAAAGAAGGTCCATATTGCATTATCTTGTGAAACATACACTTTACAGAACAATACCTGATACAAATTTGCAACCTATTTAAGTTTTCTATTGTATGCAGATATGCGCAATTTTGCTAGCGATTTATTCCGAATTTTTCTACTTTTATTATGCTGTTGTTCTCCTCTATAGAGTTTGCTATGTCATCGCCATTTTATTTAACTGTGGCGTCGAGTACTAGCCTGCCGACGATGACAAAGAAAAAGAGGTACAATGATGATTAAAACGTGTCCGATCGACAATTATACATTGTACATTTAACCACAACATATTTCAAATAAAATTAATCTATTCTTTTTATACTTTTATTTTTACCAAAAACATTGTTCAGCATATTTTACAAAATATTTGAACAAAATTTAAATAAAGATTAATTATGTTATGGATATGCATGTTTTTCACAATCTGTATTTTCCAGCTAACCACACTGGAGATTCTCTTTCTTACAAACGGAGTCTGTAACTTACAAAGTTACAAGTTACAACAAATTTTCTCTCTAATGAAATAAAATATCACTTTTAACAGTGAAAAAAAATAACAATTGAAATAAGTAAAATTTAAATGATTTTAAAATTAAAATTGTAACTATGAAATTCTAAAAAGTAGAAAAATTGACACATGCTGAATTAACATTCAGAAGTTATAACCTGTTACATTAAAGTTTTAAAATTCAGATAATTTAAAACTATCTATAACAATTTAAATTGTTCAGAGAATTTAAAACTATCTTTAACAATTTAAATTGTTATGTTTTTTAGCATTTCATAGTTACAATTTTTATTTCAAAATCATTTAAATTTTACTTATTTCAATTGTTATATTGTTTTTTCACTGTTAGAAGTGATATTTTATTTCATAAGAGAGAAAATTTGTTGTAACTTTTTATTAATTATTTGAATAACCATGGCATCCTACCGAGCTATTCCCCAACTTAATCATATTTACAATCAGAGAAAATCTCTGTGTGAAAAGTGGTGAGAGAATTCAACAGATCCCGGACCTCTTTATACAGGTTATGCCAGGAGGACAAAAAATCAACTACCATCTTAGATCATCAGAAAACACAGGTAGCCAATATCAACCTAATGTTGGCAAAAATTTAATTATTTTTTAATCTCCAGAAGAATCAACAAGTCAGACAACAACAACAACATCACCATCATCAACAACAACAATATCACTGTCATCATCATCGACAGCAACAACTACAACATCACTGTCATCATCATCGACAGCAACAACTACAACATCACCATCATTGACAACAACTACAACAGCAAGTGTTACAATGGTAACAATCAGCACTAGTACTGATTCTGCATCAGATACCAGATCACGGGACAATTTCTCGGCTAACCTTCCCAAGTTTTCTGGAAGGAAATCAAACATTAGTGCAAATCAGTGGTGGACATTATTCATTCAATGGTGCACTCTGCATGCCTTCAGCGAACAACAAATATTAGGCAGATTTGTGTTTCATCTTAGTGATATAGCACAACAATGGTACTTAGCTTTGCCTCCCCTATCCAGAAGTACCCTTGTAAACCTGAAGGAAGCATTTCTGGTCAGATTTGGAAAGACCAGAAATAACTTTGACATTGATGTACTTGACATCAAACAACAGATAGATGAGACAGATGAGGAGTACATTTCTAGGATCCAGCAGCTAGCTTGTGATGAAGACATTCCTCCAAGAATGCTTGTAAACCTCATTGCAAAGGGATTTAAGCCCGAAATTGCAGAAAAAGTATTGGACAAGGACCCGGAAACCATCGAGGATCTCTTTCGAATCTCCAAGAGAGCAGAATCTACTCTAAAAATCACATAATCTGATAAGAGTGTGATTGCTACTCTTGAGGGAATGGAGGATCGTCTGCTGAGCAAATTAACTGCGCAGTTGGAGTCCACCGTGATGTCCTTCAGCCAAGGGAAGCATCAGCCTGAAGGAACACCTCCCAACACATATGCGAGAAGTGGCCCTAGACGCGGGAAGCCCACAAGACATCAATTCGAACATTCTTACAAAGAAAGCCGTCCTTATGTGCATCAACTACCGCGTAATAACACTTTTCATGGACAGTATGACTCTTATCCAGTAAACCGAATGCCTTTGCAGATGCCGAACCCTCAGAGACCACCTATGCAACCCATGCAACCACAGCCCCGAGGTTCAGCTCCCAGATACAACACACCAGCAGGACCCCGTAAGTGCTTTAATTGTGGCTATGATGATTGTTTTTCAAAGTTTAACTGTAGAGCATTTAGTCATATTTGTAATATCTGTTATAAGCAATGTCATTTTGAATCAGTGTGTTCTAAGAATCCATATAGCCCATTTTTGCAACATTTTTCTGAATCTAGATAGGAATTCATGACTATCCATAGCATGAGTGGGCGCCTCGAAAATTCTGCAGAAATTAATTTAGCTACAAAGTTAGTGAAAAAAACCCGTGTCTGTGTACATCAATGGTTTAAAGACAAATGCTCTTGTAGATACAGGTGCTTCAATTACTGTCATTAGTCATTCATTTTTGTGTAAAACCTCTTTTGATAATGCAGTGCTACAAAAACCAGATTTCCATTTTTTCCATCAATGGTGTAGGAGGTCATTTAAAAGTGCTTGGAAAATTGAAATTACCATTGTCATTCAAAGGTGTAACTTTTATATTTTTTGTGCATGTTGTTGATAGGTTACCCCATTCCTTGATTATTGGGTTAGACTTTTTACAGAAACATCAGGTGACCCTCAATTTAGCTGATAACACTATGTCTTTTTATAATGATTCAGGTAACGTGTGCTTAATGAAAACAAACGGTGGTTTAGTTAGAGTGGCTAAAACAACAACCTTGCCATTATTGTCTGAGAATATTTTGTCTGTCAAAGTGTCCAAAAGGTATTCAGGTGACGAAGTGCTGTTAGTACCACTTCCTGACATGCAAACTTTAAATTTATTAGGTGCTAAATGTCTTGTTAAAGACAAAAATGGTCAATCAGTGCTAAAAGTTTTAAATCCAACAACACAAGAAATAAGGTTACCAAAAGGTAAAATTCTTACCAAAGTTGCAGATTTTGACCACGATGCGGTTTTGAATTTTGATGACATTGACACATCTCCATCAATACACAATACTGCTCAAGTCAACATGGTCACTACAGAACAGAAAACTACAAAAGACAATACACACCTGAACTTTGACCTCAGTCACTCAGATTTATCAACACCTCAGAAACACAAAATGACTCAGTTTCTTAACAAACACAAAGATATTTTTGCAACTGGTTACCATGAGTTAGGACAATGCAATACATACATGCATAAGATAGAAACAGATCCAAATGCAAAACCTATCAAAATGCCATTTTACAGAACAACACCCAAAAACCAGGCAGAGATCGACAGACAAGTAGAGGACCTACTGCAAAATGACATTAATCAAGAGTCTAACAGTGAATGGCATTCGCCTTGTCTTCTTGTGAAGAAAGCTTCTGGTGAATTTCGTCTGGTTACTGATTTTCGTCGTCTCAACAAAATTACTAAACCAATGTCCTTTCCACTCCCTCGACTTGAATGTGTTTTTGATACCATTGGTCAAAGTCATGCTCAGTATTTTTCAAGTCTTGATCTTCATAGTGCTTTTCTTCAAATTGGTATGCATCCTGTCTCTAGACATAAATCTGCTTTCATTACTCAGAATGGTATATATGAATAT
Source organism: Magallana ariakensis (assembly GCA_020458035.1). NCBI lineage: Eukaryota > Metazoa > Mollusca > Bivalvia > Ostreida > Ostreidae > Magallana > Magallana ariakensis. The sequence goes on along the minus strand of CM035814.1, from coordinate 40,024,550 downwards.
AAACGTATGCCTTTTGGACTAATGAATGCCCCAGTCTCTTTTCAGATGGTCATGACTCAAGTTCTTAGAGGACTGACTTGGCGTCAATGTTTGATTTATCTTGACGACATTTTGGTCTTCTCTTAAACATTTGATGATCATTTGACTCATCTTGAACAAATCTTTACTCGCTTGCGTAGGGCAAATTTTAAGGTAAAACCATTTAAGTGTGATTTTGCTGCAAAGGAGCTTAAGTATTTGGGTCATATCATTTCAAAACATGGAGTTCGAACAGATCCAGAGAAAACACATGAAGTTAGTACATTTCCAGTACCTAAAACCCAGAAAAATGTTCGGTCATTTTTAGGAATGTGCAACTACTATAGAAAATTTGTTAAATATTATTCAAAGATTGCATCACCTCTTAACAGACTTTTGCACAAGGATGTAAAATTCATGTGGACTGAGGAATGTAAAAATTCTTTTGAGACTCTCAAACAAGCTTTACTGTCATGTCCTATTCTTTCTTATCCTGATTTGCGTAGAAACTTTATTCTGACATGTGATGCTTCAGCAACTGCTATTGGTTATGTCTTGGGACAATTGGATGATAAAGGAAAAGAACATGTCATTGCCTATGGTGGTAGAAGTCTTACAAATGCTGAAAGGAAATGGTCAACCTCAGAGCAAGAAATATTAGCAGTGTAATAAGGAATTCGATCTTATCGCATTTACCTCTCTGATAAGAAATTTACCATACACACTGATCACAAAGCGCTCAAGTATGTTATGGATCAAAAACGTGCTACTGGTCGACTCGCAAGATGGGCAATGGAAATCCAAGGATACCAGTTTGACATCATTCATAGACCAGGGAAACACAATGAGGTAGCTGGTGCATTGAGCAGAAGAGAATATCCTTCTCTTGACTCTCAAGAACAACACAAAGAAGCATGCATCTCCACTTAATCAGCTGACAACACAGTATCACTTCCACTGACAGAGAGCACGGTCACCCAAACAACAGTTGATCACACCAATGATAATATAGCTGCGGAACAACCAGAAGACAATGATATCTCTGAACCGACTCAAATCACTTTCTTTTATAATGATATTTGTGCTATTGAAATTAAAATCAGTATTGAAAACCCTGATGTGTCAGATATGTCTAAATTATCCGAATTACAACAAAATTGTCCTGACTTCAAACAAATCTATTCTTATTTGGCAAACGAAACACTTCCTGATGATGAAAAATTGCAGAACAGAATCATCCAAACATCTAAATATTATGAAATTTGCTACGGAGTTCTGTATCACTGGTTTCAAAGACGAGTCAAATGCAATCAGCAATATGAAGATAAATGGATTCAACAGCCTACCATGACAACAGCGCTGGAGGAGCTCACCTTGGAATCGAAAAAGTCATGGCAGCTATGAAATCCAAATATCACTGGCCTAGAATGCACCAGGAAATCTATGATTATATCCATCCATGCGACACCTGTCAAAGAATCAAGCGTGATACCCATGCCCGACCTCCTCCCTTAACATCACTTCCGGTAGTTGGTCGATTTCATCGTTGGCACATGGACTTCCTAAAATTGCATAAAACCAAAAAAGGATATCAATATGTTCTTCTTATTGTTGAATCGTTTTTAAAATGGGTAGAAGCCTTTCCAATGAAGACTCAGGAAGCCACAGAAGTAGGCAGATGTCTATTTGAAAACATCATCACAAGATATGGTTGTCCAAAATCTCTCGTTTCTGACAGGGGAAAGTCATTTATGAACAATCTCATTTCATATCTTTGTGACATTTTTGACATCAAACATTTCTTGACTTCAAGTTACCACCCTCAAACAAACAGCCAAGTCGAGCGCACAAACAGTACCTTGATCCAATGCCTTAGAGCATATGCTGACAAAGAGCAAAACAACTGGCCTTCCAAGCTACCAGGAATTCTCATGGCTTTAAGAAATTCTCCTTCAACTCAGTCAACAGATTTTTCACCCTTCTACATGCTTTTTGGAACTGAAATGAATTTCCTTTTTGATGCAAACAATCTCCCAAAAGACAACAAACTAACCAAAACATCTAAATTTGAGCTACAAGAAATAATTCAAAACCTGAAAACAGCCCAATAAATTGCTTTAAAGAATATCCAGAAAAGTCAAGAAAAGTCCAAAGACAGATTTGATAAACATGCAAAAATTCCTGATTTCAAACTCTTTGATAAAGTATTAATCAAGAGTAACAAAACGCCAGTAGGACTTTCACCAAAATTAGCAGAAAAATTTCAGGGACAATACTACATCTCAGAAATTGGACCAAATTTTACTTACAAAATCAGGAGATGCTCCAATCGCAAAGAACTGAAGTCGTTCATGAATGCCCTGCAATTGAAACACTATTTTGATCCTGAAATAGAAAGAAACAACATTGCACAACCTGTACAACAACGAACTGTTCAAGATGAAGGTGAAGAGAACACAGATGATACTCTAACCAATAGTCAGCAGGACAATGATAACACACTACCAGCCACAGAAGCTGATGTTGACCAGCCCCACGCACAAGCTCAGAGTCAAGCAGATAGTCAGGATGAAGACACCGAACGATATCCTTATGACATTCGGAAACTCATCAAATACCGTCATACGGACCAGTATTTCAGAATTGAGTGGACTGATGGATCCAAAACATGGTAACCACAAGAAAATGTTAGACCAGACTTAGTTGAAGAATATTTTCAGAAATACACTAAAAAAGGACGCCTCCGAAAACGTTAACTCCAGTATTGTACGGTTACATACTATTACATATACACTTTACAGTACTCTACAATAGGTCAGAGAATGCAGTTTTGCATCAGTCAGTTGTATGTTAGGTTACTTGTTGTCTCCGGCCGGTATTGGTCTTTTCCTGTATTGAACTTGTTTGTTTCATATTTTGGTACACAGTCAGTTAAATAAAAACTTGTTTTTATTGGTGTTTAGTGCTTAACTTCTGAATGTTAATTCAGCATGTGTCAATTTTTCCATTTTTTAGCATTTCATAGTTACAATTTTTATTTCAAAATCATTTAAATTTTACTTATTTCAATTGTTATATTGTTTTTTCACTGTTAGAAGTGATATTTTATTTCATAAGAGAGAAAATTTGTTGTAACTTTTTACTTTTTATTTCAATAACCATGGCATCCTACCGAGCTTTCCCCCAACTTAATCATATTCACAATCAGAGTAAATCTCTGTGTGAAACATGAATAGTAAGTAGAGCAAAATAAAAACAACAAAAATAAAAGAATTTTTCAAAATTCTTCTATAAACAGTATAAATAGTCAATTGGGCAGAAAATCTTGTTGCAAGATATTTATGTCCGCAGTTAATAATAATTACGGTCAAGGGGTCAAACTATAGAAACATATATTTGACACAATTGATACCCCCGCGAAGAAAAAATCTCTATCTTTTAAAACAATTAGTGCTTATATGAGTACACAAATTCCGTTAATTCCATTTTATTTCAACTTAACTGTTAATGCACGAGGACATTCGCATCGCGTATATCCTCATATTAACAAACAGTCATGACTGGAATCAAACGAATATCTATGGACGGTAATCGTGTTCAAAAATCCAGTCATGTAAACTTGTAAATCCAAATATCCAATCGTGTTGGTTTGTGAGCCTGAGTATGAATGTGTGTAATTCTGATTGTGTAATCTATAAAACTCGGACATAAACACTCTAAAGTTGACTCCGCAGACTTCCTATAGATGCACATTTGCAACTTTAAAATGCTGTTTGTTATTTACATGTAATCTGTCACTATAATACGCATTTTTCTCCGGTAGTCTCTGCATTTATATCTCCGCTTTCTGAATTAGCACAGTTGACATAATGTAAAGTCTATAAGTAATAGCTTTCCAAAAAGCTTGCCTGACTAAACATATTTATTTCATTGCAAGAACTTGGTTCTATGAATTTTAGCAAGTTATGAATTTAAATTTTAATATTTAGGTTTAGGGTCTACAGTTCAATCTGAAGGTATATTATACAACATCAATATTATATTATATTATACAACATTGATACCTTGTCAGAGTGGGTTAAAAGCATCAGATGTATATTAAAATCTCGTATTAAACGACTGAGAGGTCAAATGAAAACCATATATCATTCTGTTTTTAATAATGCAGAAGTGAGAAAAGAACTAGGTAGATTGCATGATCAGTATGTACTGGTCCCTGCTGATAAGGCAAGTAACAACATTGTCTTTGTTTGTAAGGCACATTATATTGATTGCATTTTTAAAGAACTAGGTTTCGATTCTACACATGGTAATCCTACTTACACCCATAGCAGCCTTTCCAAGCAGGAAATACTTCAAAATCATAAATCGGTTATGAATACCTTTAATATCCCCAATAAACAAAATGAATTTGATTTACCTTATTTGTACTGGATTCCAAAGCTTCACAAAAGTCCTTACAAACAGAGATATATATAGCAGGTTCCAGTAAATGTTCTACCAAACCTCTCTCTTTACTCCTTACTAAATTTCTTGCAGAAGTTAAGGAGAAGCTTCAAGAGTACTGTACAACAATCTACTCCAGAAGTGGTGTGAATCAAATGTGGATACTAAAAAACTCTAAAAAATTATTAGAAACTTTGAGATCACAAAATCTTACCAAAATCAATAGCATCAAAACGTACGATTTTTCAACGCTTTATACAACCATTCCCCACGACAAATTAAAATCCAGACTCTTTGATATCATCGACAGTTGTTTCTTCAATAAAAATGGAAGTCGTAAAAATGCTTACCTTGTCATTGGAAATCTAAAAAACTATTTTGTTAAAAACCATTCTGATGCACACACAAGTACTCTGAATTGACATTAAAAAGATGCTTGAATTTCTGATAGACAACATCTATGTAGTTTTTGGAAATCAAGTCTTCCAACAATCTGTTGGAATTCCCATGGGTACCAATTGTGCCCCATTGTTAGCAGACCTATTTTTGTATTCTTATGAAGCAGAATTTATTCAAAAACTTGTACGTGTAAAAAATAAATCACTCGCTGTGGCCTTCAAATCAACCTTTAGGTATTTCGACGACGTATTATCAATTAACAATTGTTATTTCCATACTTACGTCGACTCGATATATCCCAGTGAACTTGAAATAAAAGATACCACAGAGTCAGCGTCATCTGTTTCATATTTGGATATTTTACTGGAAATGGACATTGATGGTAACCTAACAAAACTTGATGATAAACGCGATGACTTCAATATTTCTATAGTCAACTTTCCTTACTTATGTAGCAATATACCTTCACCACCTGCATATGGTGTTTTTGTCTCTCAGTTAATTCGATACGCAAGAGCATGCTCTTCGTATGAACAGTTTCTAAGACGAGGCAAGCTACTGACAAACAAGTTGATAAAACAGGACTATCAACAGTCTCGTTTAAAGTCATCTTTTCGTAAGTTCTATGGTCGATACGACGACCTTGTCAGCAAATACAATCTTCCACTGAGTCGCATGCTGACTGACGTTTTTCCTACTAATTGTTTGACCATAATTAATTACCTAATTGTCTACGGACATTTGCGGTTTTTATTTTCCCGATTACGACAAAGAGCACATGGCAGGTGTGACCGGTCAGCAGAGGATGCTCACTCCTCCTAGGCACCTGATCCTACCTCTATCTTGGAGGTCCGTGTTGCTTTGCTTTGAATTTGTATTTCGTTTTATGGATTTTTGAGATGGTTGACGGTTTGTTATTGTCATTTTTTCATCAAGACATAATGATTTAAAATGTTGGCGTATGGAACGCTTCAACTTTTTATGTGGATGATCTTCATTATATGACGATGCTTCAACATTACGTGATACTTCAACATTACATGTTGACCCTTTTACATTACGTGCTGATACTTTAACGTTACATGGCTAGACCTCTTCACTATATGCCGATACTGTGTCTTAATATGATCATAATTTTTCATTAGATGCTGATACTTCTTCATTATATGAAGATAGTTTATTATGCGGTGGTTTCAAAAATAGTGGACGGTCGCCTTGGGATCGAAATACGCTAGAACTTAGAGCATTTGGATGCCCATAAAGTTGTCAACACTGGGTTGTTTCTTTGTTTCAGAGATTTTTCAGATAAGACTAAGGTCCACTGAGACTAATTTAGATTAAGATACTCAACAAATACATGTACTACTACATGGTCACGTGTTGTGTTTTAAAAGGTTATTTTACATTGGCGCTTGGTCAGAGTGGACCAGTTGAAATATTAAAAGCACTGAACCATATACTTCTGTCATTCAGGTTTGACACTGAGTAAAACACGGAAGTTAACCCCTTTTACAATGAATGAAATCAGGTAAACGACCATGCCCGCTTCGTTTCTCTAATGAATATTTAAGCTAACGTAACAATACTTGGTAAATACTTTAATACCAACTAGCAGTTTTGTTTAGAAATGATAACCGAACACAATTATAATATACATTCTACCATGTAATATTATAATCATTAGGTACAACTTGTTGCAATGCCCCCCCCCCCCCCCGGCATTCACCGTTCAAATGTAGGGGCCTTTCTATTGGATTGCACACGTGTACAGTAAACTTGCTCAATGGTGCTTTTTACATCTAATGCAACATTTTTGTTTTTCTTTTCAAAAAAAAAAAAAAAAAAAAACAAGATGTAATTATAATCGGGGCGATTATAAAGTCTCCCAAACGAACAAGGCTATCATATAGAGTAGGGATGACCCACAAAGTTTCATGATGTTCCCAGGGGTCCTTTACTATATATCAGGTGAACTAACATGACCCAAGGAACAAGAATATATATGGTTTAGGGGTGGGGATATTAACCATTTTCAAGATATTCGAGCACTACCTGTTTGAGGGGGAGGAGGGGGGGGGTCAGGACCACCCCCAGGGCCCATGACCTACATACCATATGATGCCCCTTGACACAAGGAACAAGAATATATATGGTTTAGGGGTGGGGATCTCAACCGTTTTCAAGATATTTGGACCCTTCCTGTTTGAGAGGGTTCAGGACCACTATTGAGAACCATGACCTACATACCATTTGATGGCCCTTAACACAAGGAACAAGAATATATATGGTTTAGGGGTGGGGATATTAACCATTTTCAAGATATTTGTGCACTTCATGTTTGAGAGGGGGTCAATACCAGCCCCAGGGCCCATGACCTTCATACCATTTGATGGCCCTTAACACAGGGAACAAGAATATATATGGTTTAGGGGTAGGGTTCTTAACCATTTTCAAGATATTCTGGCACTTCCTGTTTGAGGTGGGACAGGACCACCCCGGGGCCCATGACCTACATACTATTTGATGTCACTTAACACAAGGAACAAGAATATATATGGTTTAGGGGTTGGGATCTCGACCGTTTTCAAGATATATGGACATTTCCAATTCCTGGGGGGTGGGGATGACCCCAGGGGTCAGATCTTATAAACCCTAAATATTGCCTGTAACCGTCAATATATGATTCTGAAAACCCTATATTATTATCTTTGTCCGTTTTTAAGTTATAACCATTTAAAATAGAGTCGTCGATTTTTCCCATAAGGTTCAATGTTAAACCCCACACCCTTTTGACCCCCCAGAAAAGTGGTTGACCAACCCCAAATGAGAAAAATCAAACCAGCGTGCACATCTAGATATGCAGGCCTATCGTATCCTAGAGTTTTGTACATCTCTGAGAAACACGACGGACAAGTTCAGAGCGAGAAAGAAGAAGAAGAACCGTACAAAAACAATAAGTCTCCAAACTTCGTTTGGGAGACTTAAATATCAACCGATGCATGTTTAATGTGCCGGCCTTTAATTGCTTCGTTAGGTAATAAATTGTTGTGATGACACCCCCTCCCCTTCAACCGTTCAAACAGTGCTATCTATTTTTAAGCATGGCAAGGAAGCTAAGAAAATCAGCCAGCGGAATTTTAATTTTAGAGCAAAAGTGAATACACAATCTATTAAAATACTAGGTAAATAGTTTCCAGAACAATATAATATATAATATAAAATATGCAGGTGCACATTTAGTTTGCAGCCTTATTTTTTATGGCTGTACATGTAGGTGAGGAGATAAGCGTGTAGCGGTGTACATGCAATGTATGAATGCACACCTACTTAATACTTAAAGTTGTAATTTTGTTGACATAGCTCTCTGATTTTCATCATTTGGTGGCAAACTACTTCCAATATATTTACTTTTCAATCTCACAAAGAGAGTTGGGAAGATATACGCGGACTCCGGACTGTGGCTGCAGACGATTCCCATTGACAGTCTTCCAATACATTGATGCGCAGTTTGACCTAGAAACTGACCGGTTTCATAACGTCTTCGAATTTTACTAACACGAACTGTCTAATTTCTTCCCAGAATTCCAATTTACGCAAGCGCAATTGAAGTTTCATCCTAACTTAATATAGCCAACCCGCGGGCTGACTAATTACACACGTGCACAGTGAACCCCCTTTTTGCATTAAACACTTGCTCACTATTGCTTAATTGTTACATCCGTTAATTGCAAATTTGAAGGTCGTAACATTATTAATATGAATTGATAAATCTTTTTCAATGAAAAATGATATTGCTAGCTTCCATTGTTGACTGCACTGTTTCGGATGTTGTAAATTTTAAACCTTACATATGCCTGACGTCATGACGTCAGGCAACAAATATGTCGAATTTTGATATGACCATATATGGAAACAATGACGTCACAGATAGCTGCAGGAAAAGGCCTGCCGTAATCGCTAGAATGGGCACAGAATAAACAAACAAAAAATACATAATCATCATATTATCTCTGGATAACAACATTTTTTTTTAGGAAGTCCGATTTTTCGAACAATAAATAATGAGTTTGGTGTCAATTATATCAAGAGAATCCAGAAAAGATGCAAGTGAAGAATTTAATCGGCATTTGATATCCTAGATCTGGAAAATTTTACATATCATACTCTGTTAAAATGTATACACGCATTTCTTTAATCTAAGAGTACATGTAACAAATCGTTTAATTATACTTAAAGCACGGCTGAATAAAGAAAATATCACCAAAAGCATCCTTATCGCTACCACGTTTGGACAAGAGTCCCACCCCCATCCCAGAAGAAGAAAAAATGCACGGGTCGGCCTGCTGATTATTTAAAAAAACCAAAACTACCTGAAAACAGTAGTTTTAAGATTTTGATTTATAGATGAGACATGAGTAGCGGCACCCCCCCCCCTTTTATATGAAAAAAATCCAAAGATAAGGTTAACTGTCGTGAAATTAAAATGTGTATAAATTACAACAAAAAATTTCATTTCGTCGGTAATATACCGAAAAAGAAGGTAAAAAATGATTTTGATTTCAAGCAATTATTAAGGGATATAAGTATGGCGTCCTGAATGTCGATTCAATCCAGACATTCAGTGAAGTTGGTTAATCAAAATTTTCCGGAAAGCTTTACAGCTTTACAGCCACTTGTGAACATGTACTGATTACCATAAAGCAGCTACTTAGTTTTGTAAAATCACTGTCAATACAGTATATATTTATATGATTTTATAATTTAAACTCCACCAGTTCATATACATGTACATGTAGATCAAATCTGTTTAACCCACCCGTTCCTGAATTTCAGAAATTCGATTTTCAAAGAAAAAATATAATTATAAAAACTTATATATGCTAGTATCCCTTTTTTATTTCTTCAGAACTTTTCAATTTTTGACAACATTTTGTACTTTAATTAATGATTATAAAACTGCATCTATAACAGTTTCAGATTGTTTTATTATTAATCATGCACTTGCACAACAAAGTCATTTTGATATTTGAAATATTATATAGATACATACATTTTTCCGGGAAAAATTACCAATTGTTTTTTTGCAAGTCGTTTAATTCTAAATAAATAAGGAATGTAAAAATTCATTCTCAAAATCCTTAGCATTTAGGTAAGCAATGAAGCTACAGTGTATATGGGCCTAGCGGCGCTCTGCAAACCCCTAGCTGCAATAATGTAGCCCTCTCCGATTTTTTTTTTATATCTGATGTTTACTGGAGAGGGCTACAAGTCCATAGGATCTCCGTAATGGTGCAAAATTAATTTTTTAATGCGTCTGACTTCGGTTTGAAAAGATCGTTTTTATAATTGACTTCCTTTAGCTAAATTGATTTTTTAATTCAGGTTGAACAAACTAACCGTATATAAATCAAAACCAGATAAAACACATCAGCATGTTTACCAGTCGTCCTTAATTTTCAGCAGCCATGACAGTTCTCGCGTGATTTTGTGGGATTTACGCTTGGAGTTTTGATGGGCTTGATAAATTGAAATTCAGTGTAAGCGATCTTATCTCGTTCTATTACTAAAAAATCATTTAAGGAAATGGTATATAATGAAAAATTCATATTTACCGCGTTAATTATGTTTAAAATAGGAGAATTCCTATATTCAGTTCAAGATCCGCTCCTGAATTCTCATTGGCTGTCCCAAAATAAAACCGGTCAAGGTCAGTAAACATGGCGGACAAATTCAACTTGCGCTGTTGACATACACTAAAAATGGCCGATATATGGACTATACTTGATATTTTTGGATTAATTTATGCCATACACATCCACAATGAATGAGTTCGGGTAACAAATGTAAATGTTATTGTCATTTATATACGATTTGAGACGAAATCGTTGCGGGAGTGAATCACTCCCGCACTTGCACCATTACGGAGATCTTATGGAGTTGTAGCCCCCCCCCCCCCCAAAAAAAGAAAAAATCGGGAAAGGGCTTCACTATTGCAGCCGTACAAATTTTATTCACTTTTTTTCTTGATCCGTCTCATTTTTAGAAAAGAGTACGTATTCAACTTTATATTTTTCAGTTTATATTACATGTCAAATTATTTTACCGATATTAGAATAGATATTAGGCATTTCTTTTTTATTAAAATTAACATTATCGTATAATACATGTATCAGTGTCTATGGGAATTATATTACAGAAACTATTGCATTCGTCACAGCGGCACCAATTTTTACAAACATACACCTCCTCTTGTTTGGTCCAGTTTCAATGATACCTCAATATCTTTTTCAAAAAATATTTTTTTTTTTGATTCAAAGAAAATATTATCAACAGTTTAATTGAATTTTATGTTTATTTTAGTCCATCATGTCCATTCCGGCATGACTTTTCCCGCAGCGAGCATTTGCCATATAAGGTCATGTCAAAATTCGACAAACTTGTAGACTTTACATTTGTTAATTTGTAACATGTTAACTGTGCTATCCAAGGATGAGGATACAAATGAAGAAACTATGGATTAAAAACGTGCAAAGTTAAAGGTTAAATTAACTAACAAAAACAATTAAGCTCCAAAATGTGCATCATACGAAGGAGCTGAGTCAAATCTTGAAGTGCTTATGCCCGAGTTTTTATAGGTTACACGATCAGAATCACACACATTCATATTCAGACTTACACACCAACACGATTGCATATTTGAATTTACAAGTTTACAGGTCTGGATTTTTTAACACGATTACCCTCCATAAATATCCACATGTCAATCAGCCATTAAACAGTATGAATGTTTGGTATACCGAGCCCGATTTTTTTTTCCGAATTTTTTTTTAACACATTAAAAAAATACATCAGGGCAGGCCATTTTCAGAGAGACGGGCGGGGATGAGAATCTAAAAATTAATTAAATTTGGCCTGACACAAGCAAGCTTTGTGACAAATTTTAGCTTCTAATTATTTCTATTTTTAAGACATGACACAGACAGGAATTAAGCATTTTTTAAAACAATGACCTTGAATTCCCCAATGACCTTGGGTCAAGGTAATGATAAACCCTTAGGTCAAAAGCAATCTTTGTGTGAAGTAAGAACTCTTAATGTTTCTCCATAAGAAAGATATGGACCGGACACGAATTTTTTACTTTTTCTGCCAGTGACTTTGACCTTGCCCGAATGACCTTGGTTAAGGTCATAACACCCTTAGTTCATAAGCAATCTTTGTGTGAAGTAAGAACTTCCAATGTTTCTCAATAAGAAAAATATGCACCGGACACGAATTTTGCACAGACAGACGGACAAGGTAATTCCTATATACCCCCTCCCACCCCAAACTTCGTTTGCTGGGGGGGGGGGGGGTATAATAAATATGAAGTAAAAATACCGAGTTTACTTTTACTTTATGTATTAAGACGTAAAGTGTTCATTTATTTGCTTTCACGCAAGGTAAAAAATCCCTGTGTACAAGTAAATATCTTGACGTAAACGACATAAGTAAATGTTTGATTTTGGTTACGAGTTCACGTGATGTTAACGAGTTGACTTGTATGTATGAGTACAAATACTAGTAGACTGTTAAATTTATCATTTTTATATGATCCGTTTTTCTTCATATTTTTGGGGGAAGAGGGGTCATAAAAACTTTGTCTCAACATATCTTACATTTTTTCCAATAGGTAGTATTAGTTACATGTACAGTCATGTAGTGACCGGGTAAGAGATGATACCTGGTTAGTAAATTTCATACCTGGCGAGGCGAAATCTTCTCAGAAACTAATCAGCCGAGAAGCTGAAACTTGTGTGGAAGCATCTTCAGATAGTGTAGATATAAAATTGTAAAAATCTTTACCCCGGGTGTATGGTGGGGGCCACAATGGGGGTGGGAGGGTCGCTTTTTTTTTTTTTTTTACAGAGGAATATATAGACTAAATCTTTAAAAAAAAATTTTCTCAGAAACTAATAGGCCAGGAAAGCTGAAACTTGGATGGAAGCATTCTCAGGTAGTGTAGATTCAAAGTAGTGAAAATCATTACCCCCAGGGGTAGGGTGGGGGCCACAATGGGGGTTGAATTTTTACATAGGAATATTGAGAAAAATATTCTCAGAAACTAATCAGCCAGGAAAGCTGAAACGTGTATGAAAGCATCTTCAGGTAGGTAGATTCAAGTTTGTTCAAATCATATTCCACGGGTGTAGGATGGGGTTACAACGTGAGGAGTGGCAAACATTTGCATAGGAATGTGTAGAGAAAAATTTTAAAAATTTTCTTCTAAAAACCATTTGCATAGAAAAGCTGTAACTTTAGCGAAAGCAACCTCAGATAATGTAGATTCAAATTAAACCAAATCAAAATGTTGAAGAGTAGGGTGGGACCACATTTGGGATCCTATTTTACAAAGGAAAAATTACGCACAAAAACTGAAATGTTATAATATATAGTTTTACTTACATGCAAGCATTTTGACATATTGCTGATTCTTTAAAATTGTTTAGACTTTGGCCCCTGGACGATTCCTGGATAGTTTGTATTATGACTTCATTAAGCTTATTTAATTATACCTATTATTCCTCAAGTGAGCGATGTGGCCCACTGGCCTTTTGTTAACTCTAAAATATGCTTTATTCATTCATATAAAAAGTATATTAATTGATATTCAAAGGTAGTCGATTACTAACAAAATGAAGTTTAACAATCTAACACGGACTTACTTTATTTTATCTACCCCTTAAAGCCAATTAAGAAACAGACATCTTATTTCATTACGGCACTTATTTCATTTGACAACATGGATGAAATTTCTTTTTAACTAAAAAACATTACGTAGACTTATACCAACAACAGGAATACTAAGATAAGTAAAATACCGAGAAATTGATTCACTAAATATAACGTCCTGGACTCTTAATACAAAAAATAATAAAATGTTTTAACTGCTAAAAACATATTGAAGAAATGAAAACCATAAAAATCGAGATTTTCGTGTTCGATTTATTCGGTTTTAAAAATTTTAACTTCTTTAGTGTAAGCGATTGGGACCGCCGACTTACTTCGAAATAGCCAATGTATTTGAGATATCAGTGTTTGAAAAAAACTTAACTGTGGTCATAACTATCTTGGAAGATTTGATTACTTTCATGGGATCAACTTTCAATCATAGAAATCTGTAATATAATTTTTCTTGTATTCACTGGTGAAACAATTTTTACTGTAACCTAATCGGTTTAATTAATGACACCACAATGAAAAGGAACAAAGCCGATGATAAATGTTTATGATCATGAGTCAAAATATCTGCTGCTGTAGTCACAGTTACCAATTCTGAAAACAAAATTAGCCCACCAATAATGAATATTAATAATTTCCCCGTAGGCTACTACATAAATATTTATACTTGCATTAAATTTCCAAACTAGAATACCAGTACCAGTTTATTGGTCTAATACTATCCATTGTCCTTTCCCACTATGAACCCACACTGAGGAGCTGCATTTATTTTCAAAGGAAATAATTTGATAACAATCTAAAATATAAACAAAATGGCAAAACATACTGGCTACTAAAAGTAACATTATGTAACAGGAGGAATGTAGTAAGTAGGGGTCAAATAATGATTGTTGTGTTAACTAAACCCTTTTGAGAGTGGTACTAAATGCCGCACCTGGGGTTTAAAATAAAACTGCCCCTTTTGTTGTTTTTCCTTCAAAGTCCGGTAATAGGTCATATCGGACATTTTCCTGTCCAGCACATCTCCCGACTCTTCCTGACACTGTTCTTTCAAGACTTTCTTTACAACTCGATGAAAAACATTAGGATCAGTTTGTCGAATTTTCCTCTTGATTTCATGTTTGAAATATCCTGGCTGATATCCACCGTTGTATATCTTAGTTTCTAGTGAGATTTGTCGAGCTGTTCGAGGGGATTCAACCAATCGTTTTCTGAAACCATGTTTCATCGTTCGGAAATTGTCAAACTTGAAATCATTATTAACAACCTCCCTGTATCCACGCATGTGTTCGATGTTCCGCTCTGTTCGCTCCATAACTCTCTGAAGCAAAACTGCTTGCACTTTTTGGTCCCGGTTCATCAATTTAGTGAGCTTTTGTAATCGCTCTTCTTCCAGTTCGTTTACTCTATTGATCCGCATTCTGACGCGAAAAGACTCTTTCGTGATATTTGCGAACACAGTTCCCTTTCCCACGAAAGATTCATTTGGGTAACCTATAGCTAACCTTCCTTTTGGCATCTATATTAAACGAAATAACATTTTTACCATTCAAAATGCATTTTGTTGAAGAAATTTAAACGTTAAAATATGCCTTTCAAATTATTTGAATTGTGATATATTTCTAACCTTAAGAACAGCAACTGTTGTTAAAACTCCACCCGTTTTCATCAATTAGCGCTACATTTTCAACTCCCTATGGTGATGGCATACTGGCGCAAATCCTATATGTCTGATACATATGACTCGTTAAATATAAAGGAAAACTATATCAATCGAAGAACAATAAAACAGATAGAGTTTCTATTTAAACCGAACCTCTGACCAAGGCATTGTAATCTGAGGATTTCGGTGTTCTTCGTTATCAATAACGTAGGTGAACTAGGTCAAATATTGGATTTAAAACGCCAATATTAAATAGAGTTATTGCTTTTAGTACAGTTTATCTCAGATCTCGGTTAAAACCAATCCATTAAAGATTCTGAATGAAAGTTCATTTTAAACTTATTGAAATCAGATGAATCAAAATATTTATTTGAAAGAAATATGAAGACAAGCGTGCAGTACTTTACAAAAGGTTTTGGCACAGAGAGAGAGAGAGAGAGAGAGAGAGAGAGAGAGAGAGAGAGAGAGAGAGAGAGAGAGAGAGATTTCTAAATTACTTACTCAGGTCTTTGACGAAATTTTAATAGAAGCTACGGAATCTTAAAAGGTGTGTGCAGTAATTGAGTCCGTTGCTCTTCCCTACACGATCGGACACCGTGTGTTAGAAAATGTTCACAGCTGTTCATTCAGTCTTCTTAAGGAGTCTAGGGGGAGAATGTTTCAAATAAACGATTTCCTTAATTTTTTTCTTACAGTGAAAGGTCAACTTACGAGTAAACTATGTGCAAAATATAAAGTAAATTCACCGGATAGTTTATCTGTTTACCGCGCTCAAATTTTGGTCCTATGTCTGAATAATCCCCGACATTTTATATAGGATTATATAGGTAAAGGGAGTTTTCATATGTAAAAAATTACAAACATGCGATTTGTTTTTAATTTTCAGCGATGGAAGGATAACGTATAAGTTAACTTTTTGCCAAATTAAACGAAATTGACCGGATAGTTTTTAATATGCTATCGTGCCAGACATTTTACATATAGAATTACTTCTGAACATTAATGATAAAATAAATGACAATAACAAACCGTCAACCATCTCAAAAATCCAGAAAACGAAATACAAATCAAAGCAGAGCAACACAGACCTCCAAAAAGATATAGGTAGGATCAGGTGCCATGGAGGAGTGAGCATCCTCTGCTGACCGGTCACACCCGCCGTGTGCTCTTTGTCGTAATCGGGGAAAAAACGGAAAAGTCCGTAGACAATTAGGTAATTAATTATGGTCTAACAATTAGTATGAAAAACGTCAGTCATCATGCGACCCAGTGGAAGATTGTATTTGCTGACAAGGTCGTTGAATCTAACGATTCATTTCACTAAAAATAATTTTTATGGTTTTTATTTTTTATACCCTGCACAAAGGGCCCAAAATTTAAAACCCGCGACCGACCTTAAGTGAGGAGGAACTGGTTGAGCACTGATTAAACACCAATCACAATTGTGATGCAAAGCAGTGTAAAAATATATTACAAAGGATGTCATGATTGTACCCGGTATTGACTTTGTAATAGGACTTTTCGACGTTCGGTCGAAATGACCTATTATTTTTGTTCTTTTTTATTATTCTCGAGTTTCGTTAGCGATTTTCTGAAAACGAAAAATGATTTTAAATTGATCATGTTACACTGTCAGACTTAGAGATGCGCGTATGTAACTAAAGGGTTTTGGATTTTAGGTTAATGATGCGCGTATGTAAGGTTTTGGATTTTCGGTTCCCATACTTTCGAGAAAGGTGCTTATTGTGGAATAACACACCTGGAAAAAGTCACTCAAATTAACAATTAATTTTTTGATTATGAAAGATATAATGATAAATAAACTGTACCTGTATCAAATAAGCGAAAAAAACTGCAGTTTGGGGATAATAATAAATATCTAAAAAAAATTCAATTCAGTAAGTGACATCAAATGTCCCTGCGGGATTCGAACTCGGGATGAACGGATCACAAGCCCGACACTTATCCACTCGGCTATGGAATAAGTTACATATCATTGTCGATAAAATCCTTTTAATAAAACGAAACGTCGTTTCGATCAGAGGTCAGATATTTTGTGATGATGAAATAACCTTAATAAAATCAGCCGTATAGAGTCATATACAAAATATCATGACAATGTAGTTCAAGTTATTCTGTTTAAAAAAGGTACAAATGTCCCCATTGTTATTCTAATGTTAATCGTTCAGTCCCTTTTGTAACAGGGTAATTTTATAGTCATATCATATATTGAGCATTGCAGTAACAAAAAATCTTAAAAACTGTTTATGTATATAAGATATAAATCTATAAATCAAATTTGAACCCCTTTTGAGGCCAAGAAATTGTCGGTGGGTCCAAAGTCTTAGCATTTTTAAACAATTAACAATTTGTCAAAATGCTAGATGATAAGTAAAACCATATATTAAAAAACATTTGAGTTTTTTTTTATTTAAAATTTTTACCTTTGTACAATTGAACCCTCCAAATAAGGCCCTATCCTACTCCTTAAGATTTGTTAAAATGCTTGCATATAAGTAAAACCATATATTAAAAAACATTTGAATTTTGTTAAATAATTTAAAATGTTTACCTTGGTAAAATTGGACCCTCCAGTAAGGCCCTATCCACTCCTTAAGAATTTGACAAATTTGAATCTACACTATCTAACGTTGCTTTCCCTAAAGTTAAAGCGTTTCTTAGCAAATGGTTTTTTAAGAGAATTTTTTAAAAAGATTTCTCTCTATATATTCCTATGTAAAAACTGCCCCACCCTATCCCCAGGGACCATAATTTGAACAAAAATGAATCTATTCTACCTGAGGATGATTCCACACAAGTTACAGCTTTTCTGGTCAAATAGAATTTAAGAAGAATTTTTTTTTAAAGATTTTTTCTCTAGACTCCTATTCAAAAACTTGACCCCACATTATGGCCCCATCCTACCACTGGGGATCATTATTCGAACAAACTTGAATCTACTCTACCTGAGGATGCTTTCACACAAGTTTCAGCTTCTCTGGTCAAATGGTTTTTGAAGAGAAAATTTTAAAAGATTTTTCTCTCTATATTTCTATGTAAAAAATTGACCCGTCATTGTGGCCCCACCCTGTCTCATGGCATCATGATTTAAACAAGCGTGAATCTACATTAGCTGATAATGTTTTCACTCAATTTTCAGATTTTCTAGGCAAATGGTTTTTGAGAATGATGATTAAAATGATCGCAGGTGTAAAATTCGACCCCCATTGTGGCCTTACCCTACCCCCGGGGATCATGATTTTTACAACAGGGTTCGTTATTATCAATTTACATGGCTCGTAGTTCTGGTCTGTTTTACACCTACTTTTGGCATGGTCATTTCTGTAGTGGGCCACGATGTTGTCAAGACTTGATCGTAGAGTCGTTGGATGCATATCATAGTTCCGCATTGAATACTGAACATAAGTACGAACGGAGTGTAATTTGTCAGAAAGTTTTCGTGACAAGTCTTTCCGTGGTTCTTTAGAGCTCTCCTAGCCTTTTCCTTTTCCACGGACTTCGCAGCGTGCCAGGTATTCTGGTTGATGTTGTCTGGTCTTTCCTCCCTGATGAACTTGTTTATGCTGGTGTTCCGATCATGAGCGTGATCTCGGATGGTCACTGGGCTTCCAACAGACGGGATGTCACAACCAAAAAAGTCATACAATTTCCGTATACTCAAGAGTTAGTGTCACTGTGTGCACTGGTTTTCTTTAGTGACATGTTGCTCCTTCAATACTTTGTGAGTCTGCTGTCCGATACACACACCGTTAGTATCCTTGGCGTTTCTCCTGCCTTTATTGTGGGCATCGGTCAGTATCCCTATCGCACCATCGTGGTCTAATTATAAAATATAATCCGATTTCCTCTTGAAGTGCAGTCTCACACGCATTGTCTTTAGTCGGTTGCATCGCGTTGTTGTACTTCTCAGTCAGATAACGCGGACATGATGAGCTGTAGGGGATACAAATCCTAGTCCGGTTTGGAGTCTGCCGATCTATCCAAGGAATAATCCCGAACTGAAACACGAATGCATCCATCTAGTTCCATTGGGCAAGTAAACGTAGCTGCTCCATGCAAGCGAATGTCCCGCACCACAGTAGAACTGGAAGGATGCCACAACTCCGCACATCAAAATCTAGTCGGAATTCAAGTCGAAAATGGCACATGGCCTGGTGCTGATTGAGAGAATCCAACACCTACATCCAAGTGCACTATCCGTACACATGAAATATCTGTGGTTCCCATCCGATGGCGGAATGTGAGGTGCACGTTACTCTGGGATCTTTGTTTCCCTCGGAAGATTTTGTCCCGTATTCTTTGCGACACAGCATCGATCTCCACGCAACTCTTAACTTGAATGAACTGGAACGTTACTGCCAACTTCTTGGTGTTTTAGGTGTTCCTGGGGTTCCTATGGTCCCAGGCTGTTTTGGTGTTGATGGAAAATAAGCCATAATGCAAAGTAAATAACACGAGTTGTTTCATTGATCAAAATGAGACATTGACATATATTTTGACAAGAGGCCAATAGGCCTTGACGGTCACCTGAGAAGCATAACCCATACACAAACTTGTCAAGAAGTCTCATATATGCATTTAATTAAGTTTTATTCTGGAATAGAAAATTTTTTAATTTGTAATGACGACCACCTCCCTGCCTGAAATCTTTCAAAAAGGACTATTAAACCGTTTTCAAGATATTCGGGCACTACCTGTTTGAGGGGGGTCAGGACCACCCCCAGGGCCCATGACCTACATACCATTTGATGCCCCTTGACACAAGGAACAAGAATATATATGGTTTAGGGGTGGGGTTCTTAATCGTTTTCAAGATATTTGGGCCCTTCTTGTTTGAGGGGGGTCAGGACCACCCTTGAGGCCCATGACCTACATACCATTTGATGGCCCTTAACACAAGGAACAAGAATATATATGGTTTAGAGGTGGGGATATTAACCGTTTTCAAGATATTTGTGCACTTCCTGTTTGAGAGGGGGTCAGGACCAGCCCCAGGCCCCATGACCTTCATACCATTTGATGGCCCTTAACATAGGGAACAAGAATATATATGGTTTAGGGGTGGGGATATTAACCGTTTTCAAGTTATTCTGGCACTTCCTGTTTGAGGTGGGACAGGACCATCCCCGGGGCTCATGACCTACATACTATTTGATGCCCCTTGACACAAGGAACAAGAATATATATGGTTTAGGGGTGGGGTTCTTAATCGTTTTCAAGATATTTGGGCCCTTCTTGTTTGAGGGGGGTCAGGACCACCCTTGAGGCCCATGACCTACATACCATTTGATGGCCCTTAACACAAGGAACAAGAATATATATGGTTTAGAGGTGGGGATATTAACCGTTTTCAAGATATTTGTGCACTTCCTGTTTGAGAGGGGGTCAGGACCAGCCCCAGGCCCCATGACCTTCATACCATTTGATGGCCCTTAACATAGGGAACAAGAATATATATGGTTTAGGGGTGGGGATATTAACCGTTTTCAAGTTATTCTGGCAATTCCTGTTTGAGGTGGGACAGGACCATCCCCGGGGCTCATGACCTACATACTATTTGATGCCACTTAACACAAGGGCATCATATCCATGCCTTGAGTTTTTCACAAATATATACAGGAGTAGAGAAGAAGATTTTCTTAGATTTAATACATTTTTACTATATGGCCATATTGGCCCCACCCTAGTGCCTAAACACCTGTCCCAGGGGTCATAAATTTCACAATTTAGGTAGAAGACTTCATGTACATCATATCCAGGCCTTTAGTTTTTCACAAATATATATGGGAGTAGAGAAGATGATTTTCTAAAATATAATACATTTTTACTATATGGCCATTTTGGCCCCACCCTTGAGCCTGAACCCCTGACCCAGGGACCATAAATTTCACAATTTTGGTAGAGGGCTTCATGGACATCATATCCATGCATTTAGTTTTTAACAAATATCTATGGGAGTATAGAAGAAGATTTTCTAAGATTTAATACATTTTTACTATATGGCCATTTTGGCCCCACCCTAGAGCCTGAAACCCTGTTCCAGGGGCCATGAATTTCACAATTTTGGTAGAGGGCTTCATGGACATCATAACCATGCAATCAGTTTTTTCCTCACATGTGTGGGAGTAGAGAAGAAGATTTTCTAAGATTTAATACATTTTTACTATATGGCCATATTGGCCCCACCCTAGGGCCTGAACCCCTGACTCAGGGGCCATAAATTTCACAATTTTTGTAGAGGGCTTCATGGACATCATAACCATACATTTAGTTTTTAACAAATATCTATGGGAGTAGAAAAGAAGATTTGCTCATGACCTACATACTATTTGATGCCACTTAACACAAGGGCATCATATCCATGCCTTGAGTTTTTCACAAATATATACAGGAGTAGAGAAGAAGATTTTCTTAGATTTAATACATTTTTACTATATGGCCATATTGGCCCCACCCTAGTGCCTAAACACCTGTCCCAGGGGTCATAAATTTCACAATTTAGGTAGAAGACTTCATGTACATCATATCCAGGCCTTTAGTTTTTCACAAATATATATGGGAGTAGAGAAGATGATTTTCTAAAATATAATTCATTTTTACTATATGACCATATTGGCCCCACCCTAGAGCCTGAACCCCTGACCCAGGGGCCATGAATTTCACAATTTTGGTAGAGGGCTTCATGGACATCATAACCATGCAATCAGTTTTTTCCTCACATGTGTGGGAATAGAGAAGAAGATTTTTGAAAATTTGGCTGTTTTTTGCATATTTGGCCCCACCTGTGGCACCCTGGGGGTGGTAGAGCCACCAATTTCACAATTTACATTCCTCTCACCATAGAGATGCTTCACACCAAAAATGGGAACAATTGGCCTTGTAGTTTTTAAGAACTTAAAAATGTAAATTGTTAACGTACGACGCACGACGCACGTCGCACGACGCACGACGACGGACGAAAACAGATAGCAATAGGTCACCTGAGTTTACTCAAGTGACCTAACAAGGGGATATCTGGAAGGGGTGCTTTAGTAACAGTGTACCATTATTCGGTAGCTGTTGAGAGTGGTAAACAGGGGTACATGTATGTATCATATTGTCGTTTGGGAAGTGTCCGACTTGATTGGTGGTTTATTGGGGGGGGGGGGGGGGGCGTGGCGTAGTAAAATGTAAGGTAATATACTGTGTCTTGATATGTAAACATTTTTGTATGAATTGACTTTCATTCGGGGACGTTAGCCATTGCTGTTTTGAGTAAAAACATAATTCATTATATAAAATATCTCTCAAAACAGCAATGTTTCCAGTTCTAGCCACGTGGAGGCCTCCCCGAACCTTTTTTTTAAATTTCAACAAAGGTCTTCACTAAAGTTTATTTACAATTTATTTACCCCCCCCCCCAAAAAAAAAACCCAACTGATATAGAGTTACTGCCACATATGTCCCATGTACGGCTGTCCTTTAGGATTCGGAAACCATTTCCTTACTTGTCCAACTACACAGTTTGGCATAATTTCCCGCTTGATTCCATAGGCCTGCACGCAAGCTATTGTTTCTAATTTGATTGACAAGCGGCATTTAATTGATCCCGATACAGGTAAGTTTTAGGAGAGGTGGCTTAAAATAGGGTCTTTAGGTTTCAGCTTTCCTGGCCAAATGGTTTTTGAAAAGATTTTATTTAAAAAATTCTAAAAATTTATTAATAATTTCTAATTACACGTATCTCCCCCTTGGAAAGGGCGTGGTCCTGAATTTTCACAACTTTGAATCCCCTTTGCCTAAGGGTGCTTTGTGCCAAGTTTGGTTGAAATTAGCCTAGTGGTTCTGTAAGGACATGTTGAAAATTTGAAAAAAATTACTGACAGACAAACAGAAGGACGACAGAGAAAAAGTGATCAGAAACGCTCACTTGAGCTCAAAGCTGTAATTGAAATTTCTTTTATCCAGCTTTCCAAACCTTATAGAGCTCAGAATGGAAAGTACAGAGTATAAATTATGGTCCGAATGGTCATTTTTTGATTAATTGTTGGGGTTTTAAGGTGAGAATGACAACTTTGTTAAAAGTTCAATAAAGCACAGTGAAAAAGTCAAATCACTTTGCGCAACAATGATAAGCTTAAAAGCTTACTAAGTTTTGTCCCTTATGACTAAGTACTTTGTTTTCTAATTCGAACTTTTGAAAATTTTCCTTAATGAAAAAATGACAATGACAAACCGTCAACCATCTCAAAAACCATAAAACGAAATACAAATTCAAGCAGAGCAACACGGACCTCCAAGATACAGGTAGGGTCAGGTGCCATGGAGGAGTGAGCATCCTCAGCTGACCGGTCACACCCGCTCTTTGTCGTAATCGGGAAAATAAAAACCGCAAAAGTCCGTAGACAATTAGGTAATTAATTATGGTCTAACAATTAGTATGAAAAACGTCAGTCAGCATGCGACTGTGGAAGATTGTATTTGCTGACAAGGTCGTCGTATCGACAATAGAACTTACGAAAAGATGACTTTAAACGAGACTGTTGGTAGTCCTGTTTTATCAACTTGTTTGTCAGTAGCTTGCCTCGTTTTAGAAACTATTCATACGAAGAGCATGCCCTTGCGTTTAGAATTAACTGAGAGACAAAAACACCATATGCAGGTGATGAAGGTATATTGCTACATAAGTAAGGAAAGTTGACTATAGAAAAATTGAAGTCATCGCGTTTATCATAAAGTTTTGTTGTTAGGTTACCATCAATGTCCATTTTCAGTAAAATATCCAAATATGAAACAGATGACGCTGACTCTGTGGTATCTTTTATTTCAAGTTCACTGGGATATATCGAGTCGACGTAAGTATGGAAATAACAATTGTTAATACGTCGTCGATATACCTAAATGTTGAGTTGAAGGCCACAGCGAGTGATTTATTTTTTTCACGTACAAGTTTTTGAATAAATTCTGCTTCATAAGAATACAAAAATAGGTCTGCTAACAATGGGGCACAATTGGTACCCATGGGAATTCCAACAGATTGTTGGAAGACTTGATTTCCAAAAACTACATAGATGTTGTCTATCAGAAATTCAAGCATCTTTTTATGTGTGTGCAATCAGAATGGTTTTTAACAAAATAGTTTTTTAGATTTCCAATGACAAGGTAAGCAATTTTACGTCTTCCATTTTTATTGAAGAAACAACTGTCGATGATATCAAAAAGTCTAGATTTTAATTTGTCGTGGGGAATGGTTGTATAAAGCGTTGAAAAATCGTACGTTTTGATGCTATTGATTTTGGTAAGATTTTGTGACCTAAAAGTTTCTAATAATTCTTTAGAGTTTTTAAGTATCCACATCTGATTCACACCACTTCTGGAGTAGATTGTTGTACAGTACTCTTGAAGCTTCTCCTTAACTTCTGTAAGAATTTTAGTAAGGAGTAAAGAGAGAGGTGTGGTAGAACATTTACTGGAACCTGCAATATATCTCTGTTTGTAAGGACTTTTGTGAAGCTTTGGAATCCAGTACAAATAAGGTAAATCAAATTCATTTTGTTTTTTGGGGATATTAAAGGTATTCATAACCGATTTATGATTTTAAAGTATTTCTTGCTTGGGAAGGCTGCTATGGGTATATGCAGGATTACCAATTGCAAATGCAATTAATATAATGTGCCTTACAAAGACAATGTTGTTACTTGCCTTATCAGCAGAGACCAGTACATACTGATCATGCAATCTACCTAGTTAATAACATTATTTCAGTTATTTATCCAAGTTAAATTAATACAAATTACCATCTTTGCTTGCAAAGGGTTTTCTGACTACCCTTAAATCCCTCTGCTAGCGAAGATGCACTCAAAATTACCTTTTTCTTCTTTAGACCACCATAAATGCTGAGAAATTATGCAAATTTTCATGTATTATAATAGCATGCTCATTAAATTTCATTGGCCATAACTCGAACACGCCTCTACTCATCAGGAGTGTCCAGCAGTCAATGGATATTTTGAATGAATAATGCAAGGTTCTGATATGCAGACAATTATATCAGAAGCAATATTTACGTACTTCTTGTTGCTCTAGAGTCGGCGTTCGGCGATGACTCGTATGCATTTACTGAATTTCCTACAAAAAAAAAACAACAACATTTTACAAACATGCAACCACTGTAAAGGAGAGGGCGGAGAGTTTGTGCTGGAAAAATTTAACAGGAATGTAAAACAGCTGCTTCCTTCGGGTCTACTAGGTGACCAAGGATGGATCAGGGCATGCCGAAACGTGTAGAGAATGACTACTGTAAAGATATAGTATATCAATATATTTTATAAATTTTATAATCAAGACAGATTCTTAGATGTATTACCAATGTGAAGTCAATAAAGAAAACATAAACAACAACAAACAAACAGCATCTTGTCCACCAACAACATGCACCCAATTGTTTTTAGCTGTTAGCGTAAACTAAACGCTTTATTTCATGTAACCAAAACTATTCCGCAACCCAAAAACTTCGTCAATGCGCCACCTATGATGAATCAAAGTATTGAGAGTACTGAAAGTCGATCTCCATTAAATGTAATTGTACAATTATTTTAACAAAAATTACAAATTCACATTTCCATTAATCTTAATATAGTGGTTGTTCTTTAAATGAAGCAAGCATTTACCGAGTTTCGGTTCAGGTAAAATCAAGTGAAAATCTGTCAATGTGACAGCAAACCGTTTATTTTTTAACTGTATCCATAATCCATTTCAATTCTGAATTGATAAGCACTACATATCCAGAGAAATGGAGAACTCTGAAGGCAATGTCTTCAACAAGAACACCACCTTCTGGCCCTGTTTGCATTTAAGTTAGAATCGAAATGAAAATATCTTTCGGGAAGATAATTTGGGAAAATAGTCAACACATTTGACATCAGAAGTTCCATAGACTAATAGCCCCTCCCAAAGTTTTATAAAATGATATAACCTGTGTATTGTGCGAATTAAAAAGAAGCGCGATTCTCACCTTTATAAAAGTTTTCAACTAGCTTTTAAAAAAATTAATTACAGCTCTAGAGTTAGTACAAGAAAGATCATGTGGTCCTATTCTCAGTACAATGTGGGTAAAAACTTGAAATTACTTCTTGGCAAAGTATCGTTATACTAAGAATTGTTTTTAGAAAACAAATATGCACCGTATCACAGGAAGGAATAGATATTAGCTAGTCATATCGTAAAATGTTGATTTTTCAGTATATGAAACATATAAGATAAATATATGCAAATACATGTATTTCAAACAAGCTTGTTAACCACTTTCCAGTATTACAAGTTTTTATTATAAAGATAGTTCTCCATAGGTAGAGCAATCTTTGTTTTTATATGTACCTTAAATACAAGATAACACCAGTAGTCACAGTGTTTTTTTTCTGTAGTGACCTGGGCGTGGTAGGGGGAAAGAACCCCAATATCCAGTCATTCACAGAAAAATTTAGCATAGTCCGACCAATTTGTCTCTCCTGCCCGTAGGAACGTCCTCCGTCAGTTAGGAATGCTTAGATAATGAAAAAAACAAACATTTTCGAGACTTATTTGTGAGTTGGGGGTCAATTACTTTCCAGTATTACTTTTAAAAACTTTTATAATTTTGTCAATTACTTGCAATTTCATTGATTTTTTCAAATGAAATAAATTACTTTCAATTATATTGACACATATAATTAACATGATATCTGTGAGCCAATGCTCACTAGAAATACCCCCACTCTTATGTAAATATACAAAATAAGAAAAGTCGACATTTAACAGGAAGTTGACTTCTGATTGGTACAAAAATGATCCCATTAAATACCATAGTTAAACAAAGAGTGTGTTAAAATTTAAAACATCTGTTATTATTAGTTTCTGAGAAATTTTTTACGAAAATTTGTTTGGAAATTTAGGCTTAAAATACAAAAATGTCAGTTCTCCGATTGGTACAAAAGTGTGTTAAAATTTCAAGCATCTGCGATGATTACTAGTAGTTGCTGAGAAATGTTTGACGAAACTGCTTGAAACTCTTCATTTAACGGGAAGTTGACGTCCGATTTGTACAAAAATAGATCCCAACATAAGGCATGTCTTAACAAAGAGTGTGCTAAAATTTAAGCATCTGCGATGAATTAGTTGATGAAAAATCCTTAAAGTAGATATGTTTAAAAGTTAGGACTAAAAAAAACCCCAAAGTCGTCATTTATTGGGAACATGACGTTCGATTTGTACAAAAATGAATCCCATTATATGGCATGCCTTAACAAAGTGTGTTAAAATTTCAAACAACCACGATTAATAGTTACTAAGAAATATTTGACGAAGATTTGTTTGAAAATTTATGCTAAAAATGAACGTCGTCATTTAACAGGAAGTTGATGTCCGATTGTTACAAAAATGGATCCCACTATATAACATACCTAAACAAAGAGTGTGTTAAAATTTCAAACACCTGCGATCATTTTAATCATCATTAGATTTCCGAATGTCGAATCATTCACACGGCATCTTTCTGGTCTGAAATTTTTTTGTCCCCCGCCGCAACGCGGAGCGGGGACATAGAAATGCCGGGCGTCCGTCCGTGTGTGCGTGGGTCCGTGTGTCCGTGCGTCCGTCCGTCACACTTTTTTGTAAGCGCTCTCATGCCTACAAATTTTGACAGATTTTCATTACATTTATACCAAATGTTTATACACCTATTACCTTGGTCAAGTTCGAAAATCAGCATTGGTCGATACTTTTTGTTGGAGTTTTTGGGACTCTGACCACAATAATGACTCCGTTTTATCCAAAAATTGACCTTGTAAGCGCTCTCATGCCTACAAATTTTGACGGATTTTCATTAAATTTATACCAAATGTTTATACACCTATTATCTTGGTTAAGTTCGAAAATCAGCATTGGTCGATACTTTTTGTTGGAGTTATGGGACTCTGACCACAATAATGACTCCGTTTTATCCAAAAATTGACCTTGTAAGCGCTCTTATGCCTACAAATTTTGACGGATTTTCATTAAATTTATACCGAATGTTTATACACCTATTACCTTGGTCAAGTTCGAAAATTAGCATTGGTCGATACTTTTTGCTGGAGGTATGGGACTTTGACCACAATAATGACTCCGTTTTATCCAAAAATTGACCTTGTAAGCGCTCTCATGCCTACAAATTTTGATGGATTTACATGAAATTTATACCAAATGTTTATACCACTAGTACCTTGGTTAAGTTCTTAAATCAGCCTTGGTCGCGTCCCCACGAACCTGTAAAATTTAATCAATTCACAAAAATTGGCCCCCACGTAATTTAATGATTCCACGGTACAGTATACTAGTATACTGCTTGAACGGCGGGGGACCCAGGAATTCTATTCTTGTTCCAGCTACACTGAAAAGTTAACACATGCTGACATTGCTGGTACAGCTAGATATTTTTAGGCCATCCTGAAAAGGCAATGAAACCTGGAATGATTATGACTCCAGTATGTTAGTGGACCGTCAGGCATCTCTGTGCAGTTTTCCCCTAAGTAAACATCTATTTCTGTAGCTGGCCTGAATGGATTTCTTTTCCGGTGGGAAAGGTGGTAGAAAACTAAAAAAGAAAATCAGTTTTCTCCTTCTTTGTAGGTGGGCTTTACAGGGACATTGAATTATCGGCTAATTGTAGTCGACGCGCTCGCGCAACAGATTTTGTAAATTAAATTATCGATTATACGATTTTATTATTATCGGGCACGATGTTTAACTCTGCCAGAATGAGAATGAACAACGATGGCAGTTAATGTACAAAGTATTAAAAACCCCCAATATCAATTAGTTAAATTAAAAGGAGACAGTTAATGTCGTATTCAATAGAAAACTATTAGAAACATGAGTATATGAGAATAAAGATAACAAGATATCTGTGAGCCAATGCTCACTAGTGATACCCCCGCTCTGATGTGAATATGCAAAATAAGCAAAGTCGACATTTAACAGAAAGCTGGCATCCGATTGGTACAGAAATATATCCCACAATATGGCATGCCTAAACAAATAGTGTGTTAAAATTTCAAGCATCTGCGATAAATAGCTGCTGAGAAATCTTTGAGGAAAATTTGTTTGAAAATTTTGGCTAAAAATAAACAAAGTCATTATTTAACAGGAAGTTGACGTCCGATTGGTACAAAAATATATCCCACAATATGGCATGCCTAAACAAATAGTGTGTTAAAATTTCAAGCATCTGCGATAATTAGTTGCTGAGAAATCTTTGACGGAAATTTGTTTGAAAATTTTGGCTAAAAATAAACAAAGTCATTATTTAACAGGAAGTTGACGTCCGATTGATACAAAAATATATCCCACAATATGGCATGCCTAAACAAATAGTGTGTTAAAATTTCAAGCATCTGCGATAATTAGTTGCTGAGAAATCTTTGACGGAAATTTGTTTGAAAATTTTGGCTAAAAATAAACAAAGTCGTCATTTAACAGGAAGTTGACGTCTGATTGGTACAAAAATATATCCCACGATATGGCATGCCTATACAAATACTGTGTAAAAATTTCAAGCATCTGCGATAAATAGTTGCTGAGAAATCTTTGACGAAAATTTGTTTGAAAATTTTGGTTAAAAAATAAACAAAGTCGTCATTTAACAGGAAGTTGACGTCCGATTGGTACAAAAATATATCCCACGATATGGCATGCCCTAACAAATACTGTGTAAAAATTTCAAGCATCTGCGATAAATAGTTGCTGAGATAAATGCGACAGAAATTTTTGTTACGGACGGACAGACAGACAGACGGACAGACAGACACACAAGGGTAAAACAGTATACCCCCTCTCCTTCGGAGCGGGGGTATAATAAATGAATGAGAGAAAGAAATCTTAAACTTAGTTTTAATTGGTTATTTGAATTTGATACTGTGAATTATGTTTCCAGTTTGTTTGATGTGTATAATACAATTGTACGTTTTTTCATTAATTTTCATGTTATTTTCATACAATGCTAAATATCACTAGAAATTAGCTTTATTTATATCCAGAGCATTGTGGGAGAGGGGGATGGGGCTAAGCCGCTGGCTGATCTTAAAAATATGCGGCCCTGCAATAATTTGAGATAGTTCTCTTTACATAATGTACTATACTAATAATTATTATTGTTATAGAACAGAGAATTATCATATTATCAAAAGAAATATTTCAACGTATGTGCTCTGAACCACCATCCAAGCGGAGAAATCGTACCCTTCAGGCTTGATAAGTATTCATTTATTAAGTAATAGAGTACGGGAGGAATTAAAACAAAATACGTTTTGGTTATCCTGTGCGCATATGCATGGTAGTACCTAAATGTATCTTGCTTTATATTTATTTTAAACTGGCAGGAAATTGTCACTTGATAGATACATGTAACAATACATTGGGAATAGGTGCTGGAAAAATTGAAGTTATAGAAAATGTCTGGACAGGTCATGGGCCTTCTTGTCATAAAGCTTAGAATAATATAAATTTCTCAGACGACGCTTAGCAGTGTGTAAACATATATATTTGATATCATTCACTTCAAGGACAGCTAGTATGGACAAATCTTGCAGCAATTTAATCACTTAACTATACATGTACCTGTTAATTTACATAATGGACGGCTCCCATACCCTGTTTATAATGTTTAGGCCAGTTGGGCAGTTGGCTCAACATGATGTTGATGATTATAAAGCCCAGTTATTATAAATACGAAGACTATGTATTGTATTTGAGAAAAATAGATACACTGTATGAAATTTTGTGACCAAGATTAGTCCTCCAAGAGTAGACTAGACTCCAGGATCAATGCTATAATTAAGACTAAACACATTGTAAGGCGATGTTCAAAGCTAACAGCTCAACATTATAGCATATCAAAATAACATTCAAAGTTAAATCATTGCTTAAAAAAGAAATGCAAAGAACATTCATTTGGTTTGTTGGCAATAAAGAATAAATATGTAATATATGAAGGCTCTACCGCCTATCGTTTAAAGCTTATGTTTCAATTGAATCAAAACTGTTTGACAAAATACATGTAATTACTTTTGGGCTCGATATTTCTCGACATGAATATAAGCGATCAACCTTTAGATAAAAAAAATTGTGAAAAACTTAATGCATGGTTATAATGTCAATGGAGTCTTCTACCTAAATTGTGAAATTCATGACCCCTGGGACAGGGGTTTAGGGCCTAGGGTGGGGCCAATATAGCCATATAGTAAAAATGTATTTAATCTTAAAAATCTTTACTCCCACACATGTGGGCAAACAACTGAATGCATGGTAATGATGTCAACTAACTCCTCTAAATATGAGGAGTTATAAATATGAACATTTAATTTCGTGGATCAACTTAACAACGAAATCAACGAAAATTGATATTCAACGAATATTGATAAAACCACAGTAATACATGTGCCTGCATTAATATAGTGATGCTTACACTGCTCTATCTTAAAAATATCTTTTTGCTTTATTTGAAATCTATTTAAAAACAAGGGGTATTAATAATCTTCAAGCATAGATTAGTTTAATTTATTGACTTAATGTAGCACAGTTAATTTTATAACATGGCAGCCTTCTATTGCTATAATTATTGTGGGTGACCTACCGGCATGTTAAATATATTTATATATATAACATTCTAATACATCATATTTGACATTTAAGCTATAATAGGGATGAAAAATATACACCAGGCCAACACACTGTACTTGACAAGTACTTGTTTATACAATTTATGATGCACCAAAATAAAACATATGTTAACACTGTTTGCCCCAGTTTCCAATTCCTTTTCATAATCAATGAAACTATCTGATTTCAGATGACAATCTTTAATATAAGGCTACAGATAGAGTTCATGTACTGCACATATATTCTCTTTGGTTTCGTGATTTTGGATACATTTTGTTGTGCTTGAAGGGGCATGGTCACGATTCTGGTCAAGTTCTATTTTTCTAATTTTATCATTAACATTACTTTAGGAATGCATTTCTAATCATCAACTGAAATTCTCGAGTCAGTTGTAGAGTTATAAGCAGGATAGAGGACTTGCAATTCTTTGCAATGTAAACAAGGTTTGTGCCCTGTTTTTGTTTATATAGGTTCAATATACTAGTAAAAAGTTTTTTTCCAGCTGATTTGCTATCTGTTATTCATTTTAAGCATAAATAAACAGTTCCTAACGTTAAACACATCAATTTTAGGTCTTAAACTGGAATATTCACTACAACATTAAAAATGTAAACAAAAGCTTTGTTTACATAGCAAAGAATTGTCAGCTCTGTAACTCGTTTAAAACTCAACGAATGTCACTCAAATTTTGGTTGCCTATTTAAAATGCCTTACTGAAGGATTGTAAACAATAAAATCAGAAAAATAATTTGACCAAAATCGTGACCATGCCCCTTCAACCTTCATATATTCTGTTAGAACTGTACAACTGAACTCGCTTTCTTATGCATGATACTACATTTAATATTTACCCTGCATCGTCATTCTCTGTGGAAGAAATTCTGGTGACATCCAGAGTTGGTTTGGTATGAAGATTGGCCAGTAGAAGTCAAGATCACGTTGTGGTGTACTAACTATTAAAGCTTGCTTTTTAGGTGGACTGTATCCACCACTTTTCGCCAAACATATTATGTATATAGTTGCGTATGGTTGTAGAAAAAATTCTCCCATCATCTTAACGAGTCTTAATGTTAGATTAAAAAACTTTATACAGCTATTGTTTTCACCAATCATATTTATTATTTAACAAACGCACAAATTCAGATCACTTCTTTTAAGGAAATTGGTGGTCTTGTTAAACATTTTACATTTACATTGAATATGAATAAAGCTTATTAAAACGTAAATTTAAATGTTGCCTTAAGGTATCTCACTCCTCACGTTTTGATTTCATTGCGCAGATGATCATTATATTTTAGATAAATATGATTTTATTTATTTAATCATAACAGAAAGATTATTATTTCATAATTACACAACATTCATGAAGAAAACCCATCTGAATTCAAGAAACAAACAAGTTTTCGGGGGAACTATTTTTTCGTGCTGAAGGTTTTTTAGACGAAAATGACAGAAACAAGCAATTTTATGAATTTTCGATAAACTTTTCTTTTTATTTAATACTTTATTCATTATTCACATTTTAAACACTTGATAGGTTTGTAACATATTCTATAGGTTCTGTGTGACATGTACAGAATTAAATCTTGAGAGAGTGATGGAATTTAAGGATAAAATCATGCAAATATATAGAAAATGTCTCAATTTTTTAAAGCCAAATTTTGCAAGAATTTTACCTTTAAAGCCATATATCTGAAATTTAACATCACTGATCCCCATGTTTTATTATGTCAAAATGATACTGAATACATTATCTAGGCAACTGGATTAAACTTATAACATTCTTGATATTCAAAAAAGTTTTAATTCAAATAAAATTGTAGCTATTATAGAAATTGTCTATTTTAAGTGCAAAAAGGTCACACAAAAATTAATGCAGCTTCGTACAAATTTTTTCCGTAATCTCTCTATTCAGTGTGACCATTGTTTATAATTATAAACAATATTTGAAGAAAAAAGTTTGCTTAATCAAAAATACTGACAAAAAATCCTAATCAGGCTGAAATTGCATTTTAGGTGCAAAAAGGTCAAATTAAATTGGCCATAACTCAGAGAGATGAACACTGACCCCCCATTTTCTTTGTATTTTTTAAGTATATTTTGTCTACAGATTTCAATGATATGCTTCTCAAGAAATTCTTGATACAAGAACATTGAGGAGTGAGATACCTTAAATTTGAAAGCCATTATAATATTTAGATATTTATAACGCAACATGTTGTGAGGGTAAAATGATTCTAAAATGATTTTTGCATTTGGCTTTTCAGAGGTCATTTACTCGTTTTGAAGCCAAACTTAGTTTTGATGGTTGGTTAAACATTTTCAACACAAATTTTGTATTTGCATTATTGTATTGTATTGATATTCGAAAGGTTTTCCAAGAGAGGAAAACTATATTTTTAATTTGTTAAGTTACAGGGAAAAAATTTCTTTTTAAACCCAGCATAGTTCGTCATCATGTATAACTAACAGAGAAGTTGAGAAAACCTTAATCAAAGTACATGTAGGTAGTGTAAGGATAGTCAATGACATAAGTTTAACTCCAGTCTCCTTGTTTATAAATTTTGTGATGGTTAATCATTTCTGAAAAAGTTATTATTCATTTTTTTCTTTCTTTTACTGCTCTGGTGGAGGAACACTGATTTTCATTATTACATGTACTACTCTTAGTACATATACTGAAAGAAATAAAGAGAAATCAAAACTAATAAAAAATGTCCATTGCTACTCAACTAGTGCTTATAAATTATAATAATAATATAAATATTATACATTTTTTGTATTTTAAAGTATTAAATATAAGAGCAACAATTAAGTAATTATAAAATGTAAATATCAATAGCTCAATGCCATTTTTTTTAAAGTCATGTATTATTTATTGGATTTCTGTAATTGTTTTCAGATTACTTTACAGTTATTTTCATTTTCAGTACTTATATTATTAAACTTTGAGACTTTAATTGTCCTATCTATAGTTTTTGTGTTACACACTTCAGCTACAGAACCATAAAAGACAGCATAGGTAAATTTGGAGCTGGCAAAGCGTGCTGGGTGTATTTTGACAAGATAAATGCAATTCTTCACAAGGACATAGTAACACAGCCAGCGTCGATCAGTAGTTCATGTAAAAATTTTAATACATGTATAATTTTGTACACCGACATAGTTAATAGGATAATAGGGAAACCTGAATGCAAATTTTTATCATTCATTGTTTCAAATACACTATATATGTGTATAATAACATTTAAGTAATACCTTGTTATATATCCGTTAATATCTAATGATTAAAGATGTTGATGTGAAAATATATGAAGGTACAGTGGTTGAATCTAAACTTATACATCAAGACATTTTGCAAATAAACTACAATATGCCTCCACCAGAGTAACTGCTTACACCTTTGGTATTTCAGCACATGTGAGATGATGTCCCTAAGCCATAATCGAATTTTGACTGATGATAAGTAATTATTGTGGAAATAATCAAAAACCTTCTTTCTTTTTCGATCAACAAACCCGAAATAGCAAAAGTGAGAGTCAAGTGGTGGACATGCTTTGGCCGATCCAAGTCAGGGATATTTTGCATCAAATTATATACTTGCAATCGCCGATCCAAGTCAGGGGTATTTTGCATCAAATTATATACTTGCAATGAAATAATATTGAATGATTGCGTAAAGAGTGAATTTATTTACTGGGAATTTATTTAGAGTATGCATAGATATGACAAATATTAAATAAAATAAGCCGACTCGTTTCTTGAATGAGCAATTTCATTTTTGATTGATACTACTTTCCAAAGACAATCAAGAACGCGGGTTGACTAATTCATGTCATGGCGTAAAGTGAAGGACGAGTTTATCATGCATCCCGGGCGAAAAATGAAATAGAATGACCCCGCAATGAAGTGTTGTTCAGATGAGCGATGTGGCCCATGTGCCTTTTGTTAAACGAAATATGTTTGCAAACAGATTCACCTTTACCTGTTGATTATGCACTGGTAAGTTCATTCATGCATGTTTAACAAATATTTGCTTTATAGATAATATCTACTGATGAGGAAGATTAAAATTTTTGTAAACTTTGAATTATATGCATGTGTTTTACTTTACAGCCAGGCTGCAATGAATTGCTGCTCTCTTTAGTGCTAGTGTGCTGAAATTAAATTCAACGTCTCTCATAAGAGGAATGTCGGCATTCCCACCCTCCTTATCCAGAATAAAGTTGTGTACATGCCATAATCACATCAGGAATACTCTGATCTAGGCTCATGACCAATGATTTCAGTCTCCTGAACTTTCCTTTTAAGAGAGCGAAGGCTCTCTCGATCACTGTCTATTCGATAAAGTAAGTAATGAGAGAGATGGAGAGGACATACGCTGAGTTTCTATAGGTAAATTGGGAGGCATCTTCTCCAGCTCGGCTTTAATTGGGCTGTAGCGAAAACATGGATCCTGGCCACCCGGCACATGCATCAATAAAACACATACTATGATTACATAAGCACTGAAGAACAATGGAACTGAATCCCCTCCTGTTTATGAAACTGAAGCGATCTTGTGCTCTTCTTTTAATGTGGATATGGCATCCGTAAATGCACCCAATCACACCAGGAAAACCAGTACCTTCAAGAAAAACAATCGATGAAATCTTCATCTGGATTTCTGTGGGCAACATTACGCTTTTCAAGTGCTTCATCTCCTCACAAACTGACAAGAAAATGTTGTAAATTGTTCCCTTAGACGGAATAAAGTGGTCTGCTACACCACGGTTAGACTTATCATTGCCGAGGAGCCAAACTGTGGAAAGCACCTTAATGTCCATTGAATTGGATTGGCATTATGTGAAGCCACATCTGCAAGCACGCTCTGGAAGAGTAGAATGTTATGGCATTAAAAAACCAAAATCAACATAATGTCACTAGAGTGAGATATTGCATTTTGTCATTGTTTTTAGTGAGTATACAATTTTTTTATTTTCAACTTTTTTCTTGAAACTACATGGCCAATTATTATCAATTTTGGTTTGAAGCATATCTAGAATAAGAGGTATATATGACTAAAGCACCCCCAGGGCTAAATATCTATTCTTTGCTATTGAATCGTTTTAAATTACACAATGAACTGACGCAAAAAAAAAACTGTAATTATAGGCTAATTGTATTCAGCGCGTCGGCGCGCTCGCGCAACAGATTTTATTTGTAAATTAAATTATCGATTATACGATTTTATTATCATCGGGCACGATGTTTCACCCTGCCAGATTGAGAAGCGAACAACGATGGCACATGACTGATGCATAAAATAATAAACATTTCTGATATTAATAAGTTGGATTTAAATTAGGCACGTTATTTTTTTTCAATAAAAAACTATTAGAAACATTGAGTATATGAAATAAAGGTGATAAATGAACGAGAGAAAGAAATCTTAAAATATTTTTGATACTACTGAAACGGTTTTGTTTTAAGTTTGTTTGATGTGTATGATTAGATTCGATTTTAAGTTTTGTCATTAAACTTCATGTTATTTTCATACAATGTTAAATACCACTAGAAATCAGCTTTATTTTATCTCCAGAGCATTGGGGGAGGGGTTGGGGGGTTTGGAGTGAGGTACAGCAGATAAGCCGCTAACTGATGTTAAAAAATAAAGTTCGTGCAATAAAGAGATAGGTCTCTGTGATATTATAATCAATATTATAGAACAGAGAATTTTCATATTATTAAAAGAAATATTTCAACGTTAGACATCTGTGCCCTAAGTCCTGGGCCTTCTTGTCTTAAACTTTCGGACGACGCTTAGGAGCCGTAAGTAAACATAATTATATATTTGTTATTAATATCATATTATTCACATGAAGGACAGCCAGTATGGACAAAACTTGCACCAATTAAATCACTTACCTATACATATTATAAATTTACATATCATTGGCGTCGAAACCGGGGGGGGGGGGGGGGGGGAGGGGGGCTTAGCTCCCCACTTTTTTTGCAAAGTTATACATTATTTATTTTATTTTTTGCTTGTCAAGATTTTTTATAAGTCTAGCCCCCCCTCCTTACCTTCCGACTCCACTGCATATACAGGACGGTCGCATACTACACTCTACCCTGTTCATTATGTTCAGATCAATTTCATATTAAAGATTAAAAATACTGTGAGGTGATATCCAATTTAGGAAATAAAAACAAAAGCTCTAACCGCTCAAAGTAAAATAGACAAAATCCAAGGTCAAATCACGAATTACAAATGAAATACAAAGAACATTGGTTTATGGATCTAAAGAATAAATCTGCGATGTATGAAAGCTCAACCGCCTACCGTTAAATCTTATATTTCAACTAATTCAAAACTGTTTGATAATGTACATTTGTAATTACTATCGGGCTTGATATTTCTCGACATTAATGTAAGCGATAATGCTTTAGAATAAAGAAAAGTCGACGTCATTTGAGTGTTTTACTACCCGAAGATTTTACTTGGAATAAAAGAGATGAGGCGGGCGCGCCGACGCGCTGAATACAATTAGCCTAATTATACCCCCGTTCCGAAGTAGAGGGGGTATACTGTTTTTCAGGGCTCTACATTAACTTTTTATTCTACTTGTCCATTCGGACAAGTGATCATGATATTAACCTGTCAGAATTTCACTTTACCTGTCCGATTTTTTATCAATAATCATAATGTTATAATTAAGTATTTCGTATTTAAAATCCACAGTATAGTATTATTAAAGTCTATTACTTCCTTGATTGAAACAGTGTGATTGTGATTAAGGCTCATAAAACAAACACAAAAAGAGATAATTTTATTTGGACTTCCTATCCTATTTTATTATTTTTTTTTGTACAGTAAAACAAATAACCTGAAATTTAATTCTTATTATTCCCCTGAAATCGAAAGGGTTAAATCCAGGTCTTTTTGGTTTTTCCTGTTCTCCACCACTTGTCAAGCACAGGTATGCTGTTAATTCTTCCAATGGGCATCCTTCAATGGCGATGTACATAAGTATTCTTAACATCGATGGTGTAAGACAGGTTCCTTCTCTATTGGTGCAAACCTTTTGTCAATAGCTTCAATCAGAGCATTAATAATGTCTTCCCTTTTTAATCTGTAGATTTCAGCTTGGTTCACATTCTTGAAGTTGATGGTTCGAAACATATCTCCATCAATCTCTTCAGTTAACCTGCTAAGTTCTTCTTCATCTGGTTGTTTTAATTCAATGAGAGAGAAGTGTAACACAGTGATAGATTCTAAAAACTGTGATAGTGTGGTGTTGTCTTTCTGTACTTTGAGACTCAACAAACTCAAGGTTTTGAGTACATCCACCATGAGGAAAGACATGTACAGGAATGGGTAGTCCTTTAGATTTTTGCCGATATTGGTTGCCCTCCCGTTATTTGCAGCCAGCTCTAATCTGTTGGCAATGCAGTGTACGCTGACTATATGGGGAACTTAATTTCTCAGCAGTGCAGCAACATCACCCTTAGACCCTAGCTTAACTGAGGCCCAATCTGACCCAAAGCCTACAAGACTTGATTTCCAGTCTACTATTTCTGCCCTCTCAAATGAGTTTTCAATGCCATTCAAAATACATTGGGCTTTTGCACTCTGAATGTCTAATACCGAGGCGGTGGTTTTCTGAAATTCCCCAATTTAAAATCCTTACAAACACAAGTTCATTTTCTGTTTCTGATGAATCTGTAGCTTCATCAATCAGTATAGAGTAAAATTTATTATCTGCAATCTTTCATACATTTCTTCAAAGATGTACTTTACAAACCTAATTAAATATGTTATTCTTCTGTGTTACAAAAGAAAAGCAAAAGCCAACATTTAGGATTAATTATTATCAATAAAGAAATTAGCAAAACGCTTAAGCCACACAGGATTAGCAGAGTTACAAATTCCTAAAGGTGAGATCAGGCATATTGGAAATAATGTAATAAAATGTTCTTTTCTTTTTTGTCTTCAGTTTCGTCTTTTTCTTACCGGGTTTGTTTTAAAACAAAAGGCCAATAGGCCTTAACAGTCACCTGAGTAGCATAACCCATACACAAACTTGCAATTGTCAAGGAGTCTCATATATGCATTTAATTATTTTTTATTCTGGAATAGAAGTTTTTTTAATTTGTAATGACGACCACCTCCCTGCCTGAAATCTTTCAAAAAGGACTATTCAATCTATAATTTTAGCGAAAAACTTAAAAGATCATAAAAGAGTGCATGACCTGATATTGAAAAGGTGCAAGACTCTGATAGAAAATAATTTAATAATAACAAGGTGGTTATTATTCATGTTTTATCTAAAACAACCTCCCATCCCCCCAGGGCAGACAGAAACTCTCCCTGTGGGCATTTAAACAAACGAAAAAAACCCCAGCTTTATCGATAAAAGCCATCATGAGTTACTCACTTCTCCTATGGAACGCCATAGCTGCCTTATGTGGTCATTTCAAGAGAAGATGGTGCTTAATTATATTATGCTGTGGTTATTTCATGTGAAGATGGTGCTTTATTATATAAAGATGGTGCTTTATTATATTATGCTGTGGTTATTTCATGTGAAGATAGTGCTTTATTATATGAAGATGGTGCTTTATTATATGATGATGGTGCTTTATTATATGAAGATGGTGCTTTATCATATGAAGATGGTGCTTTTTTATATGATGATGGTGCTTTATTATATGAAGATGGTGCTTTTTTATATGATGGTACTTTTTTATGTGATGGTGGTCACTCGGAACTTCTATTTTTAAAGACTGAATTGAATAGCTATTATCTCGAAATTTTGAAAGTAAATACACCAATTTAGTTCCTCTTTTTCCTAGCATAATAAATATATATTAAGGTAACGAGATGATCTGTATATGACTTGACTTCAACCGAACATAGATGTATCATTATATAAATAGTGCCTGTTTTGGGAGGGTAACAGTTGAAATTGACACCCCTCGAAAACCATTGTCAACTTCCGCTTCGCGTCGGTTGACAATGGTTTTCTTGGGCTGTCAGTTTCAATTGTAACCCTCAAACAGACACTATTTATTTTATTATACTGAATATGTTAATTTTAGAGAAAATTTTACTGTTTTTATATAGAAATGACGTGAATTCTACGTCGAGGGTAATAGAACGGATTATCAACTACGTCTAAACCAATCCGATTTCAGTATAATAAAATTAATTGACAACTACAAAATGACTGAATGTTATAACAATTAAAGCGTAGTTACGATATCCTGAACTTTGCAGTGCAGAAAATTGAAATTAAATAACCAATTACTTGAGATTTAAGCGAAGAACATATTATTTGTTTATTTTGAAAGTTCAAAAACTGTTTTTGTTTCATAAAGCCTTGCATAACGCTTTTGATCATACAACTTCTTTATAATTACATTATATTCAATGATTAATTACTCAATATGAACAAGCAAAGGAAGATAACTCCATTAGGAAGAAGCAAGGGA
This sequence comes from Magallana ariakensis, assembly GCA_020458035.1. Taxonomy (NCBI): domain Eukaryota; kingdom Metazoa; phylum Mollusca; class Bivalvia; order Ostreida; family Ostreidae; genus Magallana; species Magallana ariakensis. Next base: position 39,983,158 of record CM035814.1, on the reverse strand, counting down.
AAACAAGATGTAATTATAATCGGGGCGATTATAAAGTCTCCGAAACAAACGAGGCTATCATATAGAGAAGGGATGACCCACAAACTTTCATGATGTTCCCAGGGGTCCTTTACTATATATCAAGTGAACTAACATGACCTAAGGAACAAGAATATATATGGTTTAGGGGTGGGGATATTAACCGTTTTCAAGATATTCGTGCACTACCTGTTTGAGGGGGGTCAGGACCCCCCCCCCCAGGGCCCATGACCTACATACCATATGATGCCCCTTGACACAAGGAACAAGAATATATATTGATTAGGGGTGGGGATTTCAACCGTTTTCAAGTTATTTGTGCACTTCCTGTTTGAGGGGGTCAGGACCATCCCCGGGGCCCAGGACCTACATACCATATGATGCCTTTTGACACAAGGAACAAGAATATATATGGTTTAGGGGTGGGGTTCTTTACCGTTTTCAAGATAGTTGGGCCCTTCCTGTTTGAGGGGGGTCAGGACCACCCTTGAGGCCTATGACCTACATACCATTTGATGACCCTTAACACAAGGAACAAGAATATATATGGTTTAGGGGTGGGGATATTAACCGTTTTCAAGATATTTGTGCACTTCCTGTTTGAGAGGGGTGTCAAAACCAGCCCCAGGGCCCATAACCTTCATACCATTTGATGGCCCTTAACACAGGAAACAAGAATATATATGGTTTAGGGGTAGGGTTGGGTTCTTAACCGTTTTCAAGATATTCTGGCACTTCCTGTTTGAGGTGGGACAGGACCACCCTTGAGGCCCATGACCTACATACCATTTGATGCCATTTAACACAAGAAAAAAGAATATATATGGTTTCGGGGTTGGGGTCTCGACCGTTTTCAAGATATTTGGGCCCTTCCAGTTTGAGGGGGTCAGGACCACCCCCGGGGCCCATCACCTACATACCATTTGATGCTCCTTAACACATGAAACAAGAATTTATATGGTTTAGGGGTCAGGATTCTAACAATTTCTGAGATATATGGTCAGTTCCAATTCCTGGGGGGTGGGGATGACCCCAGGGGTCAGATCTTATAAACCCTAAATATTGCCTATAACAGTCAATATATGATTCTGAAAGCCCTATATTATTATCTGTCCGTTTTTAGGTTAACCATTAACTCCATTAACTGTTTACCCCCCCCCCTTTCAACTCTTTCCAAATGCTCTCCAAATGCTAGGTCCTGAACCCTGACTTAGGGGTCATGAATTTCAGAATTTAGGTATAGGAGTTCATAACCATGCATTCAGTTTTTTTGCCCACATGTGTGGGAGTAAAGATTTAATACATTTTTACTATATGCCTATATTGGCGCCACCCTAGGGCCTAAACCCCTGTCCCAGGGGTCATGAATTTCAAAATTTAGGTAGAAGACTTCATGGACATCTTATCCATGCCTTTAGTTTTTCACAAATATATATGGGAGTATAGAAGAAGATTTTCTAAGATTTAATACATTTTTACTATATATATGGCCATATTGGCCCCACCTTAGTACCTAAACACCTGTCCCAGGGGTCATAAATTTCACAATTTAGGTAAAAGACTTCATGTACATCATATCCAGGCCTTTGGAATTTCACAAATATATATGGGAGTAGAGAAGAAGATTTTCTAAGATTTAATACATTTTTACTATATGACCATATTGGCCCCACCCTAGAGCCTGAACCCCTGACCCAAAGACCATAAATTTCACAATTTTGGTAAAGGGCTTCATGGACATCATAACCATGTATTTAGTTTTTAACAAATATCTATGGGAGTAAAGAAGTAGATTTTCTAAGATTTAATACATTTTCACTATATGACCATATTGGCCCCACCCTAAAGCCTGAACCCCTGACCTAGGGGCCATGAATTTCACAATTTTGGTAGAGGGCTTCATGGACATCATAACCATGCAATCAGTTTTTTCCTCACATGTGTGGGAGTAGAGAAGAAGATTTTTGAAAATTTGGCTGTTTTTTTTGCATATCTGGCCCCACCCACCTGTGGCACCCTGAGGGTGGTAGAGCCAGCAATTTCACAATTTACATTCCTCTTACCATAGAGATGCTTCACACCAAAATATGGGAACAATTGGCCTTGCAGTTTTTAAGAAGAAGTTTAAAATGTAAATTGTTAACGCACGCAAACGACGACGGACGAAAACAGATAGTAATATCTCAGCAACTATTCATTGCAGGTGCTTGAATTTTTAACACACTCTTTGTTTAGGCATGTCATATGTTGGAATCTATTTTTGTACCAATTGGACGTCAATTTCCTGTAAAATGACGATTTCGTTTATTTTTTGCCTAAATTTTCAAACAATTTTCTTCAAAGATTTCTCGGCACCTATTCATCGGAGATGCTTAAAATTTTAACATAGTCTTTGTTTAGGAATGCCATACATTGGGGTCTTTTTTTGTACCAATCGGACGTAAACTTCCTGTTAAATAACGACTTCTATATATTTAGTCTAAAGTTTCTTACAAAGTACGTGAAAGACTTCTTAGCAACTATTCATTGCAGATGGTTTAAATGTTTACATACTCTTTGTTTAGACATGCCATACGTTGGGGTCTATATTTGTACCAATCGGACGTAAACTTGTTTAAGGGACTTATACACGATTTGAGCTCCATTTTTTCATTTTTAATGTCTAGAATGGTCAATATGGATGTTTTTAATGCTCTATCAAAATTTGAAAGTCAAATATCGAGTTACAAGCGAGTTACATATGTTAAAATTCTTTGTTTTGTAAAAACAAAGTTCGAGTCCTGATAATGTTTACATATGTCTTGAATTGGTAAATGTTTCAATCTAATGTTGCATTTTGTTGTTGATAAACTTATTTATGAACACATTTAATAAGTTTATCTTGTTTTCACAAGTTATTTTGTCAAAGAAATGGAAATTTCTTTACTTTACATTATTTGTAAACAAATATAAGACTCGAGCTTTGTTTACATAACAACGACTTCTTTCCTCTGTATCTCGCTTGTAACACGACTTCTAACATTCAAAATACAAAAGTAAACTATTTCATACATAAAAATCAAAAATAAAATTTTCATCTGAAATCGTGTCCAGGTCCCTTTAAAAGTCGATTGTGCTTATTTTTGTATATTCACATTAGAGCGGGCATATTACAAATGAGGATGGACTAACAGATATCTTGTTGGTACAGATTTACCTAATTTTTGCAATTTTTGTGACATGGCATGCCACAAATTGTGCAAAAATGGTATAAATACGCACTGGTAAACATTTTTTCCATACAGGCCATTAATGTGTTCTTAAATGTGCCGTGCAGTTGCGTGTGCTTTGGCGGTCATGTTGACATGTCATCACATAGTCATTTTGGCTTTAATGGTAGGTCTTCAACACTTCCGGTTGTGTTTAGATTTCCGGTCAAGCCTTAGAATGATTTTGTGGTGTCTGTAAAAACGATCTGTGATGAATATTATGGATTTAGAATAGCTGTTTTATTGTGTAGGACGCCATTTTTAACGATTAAAAGTAAATAAAGCAAATATTGTGAAAGGAAACAAATTTAATGTGAACCGCACTCTGCTTTGATAACGTCAACTGATTTTAAAGGTTCTTGGGCAAACATTCGCCGCATTTTACTCAATTAGATTTATGGTGTTTTTTTATTAAGAGTTAAAGGCAGATAATTGATCGAATCGAGTCCTTCTGAAAAACACATCCGAAAAACCTATTGAACACGCGTTCCACGCTTTTCAACAAATACATGTACGAACATGGTCAGATAGTTACTTACTCGATTACAATTTTTTGACATGAACAGTTGAGCATTTTAAACAGCAGTCAGAAGTGGCAACGACTTTATAAACTGAAGTTAATTTTTTTGTAAATAGTACAAACATGGGGCGTTAGAAATTTCGACCAGTATACTTTGTCAGTGTGTGAAATTAACAAAATGCATGAAATAGCCCACAGGACTATCCTACTTTGATTTGGGATAGACCTATGAAAAATGGGATTGTCCACAAGTATCAACAACAACTTTTTTTATCAACATGAATTTATTCATATTCAAACTCAATCTCGTATTCAGCAATTTTTTTATCATTTTCAGTGTAATCTTGCTCACAGTCAGATTCATTGCTTTCATATAACTCTTCTTTTTCTTCCTCTCGGTGTCTCCCCTTTCCTGGTCTTGCCTCTGATCTGTCTCAATACCATCTCTCTCCTGTTCTTCCACAATGCCTTCTCTCTCATGCTCCCTTGCTGTTTCATCTTGTTCTCTCTCTCTTTCAACAATCTGTTTCTGCTGCTTTTCTACTGCATTTCTACAATCCTTCTTAACTCTTCTAAAGTCTGGTCTCCTGCTTCTCCCTGATGGTGTAACCTATTAATCAAAAGTTTATTCATATTGTAAAATACACTTAGTTTCAATTTTAAAATAACTAGTTTGTGAAGAAAAAGAAATTTATTTACCAGCCAACCGGAGATGGCCTAATTTGGGTTGAAGTTTTCCACAGCTGGTGACTCAGACTTTACAACCATGATGTCAGTCAAAGTCTCTGTTGCTAATCTAGCCCTTCTATCTGCAAAACAATCATCATTAAAATTTATATAATATGATATTCATATAGTTTAAAGTTTGATCTTTTAAGATTTTTGTCTCAGTAGGTAAACTTACCACTTTTAATGATCTTCATATGAGAAAATATGTGTCTAACAAAAGCTGTTTTGATATGTTTGGCCAACATCTAAACCCTTAGCTTTGTCCAATTCACATCACCAGACACAATCTTTAAAAGATTTGTCATGTTTAGCGACAACATGGGCATTTCTAAATCTGTAAGTGAGTCTTTTATAATTTGCCTCGTGTAGCTGGCGCAGAGCACTTGCAGCTTCCGACTGTCAGATATTTCTAGAATTTGTAACGGCTTTCTGTGCGTCCTTATGCATGACGGAAGTTTCGTGAGTTTTAATAGCATCAATTCTCAAGTTTGATGTGCCGTTAAGCCATGACAGTGATCCAGGATGCAATGTCCCTTGGGGATTATTGTAGAATTCTTGACAAACCTCGCACCACATTTTCTTTTCACTCTCATCGTATTTGAGCCATGATCTGCCCACCTGCCAATGTTTGTGGAAAGCACGATGACTTCGTCTTCATACCTTTTTCTTTTCTCCTTTTCCTATCTGTTTTGCCCTTTTCATCAGTTTTGCGCTTTTTAACAATACTCTCTGCAGTTAAATACTTCAGCATGGCGGATGTACACAATGACAAAACAGTAAGATTTAGGTAAATATAGTTACACAATACAAAATATGTTCAAAATTCACCTAAATGTTGAAATTAATAACTATATTGAACAAAACATAACTTTAAAATTATTTATTCTAATTTTATTTTTATTCCGATTCAATGATAATAAAAAAAAAGAAAGTTACTTTGTTAAATCTCGTTTTACACACGGCCGCCAAAAATTGGGATAGACAACTCGGTCGCTTTTGATTCGGATTGGCGTTGCCCGATGCGGTATGAGATAGACTCGGACTATCGGACAGGCGTTAATTTCGCACACTGCTTTGTTAACTGTTCAATAGAGTTAGATATTTACAACCTAGCGGCTTTGTTAGCTGCTACGATTTTGAACGAAGCCCTGTCATTCGATGATAATGCTCTACAAACCAAATATTTTGATTAGTCGTATAAATGTTGCAGCAAAACATGTGAAGAAGCATATACTATAATTCACAGGAAACCTGTACGTTTCCACTTCGGATTCATTAATTTACAGTGAGAGAAAACACATTCATATAGTTTATAAGACGATTTATTAAATTGATTTATAAGCTGTTTAAAATCTATACTTATAAATTGAGGCATTTTGCAATTAAACTACAAAATGCCTGCACCAGAGTACTTGCTTACATCTTTGGTATTTCAACACATGTGTGATGATGTCCGTAAGGTATAACTGAATTTTAACTGATAAGTTATTATTGTGAAATTATTCAAAAACCTACTTTCATTTTCGATAAACAAAGCCCGAAATAGCAAAAATGAGAGTAAGGTGGTGGACACGCTTTGGCGGATCGAAGTCATGGATAGTCTCGATCAAAATATATACTTGCAATGAAATAATATTTAATGATTACGTAAAGAGTGAATATATTTACTGTAACCTATTTAGAGAATACATAGAATTTAAGATTTGACAAAAGTTGAATAAATAAAATGAGTCAATTCGTTTCTTTAGTGGGCGATTTTAGTTTTGATACTCATTCGCTTGCAAAGCACGACCTCTGGTGAGAGAATTGGATAGAACTTTCCAGAACGGGGTAACCAAGAACGCGGATTGACTAATTAACGAAAAGTATAGGACGAGTTCATCATGCATCGCGGGCAGATACCTTGGATCAGAATTCGATTAATACAAAACGTTGATAAAGAAATTGGAACAATTAATGCGATTTTAGTATTGGAAAGAACTTTCCAGAACGGGGTGCCCAGAAACGGGTTGACTAATTGACATCATGGCGGAAAGTGTAGGGCGAGTTAACCATCGGGCAGATACTTTGAATCTGACAAGTTTGGTTTAAATTATGCATGCAAATGGATAATAATGCATAACCTAGCATGTTTTAATATCATACTTCTTCATACCACGACAGATTAGTTGTAAACCTTAGACATTGATTTGTAAACATTAACGATTAATGAACAGATTATTGTATTCTACGTCTATATGGATAAATGATTTATGCATAAAACGAAGAAGTTTAATTGGAATGCCCCCCCCCCCCCCGATTGTTTTTTCAAAACAGATTCCTATTTTGCAATCTGATTAAAATCAGCCGTTCTGATACGCTACCGCTCTCGAACATCTGAAACAACCCGCTTAGCGGTCACGTCCGAACGACCCGACAATCTAAATATTTAAATATCAGGTCGTGACCTTTTCGACCAATGAGAATCCCCGTCTCTTAAAGACTATCGGGTGAAGTAACAACAATGTAAATATAACCGCACAGATTTGTGGGAAATGATCTGCTGGCAGAGTTTTGCTAGCCACAATTTGATTGGCTTATCGAAAGGTCGTTCGGACGTGACCTCTAAGCGGCTTGTTTCAGATGTTCGAGAGCGGTAGCGTATCAGAACGGCTGATTTTAATCAGATTGCTTATTTTGGACAGTAATAGAAATTATATTGTAAATTGACCTAAAGAACCAAATTTAGAGAGAGAAAGAGAGAGAGAGACAATAAATACCCATTCACTGGTTTGAAATAAATACAATAAAAAAGTTGTTTTTTTTCCAGCTCAACAAACAGGATTAAGGCCACGTAGATGTATATAGTATCCATTTCAGTTTAAATTTTTCATCCCTGCCCGCTCCTCTAAATATCCAACAATGCAGTTTGTTTTTTATTTCAAATTTAAAGAATAAGATAAGGACAAAGTATATACAAAAATGAACAAAAAAATGGTTCAACATATTAAGCATTATATCATCATAATGTGTAAAGTGTTAATTCCCGCGCTTGCGCGGGCTATCATCTAGTGATATAAATTTAAAGGAAGGGGTTGGTGGATATTGATATCTACATAGAAAGGTTAGATAAAAAGCAATCGTGCTTTTCAGCCGTCCGTTCAGTTCTGTCGTTGCAGACGTAATGGTGGTCAGGCCGTCAACAGAGTTCAAACGTTGTGAATAACGGCCTGACGCACGCGAGACGTCGGCAACGAACCCGAAGTTTAAAACATGTAACAATATAGATATGCATGCTGTATAATAATGAATATAGTTACAACAAATTTATAAGATTTACAAGATAAATTATAATTATCATTATAGATATAATAATAAATCATTACATTGCTCCCTTCTTAAGCTTTAATGTATGCGATACATACATAAGTTCAATATACAAAGTGTAATAAAAACATCGATCAGATAAGCTCACATTGCAATGGATATACATAAACATCTCAAGAAACAGTTCATAGATGTAATACATCACTGGAGATATTTGACAAACAAATAGTGTTTGGTATATATGCTATGTATAGCTATTCATATAACAAACACAATCACATACATATTTAATATTAAAGTAGATACAAATTTTCTATCGTTACAATACAAAACAAAATGATCTTACAAAAACAACAATATCATTGCAGATTCAAGAAATATAATTATAAGACAAGTCCATATACAGTAAATAGACCTAGGTCACAAATCACAGGGAACCTAGAAGTACATGTACAGAGAATACCTCACAGTTTAGGAAAATGAAGATGGACCGCCTTCAGCAAGTTTCCCTCTCCGCCAGCAGATCCGGGGTGTTGGACATCACAGAACGAAGCTTCTCCTCCGCCACCTTCTTTTGCTGCACCGAGAATGACAATCCCTCTAACCACTGAATGTACACCTAGATCTCTTCCTGGATATCGGGACAAACGGGGGAAGATCTTAACACCTGGTCTGCGTGGGCACATCGATAGGAAGAACAGAAAACACTGAATAATTCCTGAACTGTGAGGACTCTCTTTGCTGGTGGTTCCAATTACAATGGATACGGGAATGGAATCTCAACAGAAGGAGAAGGAGTCGTCACAGATTCGATTCCAACTGCATTGGAGGAACATCCTTGTCCGCAATTGAGCTGGTCCTACCGTAGAAGGCAAACATGCCAGGGTTGATGAAGGATCCATTCGGCCGAGAATTTATCTGGCTCTTGGAAAGAATGCTTCTACTAGTCCTTTTGCAGTGTTGTGGACACGGAGGAGACAGACCTCATGTCGTACCTTTTACGGCAATATAAATCTCGCTTTGCAGCTGAATACCGGACAGGAGTAAGAGACAACTTCAGGGAGGTGTTTTTTCTGTACAATGTAGTTGGTACTTCGACTTGGTGGGAAAGACGAGAGCTGGAGGAAAGCTTTCTATCGGACAGGACATGACAGAGAAAAGAAGTTTGTAGACTAGCTACACTTTTATTTTAAATTTATCTCATTGTCGGTAGGATTGAGAATAGAGAACACCACAGACGACTGTGTGACATCGAAAAGGGATTTAGGTATGAGGACATCACATCCTCCGTTATTGACTTCCAAAATGCACGTCATATCATCTGAAATCCTACCCGACCTAGGAGCTATATTTAAGAATATTTTCAGAAATCTGAACTCTTGCACACTTTTGATCTAAACTATTTTCTCTATATAATAACTGAATTTGAAACTTCGTGAACTTCAATATTTCTTTACAAGTATCACTACAATCTCGTTGTCAGACAAAAAAATCTATCCTTAATATACCAGAAAGGCCTCCCAAGTCCGTAATTACAATTGGGTGGTCAAAGTATGTTTCATTTATCGAGAAAAATCGTTTTCCCATAAACACACAGGGGTTTGCCGTCAGCTGTTGGCAACGTGTTTGCTACCTCGGTTAAGATCAGCCTGAAACTCAAAGTCTCATATATCTCCTTCGATAAAAGTGAAACCGATGAGCCGGTATCAACGATCCCACCACCAATTTCAACACTAGCAAACCAACATTTCATAGAAATTGCCGACAACCTAACAAAAGTTGGCCTTGTCCAAATTTCGTCTGTTATATTTCTACGGGCTGGGCTTTTGGCCCCGAGCTCAGCCCTATTTAGTTTAAAATAATCAGATTTGGAGACAGATTCAGAGAATTTAACTTTGCGAGGACTGCGGGTACGGACGTCTGTGACTTTTGGCAAAATTTACTAATGTGCCCTGTTTGGTTGCAGTTGACTTAACTGCTTTCTTCCGAGTTTCAACTTGTACGTGTAGAGATTCAAGTATTTTTGGCTGCTCTTTCAGATAATTTTTTAATTGTTTTGCAAGAGAGCAAGCGAGTTATCTAATTCTGAAATTCGTTTATTTTAAGTATAATTGTCTGATCGTTGTTTTCTAAAGCTAGGACAGATTGAAATTCAGTATCTTTTGGTTTGCGAGGAGTTTTGTTTTGATCTCCTTCAAAAGCCTCAAATTCTCGGGCAAGAGATATAGCTCTGTCTAATGAAGTTGGGGGTGCAAACTGCCCATGTCGTTTTATTTCTTGACTCCCTAGCCCGTTAATGTACTGTTCAACAATAATACCCTCACGAAGTGAACTTGGTATTGTCGTTTCAATGGGTAGTCGTTTTCGGTTCTGGAACTCGCAGCGGTAGTCTCGCGTTTTGTCGGATTGAATCTTCGAGTTAAAACTGATTCATAATTTGTCAGCTGATCACGGGTCAGATCACCTAGCATTCGCTGAGCAAAACCGCGTAAACTCATTGCGAGTTGTGCTTTTTTTCGCTTTCTGACCATTCGTTCCTGATTGACACTTGTTCAAATTGACAAACATATCTGCCAATTCCACATTTTCCCCATTAAAAAATGAGTTGTTTTCTCTCTTCTGTCTCTTATCTAGTACGAAATTATTCGCGTTCATATGACCCGAACTTGCGAGATTTAGCGCACCTGTTGCAAACATCTGTTCGCTAGAATTGTTATTCATCAGACAATCAGAAGTCTGAAATTCTTTTAAAATTGTTGGTCATTTGTTTATTTTGATCCGCAGAATAGTGAACAGGGTTTCGTTGATCATTTCGATCAAAGTAATATTACGAATCGGGGTTTGAACATCTTACGGATAAACCGGGTTTTCGTGATGTTTATTTTCAGCAAAATAATCATTTACTGTTCTGAACCCTGAATTGTTTCGACCGGGACAATCAATTGAACTTTGAATCCCATCTGACCATCTTGGATAGAGAGAAGTAACATTTTTTGTCACCACATTGGGAGAAAAAAATCATTTTTCTCAATCATTTCTCTGTCCCTGTTTGTCAGACTGCATTTTTTTTTTTAGATATCTGCATTTTTATTTTTTTTTAAATTTGTCATTAAATTTGTCATTTTGATAATTCGACAGGCGTACTGTGCGAAAATGGCTAATTGTATTCAGCGCGTCGGGGCGCTCGCGCAACAGATTTTATTTGTAAATTAAATTATCGATTATACGATTTTATTATCATCGGGCACGATGTTTCACCCTGCCAGATTGAGAAGCGAACAACGATGGCACATGACTGATGCATAAAATAATAAATACTTCTGATATCAATAAGTTGGATTTAAATTACTTCTGATATCAATAAGTTGGATTTAAATTAGACACGTTATTTTTTTCAATAAAAAACTATTAGAAACATTAAGTATATGAAATAAAGGTGATAAATAAACGAGAGAAAGAAATCTTAAAATATTTTTGATACTACTGAAACGGTTTTGTTTTAAGTTTGTTTGATACGATTTTAAGGTTTTGTCATTAAACTTCATGTTATTTTCATACAATGTTAAATACCACTAGAAATCAGCTTTATTTTTATCTCCAGAGCATTGGGGGAGGGGTTGGGGGGTTTGGAGTGAGGTACAGAAGCTAAGCCGCTAACTGATGTTAAAAAATAAAGTTCGTGCAATAAAGAGATAGGTCTCTGTGATATAATAATCAATATTATAGAACAGAGAATTTTCATATTATTAAAAGAAATATTTCAACGTCAGACATCTGTGCCCTAAGTCCTGGGCCTTCTTGTCATAAACATTCGGACGACGCTTAGGAGCCGTAAGTAAACATAATTATATATTTGTTATTAATATCATATTATTCACATGAAGGACAGCCAGTATGGACAAAACTTGCACCAATTTAATCACTTACCTATACATATTATAAATTTACATATCATAGGCGTCGGAACCGGGGGGGGGGGCTTAGCTCCCCACTTTTTTTTGCAAAGTTATACATTATTTTATTTTTTGCTTGTCAAGATTTTTTATAAGTCTAGCCCCCCCCCCCCTCCTTAGCTTCCGACTCCACTGCATATACAGGACGGTCGCATACTACCCTCTACCCTGTTCATTATGTTCAGGATCAATTTCATCATATTAAAGATTAAAAATACTATGAGGTGATATCCAATTTAGGAAATAAAAACAAAAGCTCTAACCGCTCAAAGTAAAATAGACAAAATCCAAGGTCAAATCACGAATTACAAATGAACATTGGTTTATGGCACTAAAGAATAAATCTGCGATGTATGAAAGCTCAACCGCCTATACCGTTAAAGCTTATATTTCAACTAATTCAAAACTGTTTGATAATGTACATTTGTAATTACTATCGGGCTTGATATTTCTCGACATTAATGTAAGCGATAATGCTTTAGAATAAAGAAAAGTCGACGTCATTTGAGTGTTTTACTACCCGAAGATTTTACTTGGAATAAAAGAAATGAGATGGGCGCGCCGACGCGCTGAATACAATTAGCCGCGAAAATAATTTTCTCAGTGTTGACTAGTACAATATTGGTTTTTCTTAACCCCTCTCCCTTTTCTGTACCCAAGTACCCGTTTTGAGTCACGAGATCGTTCTGAGTGTAAACAGGCTGCTTCACACGATAAGCTGGGATGTGATAGTTTAAGATTAAGAGTTTTATCAATTAAATATGACCCAACATTGTCTTGAACATGTCGTTCAAACCCTACAGTTTGATCGTTCTCTAATCCCGTTTTTAAAAAAAAAATCAGCCTCGTCGTTTTCCACATAATACACAAGTATGAAATTGGGACTTTCTGATTCGAGGCCCACCTCGTCTACATTTTTCGCGAAATGATACGGATCACGAGTTTTGTTGGAAATATTCATATTTCCGTTAGATCCGCTCCTTTCTCCGACAGTTTTTTCCGGTTCATTAAAGCTGAATCACTGCCTAACTTTGTTGGACAGATTACTGAAAAGTGTTGACGCCATTGAAATTTACGTAAGATATCTTCTACAAAGTCTAAATTTACTAAGTTTTATTTTGAAGAGGCCGAAAAAAACCCATCTTTCCCTCAACGTAAATCACCGGACGAGCCCCCCAAAATATAACGGGAAACCTGTACGTTTCCAATTCATTAATATACATTGAGAGAAAGCACATTCATCTATATACTTATAAATTAAGACATTTCCCAAAAAAAAACTACAAAACACCTGCACCTGAGTACTCTTTATACCTTTGGTATTTCAACAAATGTGATACGATGTCCGTAAGCTATTATTGAATTTTATCTCTCTTTACTCCTTGCTAATATTCTTACAGAAGTTAAGAAGAGGCTTCAAGAGTACTGTACAACAATATACTCCATAAGTGGTGTGAGTCAGATGTGGATAACTAAAAAACTCTAAAGAATTATTAGAAACTTTGAGGTCACAAAATCTTACCAAAATCAATAGCATCAAAACGTACGATTTTTAACGATTTATACAACCATTCTCCACGACAAATTAAAATCTTTACTTTTTGATATGATCGACAGTTGTTTCTTCAATAAAAATGGAAGTCGTAAAAATGCTTACCTTGTCATTGGAAATCTAAAAAAAACATTCTGATTGCACACACAAGTACTCTGAAGTTGACATTAAAAAGATGCTGAGTTTCTGATAGACAACATCTATGTAGTTTTTGGAAATCAAGTCTTCCAACAATCTGTTGGAATTCCTATGGGTACCAATTGTGCCCCATTGTTAGCAGACATATTTTTGTATTCTTATGAAGCAGAATTTATTCAAAAACTTGTACGTGAAAAAAATAAATCACTCGCTGGGGCCTTCAACTCAACATTTAGGTATATCGACGACGTATTATCAATTAACAATTGTTATTTTCATACTTACGTCGACTCGATATATCCCAGTGAACTTGAAATAAAAAGATACCACAGAGTCAGCGTCATCTGTTTCATATTTGGATATTTTACTGGAAATGGACATTGATGGTAACCTAACAACAAAACTTTATGATAAACGCGATGACTTCAATTTTTCTATAGTCATCTTTCCTTACTTATGTAGCAATATACCTTCATCACGTGCATATGGTGTTTTTGTCTATCAATTAATTTGATACGCAAGGGCATGCTCTTCGTATGAACAGTTTCTAAGACAAGGCAAGCTACTGACAAGTTGATAAAACAGGACTATCAACAGTCTCGTTTAAAGTCATTTTTTCGTAAGTTCTATGGTCGATACAACGACCTTGTCAGCAAATACAATCTTCCACTGGGTCGCATGCTGACTGACGTTTTTCATACTAATTATTAGACCATAATTAATTACCTAATTGTCTACGGACTTTTGCGGTTTTTATTTTCCCGATTACGACAAAGAGCACACGGCGGGTGTGACCGGTCAGCAGAGTGTAACGTTTCTGGGTTCAGGTATTCAGCTGCTCTGCCTGAACAATTTAAGAAATATGTAAATAAACTATAAATTTCTTAATCAAATATTTTAATCAATAATATGTACAATATCCCACACTATTACGGAGCTCGCGCGCTTTTTATCAACCCTAACAGCTATCACAAGCTAATAAATATCGAATCAAGTCTCGAAAGCCTTATTCAGGCACATAAGACTTATGCTAATACCAAGGGTTTGTCCTCACCTATTACGAAGTAAACGTCTTCAATTTCAGACTGCAACTGACTAACAACCTCCGTTGTAGCCGCTTATATACTATCACAACCCACGTGATCAACGAGGATCGAAAGAGAGTGATAAACCGGAAGCGCTTATTACTCAGCTCCAGTAAACAGAATGGGATAAATGATCTCGATTCCGACATTTGTTTCAAGAGGATGCTCACTCCTCCATGGCACCTGATCCTACCTCTATCTTGGAGGTCTGTGTTGCTCTGCTTTGAATTTGTATTTCGTTTTATGGATTTTTTAGATGGTTCACGGTTTGTTATTGTTATTTTTTTAATCTGATAAATAATTATTGAGTAATAAATTAAAAACCTACCTTTAATTTTCGATAAACCAGCCCGTAATAGCTAAAATGATAGTAAGCTGGTGGACACACTTTGGCGGATCCAGGTCAGTTGTAGTTTGCATTAAAATATATCCTTGCAGTCAAATAATATTGAATCATTACCTAATCAGTGAATATATTTACTGGCAACTTATTTAGGATAAACATAGAAATTAAGATTTGACAAATGATAGATGAATAAAATGAGTCAATTCGTTTCTTGAATGCGCGATTTTAGTTTTGATAGATAGACGCTTGCGAAGCACGACCTCTGGTGAGAAAATCGGATAGAACTTTCAAGAACGGGGTAACCAAGGGTGCGGGTTGACAGGACGAGTTCGTCATTCATCGCAGGCTGATACCTTGGATCAGCAATACCCAAATACCCTGGGCCTCTTGTTTTTTATTTTTCATACATTTTTAACACGAATTGGTAGTAAACCTTATACATTAATTTGTAAATAATGAAAATATCGTGTTCTACGTCTAAATTAACAAATGATGTATTTACAAAACAGTGAAGTTGAATGGGAGGGGTGGGTGGCAATTTTTGTCTTCTTCAAAACAGTTTTTAGCCGGGCTCTGCTGAAAGCAGAGTCCTGGCTGTAGGCAGGCAAATCGCCAAAGTTACTATAAATAACACAGCTTCAAAAGTAAACAAAAAACCGAACAGTGTCAAAGTAAAAGCTTCCGTATACCAAATATTTACACAGAAAGCCATGTTTTGTGAAATGTATTGTGCTTTTTTTGGGGGGGGGGGGTGCGAATAAATTTAGCGAAGAGTGCTTGTTTTCTTATTACTTACGTGTTTTAAACACAAGGCTTATAGTTTGCATTTTTGATGCATACAATGCGCATGAACTTCCATGAACTACTTTACAAAGCATAAGTATTCGGCTGCACATCGAAGAAATAGGGAATTGAGTTTATAACGCTTGTTTCAAAGTGCAATGCACCGTTGATTTGTTTTCTATTAGACAGACATATTTTTGCTAATAGCCGCTTTCAAAATTTAGTCATTATCTGACGCTTTGCCGACTTTAAAAGCACTAGACTTTTACCCGTGCGTGCACGGGTTGAAATTGCAAATGATATCGGAAATTTACGAAATAGATACATCTACATACCGTTTTGTTGACATTTACATAACCAAGCTTTAGGCCTACAATAATGCTTTGAATAATTTCACTACACTCTGCTTAATTAGAATAATCACCACAGTTAAAATGCCCCCCATATACCCGTAATGTAGCAAACAATTGCAGAATCGCTCCGAAACGATTTTGGAGAATATTAATGAAGCTGCATTGAAAATAACAGTCAAATTATTCATAACAAACCATTTTGAGGCCGTAAATACCTTTCATCTGAAAATTTAATTCATATATTAATGAAGAATTCAACACTTTTTCAGCAACTTGTTTTTCACACCATGTTGACATTCAGAACTCTCTGGATCTTTCATATTAAATGCACCGAGTTAGGGTTATCTCCCGTATTTTCTTAGATGAACAGAATATATAGCAAATTTCCAATGAAAATTTACACGTATTATCGTTTCTGAGTTTATCCATGCAAATGTGTTATAGTGGAAACATGAACTAAAGAGCCTCCCGTGATTAAACGTGAATGTAATGCGCATGCGCAAGATTGTAAAATCCAGGTGATTTCCGGAGTTTTTATAGGAATTTTTGTTGATTATTAATTAGCGAAGCTTGATTGAGGAAAAATAAAAACAAATTGGTAATCTTCAAGTACCATTGATGTTTAAAATATATAAAACAAAAGACAGTACTTCTCCGATTTCTCTGTATTAAAGCCCAAAAATTCGAGTCTGTTATTTTAATATAGTAGTATAGATATGAGAGAGAGAGAGAGAGAGAGAGAGAGAGAGAGGAGAGAGAGATTTTGTCAGTCTTTACTGCACAATGTGCATTAAACACATCAAAAGAGCCCATCTTTCAGTACTTCAGTACTTTGATTTTATCTGAAATTCTAATATGGAACAGTGACAAAAATTATAGTGAAATTTGACCAGAAGAACAAAATTTAGAGATACGACGCACTAAATACCGACTCAATGGTTTGAAATTTAAAAAAAAGTTCGCTATTTTTTCAAGTCAGCTACAACAAAAAGAATTAAGGCCACGTGCATGTATACATCATCCATTTCAGTTTATATTTTCCATCCCTGTCCATTCCTCTTAATATCCAGCCATGCTGTTTTTATTTTAATTTTAAAGAATATGTAAAGAATGCAATTAAGAAAAAAATTGGACACAATATATATACAAAAATGTGGTTTTACGTATTAAGCATTGTATCATTTTAATGTGTAAAGTGTTAATTCCGCGCTTGCGCGGAATATTATCAAGCATAGATTAAAAGACGGTTATTAAGTTGATTTATAAGCTGTTTATAATATAAATTTAAAGGAAGGGGTTGGTGGATATATTGATATATACATAGAGAGGTTAGATAAAAACCAACTGTGCTTTTCAGCCGTTCGCTCGGTGATCAGGAGTCGTATGCATAAAAATTCTAAGAATTTTCTTAAAGTTATGCTTAACTTTATTAAGAATATTCTCAACTAAGCAAGATACTTAATTTCCGTTGCATAAAACTTCTAAGCAATATGCTTAGTAATTCTTAGCTAAGCATATCGCAATCTGCTAAAGTTTATCGTTGCTATGTCAAACGTCACTTCCGCTTTCACTTTACTGTAAACAAAAACTGCGTGTGGTTTTAGCCACTGTATCGTTTAAAAACGTAATAAATAAAATAATTATGTTTCTTCTATGTTTTTTTTATATCTTTGTGGTTTTTGTAATACGGATAATCACGACGCGATATTATCGTCTGCTTTTGACCGGCGTTGAAAATGGCAGAAAACAAAGATGAGAGTTCTAGCGTATCAAGGAAGAGAAAACCAAACTGGACGACAGACGAATGCTTATTTTTAAGCAAATTGGTTGATGAAAACAAAAGCGTACTTAGGTCTAAATTTGGGACAGGGGTAACGACAGTTAAAAAAAGGGAAATCTGGAGAAAAATTACAGATGCCATTAATGCCACTTCCTCTACCAAACGTTCGGTAGAGGAAGTTGAGAAAAAGTGACACAACCTTCAAATAAAAGGAAAGGCGGAGATTGCCGATGCAAGACGCAGTGCTAAAATAACAGGTAACGAAACTATATTGTATCATGCGCAGATCTCGAAGGGGCAACCCCCTCCCTCTGGCAAAATTCAAACTTTTAAATTCACATAGCAAAATTACAAGAATATGACATGAGTTTATTTCAAAGTAGACTAACTAAAGATTTACCCATAACAAGTCAAACGTTATTTCCTATGTGAATATATAACAAAACTTTGCATGGATTCAAACTGATGGATTTCTTGCAATGTGTACAGTGCGTCGCTTACCGTGACAATTTTTATAAAATTTACAATATGATTTCACTCACACTTTCTTTTTCCATTGACCAAAATTTATATCCAATTGTTATTATCCCCTCGCGCAACTTGTTGCGAAGGGGATATAGCATCGCTACTGTACGTGTGTGTGTTCGTATGTGTGTGTGTGTGTGTGTATGTGTACTCCATTTCAATTTTCTAGTAAATTCCAATAAAACCCACTCATGAATATCCATCAAACTTTGTACACTTCTTTGGCATGGTAAAAGGACAAACCCTGTTGATTTCAAAATCAATTGATTAAGTATTTTTTTAAATTATCGTAAAAAATGAAGTTAAAAACATGAATTTTATGTACGACTTGACAATAGACATTTCCGGTAATTTTATGTACGACTTGAAGTTAATCGCTACCGTATACAGTTCAAATCAACAACTTGACATTTTTTGGGATTTAAATCTAGTAAAGGTAAAAAAAAAACGTTTTGTAGCATTGGAGTGTTAGACGAGTGCCCATAGTTTAAAGTTGAAGCGGGCAAGAGATTTAAGTCTGCCGATTTACATCGAAACAAGCAGTCGACTTTCGGACAAATTTTCCCGTATTACTTACAATAGAACTAGTCCAAAATTCAGTAGAGCCTTTGACAGATATTGCACACTTATCACGCGAAAATTGTTTTATATTAATAATAACTGCATATATATCTACTATACTATGGGTTAATTATAATACGACAACTAGCAACTAGAATTTCCATCAGAGCAGACTACAGAGCGCTTGATTTTCAGCTACGTTTCATAATGTATACGGATCGTTTATGTATGCTTATATAATCAAAGTACTGAGGTACTGACGGGAGTTGATTTTATCGACAATAATTCATTTTAAAATCAACGATATGTTAGGCTATTTTGCATGGCAAGTAGTTTCCTAGACCCCTTTTCCTATATGTACATGTATTTGAATTATACACATTTTTTATTATATGAATTTCGTGATCGTGAAAACCCCATATGAATCATGTATAATATTCAAATAATTAATTCCATCAAACTACGTATCAGTAATCAAAATATTTCTGAGAAATTGTATGGATCCAAGCACTATAGAACAACTAGACGCTCGTCTGTCTCCGTTAATCTCCGACAAGCAAGAGAGACTATCAAGCAAGAGAGACTGCTTGTCGGAGATTAACGGAGACAGCCGAGCGTCTGGTTGAACGAAACTATATTGAACTCTGACGTAGGAATACATACAATGTACGAATATAAAAAAAATATCTATATTGTTCGTACCATTTAAAATCTGACTATTTACAAGGTATCTATAAATAAGTATCCTTGAAATACTATGCTTTAGAATACAGTACATCGAATTTATCGATTATTTTCAAGAACTAAATATTGTCAGCGGTGTTAATTTGTGCTTAGGTCCAAACACTGTTTCACTTTCGGTTTGCCTGAGTAACTGCATAGGAGAGTTGATTAAAATCAACTCCCAAAAATGAATGTCACTAAATGAATCTAAATTATTAAACTTTAACGTATATGTGTTGAGTTTCTGCTAGGAATAGGAAAACTTATGTAAACCCCCTCCCCCAATTTATACACCACAAAGCTTGGGGATTGGGATTAAATAGATATTACATGTATGTATTCAAAGTGGTTTAAAGAAATACTTTCTTTATTTTGATCTGATAAATTTACATGTATTTTCCTAAATAACGTATTCCCCCGTACAATAAGTCATGTCGCGAGGGGATGCTCCGCTTAGCGGTGCCCTTGTTTGTATTGCATGTGAACTTTGTCAATTCTGCATCGTCATAACCCGTGTGGTAAATGACGGAATATTTATCGATGTATTTAGGAGTTGTGCCCCTTGGTGCCCCCTCCCCCAATTTGGACACAGACCACAATTATGTTTCCCTCTTATAATTTTATATAACAAAATATAATATAAAAAATTTCACCGGCTCAAATCAATTCAAATATATAGCATACCTATAAAGTGACACAAGTCCAACAAAATATCCAAACTACAGGAAAATTTATTTAGAGGGGACTCATATATGGACCCTAAAATAACCCCTACCATGCAAAATCCACTTTCACTTTGGAATCTTTACACCCTTTCTATTGTGCCTTTAAATATATTTTTTTCTTAATTTTTTCCTGCTAGTATTTTTTTTTTCAAATCTTCTTTACACCCATGCCTTAAAAAGAACCAAATTCACCCACTTAGCACCCCTGGGAATTTTTAAAAATATACATACATTTTTAGAATGGAACTTCTTCCATAGAATACAAATTAATAAAATATTTCCTATAACTTTCATTATTTTTATCGAATTTCGGAAACGTACATGTATCCTACTTGAGATATATTTAAATGACCATTAATCTTGTACACTTTATCGGCATATAAGGTTTGGGTTTTTTAAACTACGAAGTTTGTGTTTTTGATGCATGATTTTGTTCGTTTTGTTTTGTTTTGTTTTTTTGGGTTTTTTTGCGAGGAGCATTTTGGACATAATGATGAATTAAGTATATTGTATTTAATCATACACATTTGGAGACAAAAGACTAGTGCCTTCAGATTTATTCGATCCTGCATTGAATCCATCGTGGACCCCCACCCCATCCCCATCTTGGTACCATCAAGACGGCCCCGATCGCCTTTTTTGGATTCACATTAACTGATTTATGGCTGAATACATGTACTAGGATATATATATATATATATATATATATATATATATATATATATATATATATATATATATATATATATATATATAAAAGATTGAACTAGAGTATATATAGAGTGGGCCTGCAGGAAAACCATTAATGCCATTGGCCGAGGACGTCGAGAGTGTGATTGGTGCCAGCAATGTATGTATCACTGGAATACTTGGTGCAGTTGACACCACTTTCTATATGCTCAACGGGTCAAACAGCAGCCTGGGACAAACACCGACTGTGATGTACGAATGTACAAGGGTTTTACATACATTTATACTACATTAATACATAGTAATTATAACTGAACTGGAAGAAAAACTCCTGAAACATAATTTAAAAAATGTAGGTTTTCTTTTATTTAAGCGAGTTTGCCGGGATTGTTACTCAAGATCTTCATGTCATCAGCACCGATGAATGTGGTGATGGTCAGCAGCAATTAAGTGTCGTTACAGTGCCCCCGCAAAATTCATTTCCGTCCTGCTGTTGCAGCCATGGCATTGACAAGGAACTGCAAATGAAAAAATTAAAATTAGAAATTCAAAACTTGACCCTGCGAGACAAGTTGGTTCAACTTAAAATTGAAAGATTTGAGGCAGATAGTCAGTGATAATTAGCAATGGTTAAAGAATCAAATATTTTGTGAGTTTATTTTAAACGGTTATTAATGATAATATAAAGGTTACAGTTTATCAATGAATTATTGTTCATCATTTAATATTATATAGGGATGCAATCTGTTGTAGATTTACTATCTACTATAATTATATAAATATATATATTTTTGTCTTAATACCGCAAGAAAAAAAAATCGTTCGATAGGAAAACTTTGAATTTTTATTGTGCAAATGTGAAGACAGCCATATTATTTGCCCAATGATTATAATTTTAGGTCACAGTGATTCAGAAATTAATTTTTATATCAGATTTCCATATCTAGCTTTAACACTTCCATTACAACCATAATATTTTGTCCCGTGATTAATTTTTATTCTAGCAATAGGCGCATATGTTTTTTATCCTTTTTTTATATAAATAAACTCTGTTTTAGCATTATCAAAACCAAACACAAAGTCTTTGTGAACATGAATTACAGCAATATTATATACTGGGTCTTTTTTGGCCATTTGTGGCTAAAAGATAATTCTTTACGCTTTTCATTGCCGAAAATTATATATTACATACAGGTTGATAAAATGATGTGTACATCCTGCAGGCGTTTAGCCTATATGGAATATACGCCACTGCTTGTTATCATAAACATATATCACGCACCTATTTACATGAAATGAGCAGAAACAATATGGTTTCTATAAGTTCGACCATCTGTATTCTGGATAGCTGCAACTACGTGTTCGTTTGCATTTCCATTATCGCTTTTATCATCAGGGTTGTCATCACCATCAGGAAGTGGCAGATTGAACATTTTTGCAATGTTATGTAGAATCCCGCATGCTATGTTGATATTGCTGGCACGTTGAGGATGCTGACGAATTACTCCATGAAGAACATGAAACCGTCTTTTCAGCTGACCAATAGTTCTCTTAACGATTGTTCGTGTACACTTGTGAGACCTTAACATTAAAAAATGACTTAGAAAATTAGGACGAGAGAGAGAGAGAGAGAGAGAGAGAGAGAGAGAGAGAGAGAGGAAAGAGAGAGCGAAAGAGAGAGAGATTATTTTACATAATTTACCAAAATTTGATTTGAAATGAAAACATTTTATCAAGGTATAACAGGTAAAATGATAACATCCCTCTTATACTTTTTTTTTATTTGAAATTTGGGGGTGCGTCAAGCAGTTATTTTGCTATAAGTTAACTAATAGAAGTGTATGCGAGTCTTTTTAGTCGGTCTAAAGAAGTAGTATAAATAATAGTCTAACAAGTATGAAAAACGGCAGTCAGCATGTGTCCTAATGAATCATTGTACTTGCTGACAACTCACAACTAATTAAAGCCCCAAGTTCGGGGGAATTTAATGCAGCCACTGTATGACATACACTGCTCGTTTTAAACGCAATTTAATTTGTTTGTTATCAGAATCTGTCACCTAGCATTAGATTCAGCTGTATATAGAGCAGCTCAGTTACAGAGCCGTCAGCACAGCACTGCTGGCATACAACTGGGTAATATTGACAAGAAAATATAGTAAACCCCAATTGCTAACTTTTTTATATAAAATTTGTCAAATTAATTAATACTAAAACTAATTAATACAATTAATTAACAGTAGAAATTATTTATCACAGCGAATAAACCGTATTTACATAATATTCAGTCATCATTATCACTCTCAGAGTCCGAGTCTGAACTATATTCTACATCTTCAATATCTTGAAGGTTTTGCGGACAAGGGTGTTCTGCATATCTACTGAATTTTGCCCACAACACGTCAACAAAATCAAATGTTTTTGGTTTCAATACTCGCACTGCAGATCTGCGTCTTGGATTGCGAGCACATACCACATTTTTCACTGATGATGCAGGTCTGTCAACGTTTTCATTCCAGTCAAGTATCGCTAGTCCAATTCTAAGATTATACATTTGTATTTGGAAATGAACTCTTTTATCCATATAGGCTAAAATACTGTTGTGAAAACTTTCAATATAATGTGTGTCACGGCAGAAAGCATACTTTGTAGGATTTTTGTATATAAAAGTAGACTTGACTGCCTTAGACAAAAACTGGGCTGCATTCTCATCGGTGATGACATATCTTGAAGGAACATATCCATTTTGTTGACATCCAGAGGTAGCATGACAATTTTGATGATTATTCTGGTAATGAGCAGTGATGTTGTCTAAATAAAAACGCAATGTATCTTCATTTCCATTTGAATTTTTCATGGCCCAGTAGAAATGAGTCTTTACTCCAGCTGTTTTGTCTGCAAGTTGGGGATGCCATGTCTGACCAATATTCTTTTTAGGACCTTTAGAAATTTTTGACATCACCTTTCGGACTTCTTTTGCTGCATGCCAAGTGTCATAGGAATCCACAGTTTCTGGATTTTCTGTGGTTATAAATTTGCTTACAGAGGAATTTCGGTCATGCGAATGGACTTTAATTTTTACATTTTTGCTGTCAAATTCTTCATAAATTTTTTTTGTACCTACAAGTTCATGTTTCTGAGAGCAGGGTTCCTCTTCTTTGGTAATATGTTGGTAACTAATTACTTTATGAGTAGTTTGTCCTAATGCAGTTACATCTGTGTGGAAGCTGTTTTTTCTACATGCATGTCTTGCATCTGTCAGTATGTCAACAGACTTTTCTCCATTGTCCGATGATTTTACTGCTCACTATTATCGCTTTTATGGGCCCTTACATCCCATAAACAGACTATTGAACACATTCTATCGAACTGTTGAGATTTGTTTTGATTTCGTGCATTTTTGAAATCTCGCGAGAAAACAGGACAACAACATTATTGCTTATCAGTGTGATTATCAAAATGTCCAGTAAAACTATATTTTAAGCTGTATTTTTGTGTTTAAATATATATATTTAAAATCGAGCCTAGAATGCCGTTACCAGATGGAGGCGGCGAATTTCCAGTTTTCGTAATGGCGCCGGTTCTACCGTTTTCCTGGCAAGTAAAATATAAAAATCGTTAAAAAGCCAGGAAAACGTCAGATATTTCGGACTACGTTTTGATAAGATATACGCGAAACAAGTCCTATGTCCCGATTTTAGCACGTTTGTAATATATATAGCTAGAACTTTTTTAATATTTATCTTTATGTTTTTAACATTACTTAAGCTTGAAATATAGGAAAGTTTTTTGAATTAGAGTTTTTAGGCAAAATACATCGAAAAGCGCCAGTCATTCAATAATCGAGTTCACTTTGTTAAACAAAATGGCGGTCAATACGACAGCGTCTACGAGCTGGAAGAATTTCTTTAGCTGTTAGTACATCATGTACATGTTCCCCCGGTTCAACTTCCTTTTTTTCAATGATTTTCTTAAATATACGTGTTACCATTAATCATCACTTCTTGAAAATGAACATTGTATTTAATTTTGGATTACTGCACAGAATTATTCATTTGACAGGTAATCAAGATTTGATATATTTATTCAGCCTGCATGAAACCATGATGATTTACACCCATCACACCCCACAACATTGTTTTTTTTTTAATCTTTTTACACACACCAGAGTGATACTTTGGTAAGCATTTATTTTTGCTCCTCCATTATCTTCAAAAGACTCTCTTTTTGTTGTTTGTTAGAATTCAAGCCACTGCATTCTTGCTAGTGCGCTTTGTTGGTTTCTTTGAAGAAGGTTAAGATAGTTGTGCCACTGCAGACTCCACAATGCCACTTGGACCAGCTACACGTTCATCTTGATCAGCTGCAAGTCTCAAAAACAAACGATGATCAAGTTTTTATGCTACGAAGCTTATCTGAAATTATTTTCTTTGTCATATTTCATCAAATGGATATTTTTATGCTTTAAATAGCTTCTCCAAAGATAGAAATGAGTAATTTTCAGATTGTGCTTTTTATGTAAAACGATCTATTTTCTGGTGGGTCGTTTATAATAAGAATCATATTTAAAGGATTTGCTTTCACATTTGCATTCTACTCTCATCTTTATTTGCTTTCTGTCAGTTATGGTTCAACATTTTTCTGGGATCTTTTACGCAGCTGGATCTTTTACGCAGCTGGATGAATCTCATTTAGCTGTACTTCTGTACAATTTCGCCAAACAATACCCGAGCATCATCTTTATCAACTTACACACCAAATTAGTCATTAAAAGATTTGCATAACAACTAGTCACTCTGCGGTTGAGAAATGACAAAACTGAAATTCGGATTTTTGAGATGGTTGACGGTTTGCTACTGTCATTTTTTCATCAATGCAAATCGATATTTGCAGATTTCTCTATAAGTCTTATTTTTCTTTCTAGAAGCATGAAGAAGCTGATACATTTGTATGTTATGTTTGTTCACATTTTGCGCACATTCTGTCAACAGCTTATTGTTCTAGTGATTCTTTGTCCTCTGAATTTTGCACTAGCTTGAGATCTGTTGACTCTAGATGATGCAGAAGGTCCAGCTGTAACGCATTTTCCCCCGACCACCAGGACACTGCACAAACTTCAGCTGTATTAACTCTGTCACGAGCTTTTTCCTTTATGGCTTCTGCAGCAGTCTCAATATCTCAGATGAATTTGAAAGTGACATTTTATCCTTGCAACCGATTCTCCTTCAAACATATTAGTTACTGTTGTCTTCTGACTTAGTAAGAGTTGACCGACTTCCATGTATTATAAGCAGCAATTAGTGAAAATAGGGCGGGGTCATACAAATTTACATACTATTTACTTTAAGATCTTGAAAACCTTAAAGCTTCCCTCTTGTCTTATAATGTTCTTAACATAATATGCGGTAATCTGACATAAAATTTTACGCTCATCATCATCATAATGTAACCGGGTCTTGATGCGGGATGAAATATATAACACCAAGTCGATTTTTAGGGTTCGATTCCTTTTTTAATAAGTTATAGGAAATGGATATTTCAGGATATCATTGGAAATCACCAGGTCTAAGAGTGGAAATTATCATAAGTCAATATCTACATGTCACACCCGTCTTCAGTCTTCACCAAGTCTTGCAGAATTTATGACAAAACCAAATTACAAAGAAATACTCCCACCACTGTCAGCAGTGACCAATACTGACCAATCAAAACACAGAATAGTAAAAACACCTTAATACAAATGGAATATTCCAAAACCATTTCTTTACTTTCTATATTTAGACTGAATCATTATTAAGTCTCCCAAACGAAGTTTGGAGACTTATTGTTTTTGTACGGTTCTTCTTCTTCTTCTTTCTCGCTCTAAACTTGTCCGTCGCGTTTCTCAGAGATGGCTGAACAGAATTGTACAAAACTCTAGGATACGATAGGCCTGCATATCTAGATGTGCACGCTGTTTGATTTTTCTCATTTGGGGTTGGTCAACCACTTTTCTGGGGGGTCAAAAGGGTGTGGGGTCTAACATTGAACCTTATGGGAAAAATCGAAGACTCTATTGTAAATGGTTATAACTTAAAAACGGACAAAGATAATAATATAGGGTTTTCAGAATCATATATTGACTGTTACAGGCAATATTTAGGGTTTATAAGATCTTACCCCTGGGGTCATCCCCACCCCCCAGGAATTGGAAATGACCATATATATCAGAAACTGTTAGAATCCTGACCCCTAAACCATATATATTCTTGTTTCATGTGTTAAGGAGCTTCATATGGTATGTAGGTCATGGGCCCCGGGGTTGATCCTGAACCCCTTTAAACTGGAAAGGCCCAAATATCTTGAAAACGGTCGAGATCCCCACCCCTAAACCATTAAATTCTTGTTCCTTGTGTTAAGTGGCATCAAATAGTATGTAGGGCATGGACCCCGGGGGTGGTACTGTCCCCCCTCAAACAGGAAGTGCCAGAATATCTTGAAAACGGTTAAGAACCCTACCCCTAAACCATATATATTCTTGTTTCCTGTGTTAAGGGGCATCAAATAGTATGAAGGTCATGGGCCCTGGGGCTGGTCTTGACCCCCTCTCAAACAGGAAGTGTCCAAATATCTTGAAAACGGTCGAGATCCCCACCCCTAAACCATATATATTCTTGTTCCTTGTGTTAAGGAGCTTCATATGGTATGTAGGTCATGGGCCTCAGGGTTGGTCTTGATCCCCCTCAAACAGGAAGGGCCCAAATATCTTGAAAACGGTTAAGAACACCACCCCTAAACCATATATAGTCTTGTTCCTTGTGTCAAGGGGCATCATATGGTATGTAGGTCATGGGCCCTAGGGGTGGTCCTGACCCCCCTCAAACAGGTAGTGCCCGAATATCTTGAAAACGGTTAATATCTCCACCCCTAAACCAGATATATTTTTGTTCCTTGGGTCATGTTAGTTCACCTGATATATAGTAAAGGACCCTTGAGAACATCATGAAACCTTTTGGGTCATCCCTACTCTATATGATAGCCTCGTTCGTTTGGGAGACTTTATAATCGCCCCGATTATAATTACATCTTGTTTTAAATAGGGGTGCTTAGGTTTAATCACAACACACAGTATTGCAGTGCAGCGCAGAGTGAGAGATTGAATAAATGAATGAATGAGATGTGAATCAAAATATAAGACTAAAAATAAAACCAAGTCACACTACTACAATAATAACAGAAATACTACATATAATAATGAATATACTGTATGTAATGTGAGAAGTACATAATATAAGGTTGTGTTTACCGCATATAATGTTAGAAGCACCTCATATATTGAGAAATGTACATACTTTAGTGATATAACTACATCAGATAATGAAATAAGTAATGTATATAATGGAAAATGCACACGATCTAATGTAAAAAAGACTATATAATGAACATAATACAAAATATAATGAGAACACTGCGTATAATGTTTAATCCTCATATAAGACAGTCCCGGCGTTCCATAAATGTGTACATTTGATTGACATGAGTGAAAACCCTCATACTCTTACTAGGCAACAGAGGGAGCGCTTTATTGCCAACCGGACAATTAACCTGCAGGGAGGAAAAAACAATATCGCTTTCGACGAATATATTGAAATGATCAACCGTGATAGTAAGAATATTGTTTCAGGCCATCAAATCAAAGAGAACATTATTGAACGTTCCAAACAATTTCCACATCTAATTAGCTACGTTAAGTACTTCGATGTGATTTCTAAAATAAAGGCCAAAAAGGGTTCCACAAACTTCCAAATTATAAAGTGGATGTTTCAAAGATAGCAAAAGAACTCATGGAAATAAGATGCTTAGAATATCACCCAAAGAGGCAATTGCATTGTCGAGACCTTTCTGGTCCCATATGAGGTTATGAGGACCCATACTCTAATTCGGTCAAAGGATTGCCAATCATGATTCATAGACACAAATCGTTAACTCCATTTAGTCGTTTGCGCAATAGAAAGTACTAACTGTCTTCCTTTTAAAGACAAATGCAACATTCCCACTGTCGTGTATCCGCGCCGGTAGCGACATGTTTGGATAACGTGAAAATGGCGCATCCATTGCAAAAACAACGAGTGTTGTGTTCTTTTTTCTATCGACAATGAGGTAAATATTAATTAAAATATCGTAATAGTCATTCGTGTTTTTCTTAAGGTTTTGCAAATGAAAAAAGTGTGTGTTATTTTTGTTCATCGTAAATAAAAACGACTTATTTGTAGAAATATCAATCGTTAACGTGTCATTTAAACGCAAAATCCAAGATCTATTTCGAGATTACGTAGATTATATAACACATACTAAAAATCTGAGGCAGCCAAAATTAATTTTAAACATTACACTAACCAAACGAAATCATTTCAATATCGTTTTAATACATTAATATATATAAAAATAGCAATAACTTCATGCACCTGCTAAATAAGTAGTACGGTTTGGATAAATAAATTATTCCGGTTTGGATGCAAAAATATAAATTGTGCAAATGGTACGGTTTGAATAATTCAAAGATACAGCATTTGTGATATTTTAGAAAAAATGGAGCAGTTTACATTTTATCGGAGTGCAACCGAATATACAATCATCTTTTAAAAAGATAGTGGGCCATTCAATTACACAGAATGCAAAAGATGTAAATTAAAACTCAGGTCCAAAGAACCTAATATATAGACGGGGAATAACATCTCAAAAGAATACTTTTCTTTAATTTTAAATTATAAAGAAAATATGAGTTAAAACTTGAGGAACACAAGAAAACTATATAAAACAATGTAAAAAAAAAAAAAAAAAAAAAAAAGCTTTTCACTTTTTACCTGAAAAGCAATACATCGTATAAAGACCTATCTACTACTTGTTATTTAAGTTATTCTAAAATGATGTAATCGTGAAGTAAGTTATACGGAGAACGTGCCAGGTACGAAAATAATACTATGAAAGTGAGCATCGTTTACATGTATATTCAATGCAAAGCCTGTACATCGCTGAACGAAGAAAATTCTACGATTATTTCACTCCCAATGATATAATGTAAAGAACCATAGAGTCATATTTATTCTATTGTTAGAAATAGTTGGTCCAAAAATTCAAGTGATGACGAGACCTTAGTAAACGTCGCCATTTTGCGAACTCATCTATGGCCAACTTCTGTAAATGTACATTTATTTAAGGAAAAGGGAATCATTTTTTGAGTATTATGAGGTGATAATTTTGGCCGGGGCGTGGTCAAATCCAATAAATCCCGAAGGGCTTTATGATAGATTTGATCACGCCCCGACCGAAATTATCACCTCAAAACATGCAAAGAATGATTCCTTATTACTTATTATTACAGTCAAACTTCGTTATCTCGAACTGGATGGGACTATTTTAATACTTCGAGATATCCAATTATTCGAGATATCGAGGGTAAAATTCCTTAAATAAATAAATCGTTGGGGCTTACAAATCACTTCGACATATATATTGTATTCGAGATATCAATGTTCGAGACATCGAAGTTTAACTGTATATATAAATAAGCAAACCCCGCTTTGAATTTATTGGACTGTATAGTACAAAATCGATACGTAGTGTTATCACAGGCAAAGACAATAAAAATGTAAATATTTAATTGTAATTTTCACCAGAAAATCAAAAGGATTAATATCTATGTATATTACTGATCAAGAACTTTTGTTGATTTCTTCAATTAACATTTAACAAACTTAAATAATAAAATTGATTACACAATATACCGTTATTTTACATTGCTCAGATTTCATCCAATGTATATTGCTATTCTGTTCATAATTTAGTGCATGTAAAATAAAAATAAAAAAAATGAACACGTTTGTTAAAATTCATTTTCAATATTTAGTTCTTTTTTTACTGCAATGACAAAACATCGAAGTTAATGCTTACGAAGAGGACATATGCACTTAAGTACAGTGCATGTGTAGAAAGTGAACGAATAATATAATTTACAACAACGACATTATAATTTAGTTAATTGAAACAGTATTAATGCTTTCTTTGGTGACTCATGTGGTAAATGAAGGTGGCAATATAGCAGAAAAAGTACATAGCCCGCGTTAGTATTTAACATGAAAGTAAATTAGTTAAAACTTTGCCAAAGCGCGGTTGTTAGACTGTAAGTTGCAAATCTAAAAAGTTGTTTGGGGACGTTTCAATCAATAATTTTAAAAATAGACAAGTATGATGTTTGGTAAATTAAATACTACATGTATGTATGAAAGGTGATTTTTTTTTCCATTTTCATGAAACCCATGCTAAGATACCAATAAAAATATCCCCGTTATCACGGTTTGTTCTATATATTATACCGTTTCAATTTTAATAGAGAAAAAATATTGTTTCATTAACTATTAGATTATTTTACAGACTTTTTAAAGTTAGTATACTTCTGTATTTGATTTTTTCCCAACGTCGTTTTAAAGCCAATAACGTTAGAATCATAAGTTGACCGAAACTGTTGTAATCACATGTTTATTTTTGTGTCGGTAAAGATTTTAGTAAGGCTGATTCTTTCCAAAATAATATCGATGGCATGATTATACAACAGACTTAATTAACATATCTGTAAAACAGTCTGTGTGTAATTTTTATAAGCCAAGTTATTTGGAGCTTGTATTGTGTAAAATTGAAATTCAAATTAAGGAATATATAGATTTGTTGAATTAAATGCACACGTCTTTCAACGTGTATGTTTATTTCTTTAAACAATGTTACTTCAAATGTCTATCACATGACGATCTCCATTGAAAGCATGCTTTGCAGTGAGGGCATGTATATCGCACAGTAGCAATGCTATATACCCTTCGCGAGGGGATAATTAAAAGAACTGTTTAAACTCTTAGATATTAACCACATCCAAACCGTATCAGATGCGTATCCAAACCGTTCCTATTTGGAAAAACAAGGTCATCCAAACATGTTCCGTTGTTCAAAATTAATCGACATAATCTGCTTGTTTACCTAATTTTCACATAATCTTCGTAAAAATATAAAGTATTAATATGCTTTTAAATAGATTGGACGATATTTTTAGCGTAAAAGTAAACAATGTAAGCCTTAAATAACACGAAAACTTATCAAGAAACAAGCGGTGCCGCCATTTTCACTTTATCCAAACTCGTCACTACCGGCGCGGATACACGACAGTGATTCCTTAATAATATGTTAATTTTCTATTCTGTGATTTTATGTCTTTCCATCTGAACTTGCAACCAGTGATTGATTTATATTTACAGACCAGATTTCAAGTTGGAATACAGTAGAAGCACATATATTCGTTGGGTTAAAATTTCGTTGTTTTTAAACCAAATACAATTTCGTTGGGATTTAATTTCGTCATATCGTAATTTCTAAAATGTATTACGTATTAACTCTGTATTTATGAATACTTGGGTTAAAAATTCGTCATGGATTTAATTTCGTTGATAAATACTGCCAAAGCAAAATAACGTAATAACGTAATCAAATCCTCAACGAATATTTCTGCTTCTACAGTGATGTTTTAATTTTTCACGAACATGGGCTCAAACTGTACTAGAAAGTAATACGTTATTCTTTAAATATTAAGTACATCAAAGGAATGGAAATGCATTCAAAGTTATTTCATTCTATATGCTTGGATATTTATTCGTTTATATTTATTATCATGTTTAAATACCATTTAATGTATACAGTAAATCATACTTAAAACAAAGCGATTTTCATTCCTATATTGTAAACTTAACTGACATAGAATAACAAAGCAAAATCGTCTATCCGTGGCACTTCATTGTGGGTGTGTTTGTAAATGGAACAGTTCCTATCAGTCTAATGAAAATCAAACCTTCTATAATGTTGAATTAATGAGAGAATAAACAGAAATGTTCTTAATTCATTGACAGTTACAATTTTTCAAACAGAATTTATAAGTTGCTGTTCTTTTAAAGTAATTTTAAAGAGGATGTCCATATTATAACAAGAGGTCAATACGCCTTAACGGTCACCTGAGTACCATAGCCCATACACAAAATTGTCGAGGAGTCTCATAAATGCATTTAATTGAGTTTCATAATGGATAAGAAGATTATAATAATGTAATGACATCCACCTCCCTGCCTGAAATCTTTTGGAAAGGACACTTAACCATATAATTTAGCACAAGACTTGAAGCTCTTAACAGAGTGTATGACATACTATAGAAGAGGTGCCCAGATTCCATTCAATTTATTTATCCCACGTATGTTAACTTACAAAATAGGTTTTATGTTTATATGTTTTCATAGATAAACTAAATCAAGGTGGCTTGTATACTACTTATTACTTTACTATTAACAAGTCTATTTGTTTATCTAAAAAAATTTAAAAACTGTTTTTGTTTCAAATGATAAAATATTTGCATAACTATTTTGATCATACAACTTTATAATTACATTCTATATAATGATTTATTACTAAATATGAACAAGCCAAGGAAGATAACTCCATTAGGAAGAAGCAAGGGAAGATAACTCTATTAACTGTTTACCCCCCTCCCTTTCAACTCTTTCCAAATGCTCTCCAAATGCTAGGTACTGAACCCTGACTTAGGGGTCATGAATTTTGCAATTTAGGTAGAGGAGTCCATTACCATGCATTCGTTTTTTGCCCACATCTGTGGGGGAGTAAAGATTTTAAGATTTAATACATTTTTACTATATTGCTATATTGGCCCTACCCTAAGGCCTAAACCCCTGTCCCAGGGGTCTTAGGTAGAAGACTTCATGGACATCATATCCTTGCATTTACTTTTTCACAAATATATACGGGAGTATAAAAGAATATTTTCTAAGATTTAATACATTTTAACTACATATGGCCATATTAGCCCCACCCTAGGGCCTAAACACCTGTCCCAGGGGTCGTAAATTTCACAATTTAGGTAGAAGACTTCATCGACATCATATATGGGAGTAGAGAAGAAGATTTTCTAAAATTTAATACATTTTTACAATATGGTTATTTTGGCCCCACCCTTGAGCCTGAACCCCTGACCCAGATACCATAAATTTCACAATTTTGGTAGAAGGCTTCATGGACATCATATCCATGCATTTAGTTTTTAACAAATATCTATGGGAGTAGAGAAGATTTTCTAAGATTTAATACATTTTTACTATATGGCCATAATGGCCCCACCCTAGAGCTTGAACCCCTGACCCAGGGGCCATGGATTTCACAGTTTTGGTAGAGGGCTTCATGGACATAATAACCATGCAACCAGGTTTTTCCTCACATGTGTGGGAGTAGAGAGAAGATTTTTGACAATTTGTCTTTTTTTTTTTTTGCATATTTGGCCCCACCTGTGGAACCCTGGGGGTGGTAGAGCCACCAATTTCACAATTTACATTCCTCTTACCATAGAGATGCTTCACACCAAAAATGGAAACAACTGGCCTTGTAAATTTTAAGAAGAAGTTAAAAATGTAAATTGTTAACGCACGACTACGGTCGAAAACAGATTGCAATAGTTCACCTGAGTTTACTCAACTAAGAGATTCCTGTATATTGTATTATCAGTTTCATTTGAAGTCTCTTTTTAATACTGTCACTGTATACAATGTTCAATTAATTCAGATTTGTAAGAAAAGAAATGTAATTCTTTAACGATCTCCGATCCTCAGCAAAGCGAGATAACTGGCTTGGTACTGTCTTACGATGCTGGTTGGCAAAAGAGAGGTAGTGGTAGAAATTACAACAGCTTATCAGGTATCGTATATTGTAAATTTTATAAAATTATTATGATGAATGAATTTTGTTTATGCATATATGAATTTGAAATGAAACTACAGTACGTAGTGGGTAAAAATATTTTTTATATTTGCAAGACCCTAAAATGTGATAATGCTATATGAAATAAATCAATTTTCAGTTTGAAGACATGCATAGGAACATACAATTATTACAGATGTAAAGTAATATATACACGTCTAAATGAATAAAAAAGGATTATCCACAATTTTTTCAGGTCACGGATCAATGATTGAATGTAAAACTCGAAAGGTGGTAGGCTATGATGTTATGGCAAAGACGTGCAGTATATGTAAAAGTGCTGAGCTCCACAAACGTGAAAAAAAACCATGACTGCAGAAAGAATTGGGAAGGAAGCTCAAAATCAATGGAACCATCTATGGCCGTAAAAATCCTCAAAAGTATTGAAAACAAAGGACACAAGGTGAAAACTTTAGTTATGGATGATGATACCAGTACTATTCATAAAGTGAGACTGGAAGTGAATGCTGACATACAGAAATGTAGTGACAAGAACCATTCATTCAAGAACTTTACAAATAATCTGTATGCCTTACAAAAAGAGAAATATAAGAGGATACTGAGTGCGAAAACTATAAGTCACATAAAGAAATGCTTTGCATATGCTGTGTCATCTAACAAGTCTGAAAGAGAATCTACTAGCTATTCCACACCACCTGTATGGCAATCATTGTACATGTCATGTCAAATGGTGTAGATATCTACAAAATGAGGAAACGTACACACCGAAACATCTACCCTATGGGAAATATCTCACCGACTCTAATCTGTTTCAAGATCTTCAGCAACTCTTTACGTCGTATGCTAATCAGTCAGAGAAACTTTCTTTACTTGAAAGCACTCAACATAATGAAAACTTCAATCATGTTGTTTCCAGGAAAACCCCCCCAAAACAATTTCTATTCTGGATCTGAGAGTACCAGTGTTATAGTTGCCTCAGCAGTGTGCGAGAAGAATATTGGAGCTCCATATGTACTTCAGGTAAATTCATACAAAAAGGTTGTACCATTTATTGTCTTTGACACAATTGATTGAAAAATATCAATCTAATGTTTTATTATTACAGATACATGAAGAGCTAGCTTTGTCTCCTGGATCATGCACTGTCAAAGATGCTGAAAGAAGAATGAAGAAAAAGAAAATGAATACCGTCCCCTCCAGAACAACTTCACCAAGTTCCATTGCCTCCTGATGAATACAGTAGAGTCTACTTTGATTTAGAGACAACTGGTTTAGGTCAGTGTGTAAAATTGAAACTATCCTGATAAATACATGAACATGTATAAAAAATGAAATTTTCTTATTAACACATGTTATCTTTTCTTCTTTTATTTCAGATGCATCATGTGAAATAACACAAATGGCGGCAAGGTGTGGAGATTCTTCTTTCTGCCAGTATGTATTACCATCAGTTGTAATACAGGAGACGGCTTCAAGGATAACAGGACTTACATGTGACGGTTCAACTTTATATAAAAACGGTGTTCCCGTCCAAGCAGTTTCCATAAAGGAGTGTTTGACATCATTTCATGGATGGCTAAATAATACACCGGGTATACATAAACCAATACTATTTGCTCATAACTGCAGAAAATTCGATAGTGTTGTTATATGCAGAGCAATGAGAAAATGCTCTAATATACCATTGCAAGACTGCATTTTTGGATTCTGTGATACTCTGCCTATGTTGAAGAATCATGTATCTTGTAATACCACAAATTCAACTCTGGAGACCCTTGTGCTAGAAATTCTAGGCTGTACATTCGAGGCACATGATGCACTTGAAGACTGTACATATCTACAGAAACTTGTCGAACATCACAGTACAGATTCCTATTATTTGAACTATACTTTCAGTATGGATTATATGATGCAAGTTGTACTCCAGATGGAAGACTCTAAATCTAACTTGCAAACTTTGATGCCCTTGCTTACAAACAAAACAGTGTCTGAGAGCATGGTGATAAGAATGTCTCTCTCTGGCCTTTCAAATCATCATCTGCAGTAAGCATACCAAAGAGGAGGCTTTGATGGTGTACAAAGTGTACTAAGTGAATGTTTTCATGGAAAACCAAGGGTAACAAAGCGCAGGAACATTATTACATCTGTTGTTGACTTTTTGAAAGAGAGATAACTCTTTCTCATACATGATGTAAAGATATTTTCTTTTATTTCCATGATTATAATACTGGATACAGCACATTTTTATTTATCTATTTTACATCTACATATCTACTGAATGTTTTTATGTGCAGCAATCAAGTGTAATCATACTCTACTGAATACAAATTAGCAAAAA
Source organism: Magallana ariakensis (assembly GCA_020458035.1). Lineage (NCBI taxonomy): Eukaryota > Metazoa > Mollusca > Bivalvia > Ostreida > Ostreidae > Magallana > Magallana ariakensis. The sequence continues at coordinate 39,945,995 of CM035814.1, read as the reverse complement.
CTTGAAGTCATATAAACCTATATGGGTGATAATGCATTATCTTTGAAAAACGCATGGAAACAACACATATAAATGCTTCATTAAGGTCTTCCGTTTTCCAACGTTTTTATTGTATTCGTTCGGTTTTTTTTCCCCTATTATAATTATTTTTTTTCTTACAAAATTTGTGCACGCGATTTCTCGAAAATGGCTCGGCCGATTTTCATGAAACTTTCAGATCTTATAGATAGTGATCTAAACTTAATATATATTTTTTTATTTTGATGAAGTCATTTCCGTTCTGGATATAATGAGGTTTTTGCGATTTTCAGAGGGTCGGCTTGTCACTCGAACTCATCCTAAACGATAAAAGATATCACATTGAAATTTTCAGGAATTGTAGACGAATGATTGTAGTTTTGCATAAAGTGAATCATTTATGTCTGGAGCAAAAGGCACCGAAGCTCGCCTGGACCCAAAAATTGAGATATAAAAAATGTAGCGAATTTTTTTAGTTTTCTTCATGTATCTCTTTTCTCGAAAATATTTTGTTAAGACATGTAGAACACATAAAATTTAACTTTACAAGAGCTTTCATTCGACATGAAGAAAAAGGGGCTGGCCCCTCAAATTAGGGGTCAAAAGGTCTCTGAAGTCTTTCATTCATAGTACCTTACTGAGAAATATTTTGAATATGTTTAAGAAGCAAAAATGTTCATCATACAGTTATGTAACTATACATTATAAAAACAAATTCCTGCGTTACGTAATTAGGGGTTTTAAAGGGGCCAGAAGTTCCAAATATTGATCACTAATATCACAAAAAGGACAAAAATTTTGAAAAGCAATATAGAATAAAAGATGTTTAGAATGATGTTCTAAACAATATTAAACTATCAGAATTTCGTTTTGTGGCCCATTTAAGGAGATAAGGGGTCGGCCCCTAAAACGTTCTTTCCCAGATAGCTCTTGAACGGTAACGAATTTCTAAACACTTGTTGAATAAAATTAGTTTCATATCAAACGACCTTTCATTTGACATAATAAAAAAAGGGCTGGTCCCTCAAATTAGGGGCCAAACGGGCTCTGAAGTCTTTCATCCATAGCCCTTTACTGAGAAATATTTTGTGATCGATATGTTTAAGAAGCAAAAATGTTAATTTTCAAGTTATGCATCCATATATGCTAAAACTTTTCTCATATATTACGTAATTAGGGGTTTAAGGGGCTAGAAGTCTTTTGATAATGACTTTTAATGGTGAAATGTTCTGTAATACATTATAGAAGCAATTATGTTCATCGAAACATAATAAACCTATAAGTGACAATTGTTTTCTCCTTTGCTACGTAATTAGGGATTTTAAAGGGCCAAAAATCCGAAATTTTGATCTTCAATATTTCAAAATGGAGAAAAATTTTGAAAAGTAATATTAAACAAAAGATGCTCAAAATTATGTGCTTAACAATATGCAACCATCATCTTTTTTGTTAACTGGTCCCTAAAAGGAGATAAGGGGTCGGCCTCTAAACTGATCTTTTCCAGGTATATCCGAGTACGGTATATAATTTCTAAACACTTGTTGAACAAAATGTGTTTGACATGACATGAGCTTTCTTTTGACATTAAGAAAAAGGGGCTGGCCCTACAAATTCAAGATCCAAAGTTGTATATAATCCTTCATCCATCGCTCCTTTAGATCCCCCAGCATTTCCTGATGTTTCGTTGATGAAAATCAAAGTCAATTTACTTTCCTCTTCTAAAAATCGGACGGAAGACCTCCTCGTTGCTCGCAACAAGATCGTGTCTAGTTTATTATTATAATCATTAGTATGAGACAGTAAAATGTCATTTGCTTTAAATTTTACACTTTCAATTTTTGGTACCTGAGGATCGGAGAACCTTAATCGATTCAAAAAATAAAATTTTAAAAACGGCTGTTGTCTAATAAACATTTTAACTATCAGACAAACTGAAATCCATGTCTAGTTCATCAACATTTCAATCATAATGAATAGTACATGTATCATCACTGTAACTTGAACAATACATTCATTATTGAACAATTTTTCAATATCTGACGCAAAACAATAACTGCATTTGCACAATTCAACAAATAAATCACAGTATGTGTGATATGTTTCCTCAGTAAATTTAAGTCAGTGTCTGATATAAAAATTTTCAACATTTATTTCCGGCGGCAATTTTAACAAAAATTAAAGTTTTCACTGCTTTGTCTATATTTTGTAAGTGGTGGGAATTGTAATAATTAAAGCAACCGATGTTTAACCATCCCTTCCAACTCTGCTTGCACGAGATCTACAACTGATCGTAGAGGACTCAGGTCCATACAAACTACTGAATTGCAATTCGATTAGAGAATGCTCACTCCTCCTAGGCACCTGATCCTACCTCTATATTTTTGGAGGTCCGTGTTGCTCTGCTTTGAATTTGTATTTCGTTTTATGGATTTTTGAGATGGTTGACGGTTTGTTATTGTTATTTTTTCACCTACTCCCATTCCGAGAGCTGAAGTAGCAAACATTATATCTACACAACTGTCTATATTTTGTAATGCTGACACTATTTTCTCTTTTTTGTTCTCAGGAGTCTCGGAATGAAACATTTCACCTTCCACGCGACCATCAAAATAAAGAAGCTAGTGGAAGGTTTGTTTTTTAATCAGAATGTCTTAATATTAAAAAAAAATTTAACAATACCCGTTTTTAATTCAGGAGCACTATATAAACTAAACAAGCTATTAAGATCACCATGTAATTCATTATGATAATCTTTGTCAAATTCTACTCTTTCGGAAAAAAATTCCAATAATAGACAAAAAAGGGTCGCACAAAATCTTCCAGAAGCCATCTGATATATATCTGGGCTGAATAAGCATGAATAGGATTCAATGGCAACGTGTCATTTAATGCAAGAATAATGGCAATTTACAATGACAAAAATCAGTACAATATTTTTCACATTGGGGTGTCATTGAGCATTTTAATTCTGCAACCCCATCACCTCAGCATTAACATGAAACAAAGAGATCTGAACTTGCTGCCAAATATGGCTCAAAAGAATCTATAAAAATAAGAGTTTAAAAAAAAAACATTTTTATGATTTTTTATGACATTTTATCCTGCATGATTTGTATGGGTTTTTTTTTTTTGCTATTGGTTCCATTTCTCGTCCATATTTAAGGCTTTTATGGTCTTATTTATAGAATCATATTCCATTATATTAGATAAGGGTGTACTAATTATATTTTGGCTTCTGTTGTATTGTACTTAATTTTGCACCATAAAGGAGAATTTGATGATGTTATTCTTCTGTTTCGCAAAGCAAGACAGTGCTAATATTTGTGTTTTCCAACCATTACCATGTTTTATCTTCCTACTTTGTCGTCGCTAATCGGATCAGTAAGAGGGCCCTCTATGCCATTTGCAACAAACCTTCTTCAAGGATATCTATACCTGTAAATTTTTGATTATAATGGTAGTGGATTTGCATACTGATGCTTAATACGTGCTCTGCATTTTTTGTTTCTATGCACCTTTATGAGTTACTAGAGCAATTGGTTTTTTTTTCAATTCTGAATTGCAAGGAATACCTTTAAAACACATGCATTTGTAAATGATTTTTTAAGCGCAGTTGTCAACTCAATGAATGGTTTGACATTCTGAAGTAGTTCAATTTTCCTTTTTTTCTGACACTGGTTTCCGCTGTTTACCTGACTTTGAGATTTAACATGCCATCATTAGACTATTATTAAAATGAGAATTTCAGTAGCATCAAAACATATGTTTTTTTTTCAACGCCTTATACAACCATTCCCCATGACAAATTAAAAACTAGGCTTTTTGATATCATCGACAATTGTTTCTTCCATAAAATTGGAAGTCGTAAAAATGCTTACCTTGTCATTGGAAATCTAAAAATGTTGTTAAAAACAATTCTGATTACACACACAAGTACTTTGAATTTGACATTAAAAAGACGCTTGAGTTTATGATAGACAACATCTATGTAGTTTTTTGGAAATCAAGTCTTTCAATAATCTGTTGGAATTTCCATGGGTACCAATTGTGCCCCATTGTTAGCACACCTATTTTTGTATTCTTATGAAGCAATTTATTCAAAAACTTGTACGTGAATAAATAAATCACTCGCTGTGGCCTTCAACTCGACATTCAGGTATATCGACGACGTATTCCTGTGGAAGAAAAAATACCTTTATTTTCGTGTGAACAAGAGAGAATAATAAACTAACAGTAACAAAAGAAGATTTATGATCGACTTTAAAACTGACGAAAATGTGCATGTTAGGAAACGAGATTTCAAAAGTCCCATTGCAGTAGAAAGCGAAAATTACTCACCAGAGTCGAAACGAAAAACTATAAAATGGTTTACACCGGATCGGCGTACGTTATCTCGTCGGGAAGGATCTGCTGTATCGAAATGTACTTCTAAGAGCTGGTGCGGTATTTCGCGTTGTCATTGCCGTCAAACTTGGGACTGAACTGTACGGTAGATCCTTCGACATTGACAACTTCTAGTCCCTTTAAATTCTCGATGTTATACCAATCAGTTTCTCCCTTTTTAGTTATTTGTATTTTGTTCTTTCCTTTCAAAAATAGAGAGTTGAATATCCCCTTACATACACTTGCAATAGTGACGTAATCGAAAGGGTCGACTCCACTTGTCCGCCCAGTTCAACCACCTCCTCCCCAGTTTTCAGAGCGTGGGCCCTCAATCCCCCGGACGTGAAGAACACCGCGTGGGAAGAGATCAACAAGGTTCGCGACTACCTCGGCAAGTCCAAGTTCGACGAATTCGACGCGACCAGGGACGCGAGCCTCTCCAACACCGTCGGCCAGCTGCACACGTTCTACAACAACCTCGTGACGTCTGTCAAGTCCCTGGAGCTGACTATTCCCCAGAAGAAGGTAGAGGACGTGATCGGCAAGAGCTACATCGCCTCGTTCGACGTCCGCTCCGGCCCCTGTTGCAATTCAGCGTCACCAGAGCCAACTTAAACTCCCTGTATTACATGTTGAGCGTCACCAAACCCGATCTCGTGAAGGAGAGCGAGACCGTCATCACCACCGAACAGGGTGAACTTCCGCTGCAACAGCTTCAGAAGTTAAACAAAAAGCGGTTGTAATTACATGTGTTCCGCTTTCGAAACAACGAGTCCATCCCGGTGATGATCAGATTCAACTGGAAGGACAGATACCCTGCGCACGAGAGCATCTTCCTTGACTCTTATGCGATGTACATAGCGCCCATCTATTACAACCCCACCACGGGGAAAGCTTACATGAATCCCCACCCGTCCTCGTCGCAGGAGGTGACCCACCCCGTGTTTCCAGCGGATGAACTGATTTACTTCGCCGTGATGTCCGCGGACCAAGACAAGCTGCTGAGGTTTCAGCGGGTTAAACTTTCGACGCCCGCTACATGCGCGAGACCTCTGCGTGGGCCAGGATATGGGCGACGAACGCGCGCACCCTTTCGTCCCTGAACAATAACGCCTGGATGAACAACTCTGTCGTGAAGGTCGCCTCGCAGAAATTGTTCGCGCAGTGGATGCAGGTTGTACTCGTGGTGGGGGCCAAACTGCGGGTCGCCGGTGGGTGAGGGGTTGTTCCTGTTGGCGTGCGAGTTGCCCGAGTTCATTGCCTTCGGTCTCCAGGGCCCAAGCCACTCCGTGAACCTTAACCTGATGTCCGTTTTTGGGTAGCCCCACCTCTGCGTTGAGGTGGTTGCCGTTTTACAGGACACCGACTTGTACGAGGTTGTCCCAGACTATCCCAGGGGATCCAGGTTTGACCTTTTCGTGAGGGATGGCACGGGTAAAGCAGAAATCTTCGTTAGGGGGGAAGGCAACCTCGCTACCGTACAGTTCAGTTCCAAGTTTGACGGCAATGACAACGCGAAATACCGCACCATCTCGAAGAAGTACGTTTTGATACAGCAGATCCTTCCCGACGAGATAACGTACGCCGATCCGGTTGCCAGGGGGACCCTGAGCGACAGCACAATCTCCACCGTCATGGGGAAGTACGGCGCCATGGCCACGTCCACTTCCTTCGACCTCGGCACATTCCCCGAATCGAACGACATAAAAAGTGTTTTCGTTCTGGTTTATCCCAAGTTCTACGGAACAACGTACGACTTTGTGGGTAAGGCAAATTTCACCTTCAAGTTTTGTAGCAACGGCATTATGGGCGAGGGTCTGTGGACCACTAGCGTGTAACCTGATGAGTGGGGAAGTGAGAGTGAAGTTCACCGCTAGACTGTACGATGAGTTCATAGAGAGTGATAGCAATCCATACTTAGACGGCATGGACCACCCCTACCAGAGAGGCTGCCTCGACTTTTACTACTCGCGCTATTGTAATATTAAGCTTCACGACTTCCTGTGTGGAGAAGACGAACCCTTCTGGTTAACGACCGTCGACTGGGACGACGACCTATTATTCCGCGGCCTCGTGGACCCTGGGAATCACCACCACAGATTGTGCCAACAACTCTTCTCGTTCCTACCTTAGGATATTATTAAGGTCTTCCGTTTTTTAACGGAAGACCTTATTGTTTTCGTTCTGCTTCTTTTTCTTCATTAAGGTCTTCCGTTTCCAACGGAAGACCTTATTAAGGTCTTCCGTTTCCAACGGAAGACCTTACTGTTTTTCTACGGTTTCTCATTCTTCTATATTATTAAGGTCTTCCGTTTCCAACGGAAGACCTTATTGTTATTCTTCGGATTCTTTTTCTTCTTCTTCTTCTTTTTTTTTCTTACCAATTTTGTGCACGCGATATCTCAGAAATGGCTCGGCCGATTTGCACGAAATTTTCAGATCTTACTAACTATGTTCTGAACCTTATCGGAAATATTTTTGGTTGATGACGTCATTTCCGTTTTTGAGATATTGACATTTTAAGGATTTTTAGGGGGTTGGTTTGTCCAAGAGTGTTCTAATAAACTACAAACGATATCGATTTCAAAATTTCAGGGATGATAGACAAAAGATTGTTTATCTGTACAAAAGCATTCATATTTGCATAGCTTAAAAAACGCCGGAGCTCCATAGGGCTCGAAAATTGAGATAAAAAAAGCGTTGTAATTTTGCTTGATTTTCTTAATTTATCTCTTTTCTCGAACATATTTTGTTAAGACATGTAGAAGAAGAAAGATTTTTATTTACAAGATCTTTTGTTTGACATCAAGAAAAAGGGGCTGGCCCCTCAAATTAGGGACCTAGAACCTTTGAAAGTTTTCGCTTTATAACTCAAAAACGGTTAAGATTTTGATATGGCTGTCGCTGCAAAAGTTGTTCATTATGATCTTATTAATGTCGTAGCAATAATATTTTGTTCGGGTATTGCATAATATGAGTGTAAAAAGCTAGACTTGTTACCATGTATTTGTGTTTTATTTGGCAAAAAACAGGGTATTTGTGCGTATGACTGACATAAAGTGTACCAGTTTACACACGGAAAGTGTTTAACATTTTAATTATTTTCAAGTGAAACAAATTATGGATTAAAGAACTGCTTCTATGCAATGCATTTGAGTCGCATTTAAAATCAAGCTGGATTCCGAGCTGTGTATCCGATCCCTTGTACGCGGCCAAGGAAATAGGTCGCGGCTGAAGATAGCGAGCGGTCTGCCGTTATCTAATACACAAGATTTGCGCCTTGGTGTAATGCACACATGGGTTTCTTTATGTAGCTGCAAACACAAAAATTCCGATTTAAATTATTTTAATAATAAATAAAAAAAGATTCTACCTTTACTTACTACCATGGACAGTGTACCAGCTTACATGTGGAAAGTGTTTAAACGGTTTTCTAGTGAAACACATTATGGATAAAAGAACTGCTTCTATGCAATGCATTTGAGCCGCATTTAAAATCTAGCTGGATTCCGAGCTGTGTATACGTATCCGATCCCTTGCCCGCGGCCGAGGAAATAGATCGCGGCTGTACTAGCGAATGGTCCATCTTTATCCAATACACAAGATTTGCGCCTTGCTGTAATGCACACATGGGTTTATTTATGTAGCTGCAAACACAAAGAATTTCGATTTTAACGATATTAAAGAGTAAATGAAAAAGGATTATACATTTACCTACGAAATAATGCTGTTTTAGTCTCGTTATTTAAAAAAAAATTAGATAGTATGACTGTCATTGAAAAAAGGCGTTCTTTGTGATCTTGTCTATGGCATAAAATAGTTTTTTTTGTTGGAAAATAAAATTCAGTTATCAAACTGCAAACATTTTAAACCCACCACGTTGAGTGTACTTTTACATAACACGGGCCGAGGAGATGCTGCGCTAGTGGACAACGAATTCGCTGTAGTCTAGGACACATGCTTCTCGTGTTTATACGTTATCACACATTTGAATGTTCATTGATTCTTCGACGTAAGGGGCCAGTTTAAACACAAGGCGAAATAACGCGAAACCATTTTATGTCGTTTATTTTGTAAATAAATTTTCTACATTCTACAGTAAAACTTGTCGAATCCGGCGGAGGATGGTTCTAAAAAAATTGGCCGGATTAGGCAACATTCGGTTTAGAGGACATTGTTGCAAATTAATTTTAGTATTTAATGCAGTAGGTCTTGATCGTGTATTCTTGCAAAATTTTCAATTCTTTTGAAATATACTAGATTTCTTCCATCTTATTTACGGTACTAATTTTCATTTTCATTTTTTTTTTGGGGGGGGGGACAATAAATCCATAACGGAATACATACGATGGAAATACTTTTTCAATCAAATCATCGTTATTGATAATTTTTCAAACATCCGGTTAACCTGAAACAAACATTAACAAGTCAACAGGTGGCTGAATACGTAATGGCGAGAACTGTTTTGTTGCAGGGAACAATGGATAAATATTATATAAATGAGAATTTTATAAAAAAAAAAAAATCGAGCATTTTGACAGAATAATATGCAACTCTGGGCGTTTAGCCATACAGCGGGGATAACAGACGATATCGGCAGTCTTACTCCCGCAGTATCCTGAATCACGGCCTGAAAAAAATGGGGTGAACTATAATATAATTATTTAATTTTGGCAAAAAATGCGTATTTATTTATAACATGACATAACGGTATAAACTGAAATGAGTTTGGATCTATATTCACAGTTGTCTAAATCAATAGCAACGATAGAAAAATTGGTCGATAATTGAACATTAATTATGTCGCAGAAGGCCGATCGATCGATAAGTGGCCAGAATACGGGAGATAACTCTCACTAATTATAAGCATTCGTTTTTTTTTCATCGCGGCCGGTTTACAGAATAGACAAGATCCGGATTGCACAACTTTTTTTACACAATAATGATAGGAAAATGTCAAGGGGCTGAATAATGTCGCCGGATTGGACAGCATGCCGGAATACACAACATCCGGATTCAACAAGTTTCAACATGTACATTATTTTTTCATTAAAATATGGCTTAATTGACCGGGAAAACTGCTGCAACGTATATTATTACACACATACTTAGCATAAGAGTACAAAAATTTTATTGAAAATCGGACCAAGCAGCTTTAACATTAAGATTAACATGTGTAAGACACTTTATTTGTCTTGTGTATGATCCTGTGCATGAATTATATTCAGTACCTGTTAATTTCTCCAAAATGATCCCCAATTCCATTCACAACTGTTGTCATTCAAAATCACGTGAGGTAAATAAAATTTCAACTTTTGAGTCGATCTCAACTGTATTCAAGAAATCTAATGGTTTTATCATGTGTTACCTAATTAGGGGTTTTTAGGGGTCAAACGTCAAAAATTTTGATCACCCATATACAGTGAGTTCAAGCATATCTTTTACAACATACACCATAGCATAGCATAGCATTGAAATCTCATAGCATAGCATTGGAATCTCATACCATATCATTGGAATTTCATACCATAGCATACAATCTCATAGATTCTTATTCGTCATATCATACCATAGCATACCATAGCATAGCATACAACCCGATTTTAACTCGGTTTTAAATGGTTTTATTTAAAAGAATAAATGTTCACATTGCAGATTAGTGGTAAACTTTGGCTTCTTATCATTTAACTTCGAAATGGTTGGAACTCTTCTGTGTATGGAGGCGTTTTTGTTCAAATCTCATAACATACCATAGCATAGCATAGCAAAGCATACCATATCATAAAGCCCTTCATTTCAATTTCTCATAGCATAGCATACAAATCTCATAGCATTGCATTGAAATCTCATAGCATATCATTAAAATCGCATACCATAGCATAGCATAAAATTGTAAAAGATATGCATGAAATGACTTGTATCATTTGATATTTGACCTTTCATTTGATATCAAGAAAAGGGGGTTTGCCCCTCAAATTGAAGGACCAGAGGGCTCTAAAGTCTTCTATCTATAGCCCTTTACTGAGAGATATTTTGTGAAAGGTCATAAAAGCAGATATGTTACCTTACAGTTATGTATCCAAGCAATGTAATGATTTTATCATGCGTTACGTAATTAGAGGTATTCAGAGGTCAAATGTCCAACATTTTAATCACCCATATATCAGAGAGGAAATATCTTTTGGAATGCAGTATACAAGAAAAGATTGATGCTCAAAATGATGTACTAAACAATATTCAACCTTCAAAATGTCGTTAAACAGCCCCTTTAAGGAGATAAGGGATCGGCTCCTAAAACGTTCTTTCCCATATATCTCAGGAACGGTAATGGATTTCCAAACACTTGTTTAACAAAATGTGTTTAAAATTAAACGACCTTTCATTTGATATCAAGAAAAAGGGGCTGAACCCTCAAATTAGGGATCAAGATGGGTCTAACGTCTTTTATCTATATAGTCATTTACTGAGATATGTTTTGTAATACTAGTATGTTATATAAGCAAACTAAGGTATAATACGTTAATATATCCTAACCATATAATGATTTTCTCTTGCGTTACCTAATTAGGGTTTTTAGGGGCCAGAGGTAAAAAAGTTTAATTTTTTCTATCTCAATTGGGAGAAATGCAAGTATTTAAAAAAGCAACGTAAGAGAACTTATAAAAAGCATTGGAGGAAAGCAATAGTACTCAACTCCTATTTCCAGATCATGTTTTTTTGTCGAAAATCAAAGTCGATGATGTCATATTACCTTCCAAAAATCGGACGGAAGACCTCCTCGTTGCTCGCAACGAGATCGTGTCTAGTTATTATTATTCTTCTTGGTAGACACCCTTAATTTCTCGGCCATTTCTTTATCGATTTTAATGATTTTTACAGGGATGATGTCTTAGGTGAATGTCTCTTTGCATCTTACTTTCTGTCTGAAAATTCACTTCCGCTTTTGAATTATCTCCCTTTTCGTGTTTTTTGGATCATGATTTTGTCCACGCGTGTTCTCAAAAACCGTTATAGTTAGAGACTTGAAATTTTTATGCAAGATAGAGTGGTTATGGTAGATTTGCATGCTTGTTTTAGATTTCACCAGAAGGCATTGTGCTTGAAGCTCGCCTGGACCTGAAAATGTTGATGTTAACTTTTTTTGACAATTTTGGGGAAATTTGAGACTTGATCACGAATATCTTTTTTGTAATAAATATTTTGTTATCATATATAGAACAATAAAAGTTTATATATACAAGAGCTTTCATCTGACACCAAGAAAAAGGGGCTGGCCCCTCATATTAGGGGCCCAGAAGGGTCTAAAGTCAATTATCTGTATCTCTTTAATAAGAAATATTTTATAATGTGTTATAGAAGCAAAATTGTTTATCTTCTCGTTAGTTATCTTTACATGATTAAAAATTGCTGATATGTTACATAATTAGGGGTTTTAAGGGGCTAGAAGTCCAATATTTTGATCATTTATATCTTAAAAAGGAGAAATATTTTGAAAAGCATCATAGAAGAAAAGATGCTCAGAATAATGTTTGTAATGATATGTAACAAACAGAAATTTGTAAAATGGCCCCTATAAGGAGAAAAGGGGTCGGCCCCTAAAACAATCTTTTTCAAATATCTCAAGAACGGTAACGAATTTCTTATCACTTAATGAACAAAATGTGTTTAGATTAAAAATACCTTTTAACTGACACCAAGAAAAAGGGGCTGGCCCCTCAAATTAGGGGCCCAGAAGGGTCTAAAGCCAATAATCTGTATCTCTTTTATAAGAAATATTTTGTAATGTTTTATAGAAGCAAAATTGTTTATCTTCTCGTTAGTTATATATACATGATTAAAAATTGCTGATATGTTACATAATTAGGGGTTTTAAGGGGCTAGAAGTCCAATATTTTGATCATTTATATCTTAAAAAGGAGAAATATTTTGAAAAGCATCATATAAAAAAAGATGCTCAGAATAATGTTTGTAATGATATGTAACAACCAAAAATTCGTAAAATGGCCCCTATAAGGAGATAAGGGGTCGGCCCCTAAAACAATCTTTTTCAAATATCTCAAGAACGGTAACGAATTTCTTATCACTTAATGAACAAAATGTGTTTAGATTAAAAATACCTTTTAACTGACACCAAGAAAAAGGGGCTGGCCCCTCAAATTAGGGGCCCAGAAGGGTCTAAAGTCAATTATCTGTATCTCTTTAATAAGAAATATTTTGTAATGTTTTATAGAAGCAAAATTGTTTATCTTCTCGTTAGTTATCTATACATGATTAAAAATTGCTGATATGTTACATAATTAGGGGTTTTAAGGGGCTAGAAGTCCAATATTGTGTTCATTTATATCTTAAAAAGGAGAAATATTTTGAAAAGCATCATAGAAGAAAAGATGCTCAGAATAATGTTTGTAATGATATGTAACAAACAGAAATTTGTAAAATGGCCCCTATAAGGAGAAAAGGGGTCGGCCCCTTAAACAATCTTTTTCAAATATCTCAAGAACGGTAACGAATTTCTTAACACTTAATGAACAACATGTCTTTAGATTAAAAATACCTTTCAACTGACACCAAGAAAAAGGGGCTGGCCCCTCAAATTAGGGGCCCAGAAGGGTCTAAAGTCAATTATCTGTATCTCTTTAATAAGAAATATTTTGTAATGTGTTATAGAAGCAAAATTGTTTATCTTTTTGTTATTCATCTATACATGGTTAAAAATTGTTGATATGATACATAATTAGGGGTTTTAAGGGGCTTGAAGTCCAATATTTTGATCATTTATATCTTAAAAAGAAGAAATAATTTGAAAAGCATTATATAAGAAAAGATGCTCAGAATAATGTTCGTAATGATATGTATTAACCAAAGTTTCGTTAAATGGCCCCTATAAGGAGATAAGGGGTCGGCCCCTAAAACAATCTTTTTCAAATATCTCAAGAAATTTAACGAATTTCTAAACACTTAATGAACAAAATGTGTTTAGATTAAAAATAACTTTCATTTCATATCAAGAAAAAGGGGCAGGCCCCTCAAATTAGGGGCCAAAGGATTTTAAAGGGCAAGAAGTACAATTCTTAGATCTTTATATCTTTAAAAGGACAAATATTTTGAGAAGCATTATAGAAGAGACGATACTAGGAATGATGTACTCAACAATATTTCACCAACAAAATTTCGTTAAAAAGCCCCTATAAGGAGATAGGGGTCGGCCCCTAAAAAACCCCAAAATATCTCAAAAACGGTAACGAATTTCTAATCTCTTGTTAAACAAAATGTTATTGATATTGAAATACCTTAATTTCTTTTAATATTAAGAAAAAAAGGGATGATCCTTTAAATTAGGGGCCAAGAGATATCTAAATGTTTCCAACGAAAGTTCTTAAACATGAATCTGAAAGAAAAAAGCTTCTGGCCTTTTCAATGAAATATCACTTTTTTCTATTTCTTTATCATGTTTACCTTATAAATAGCAAACGCTAGATCATTCATGTATCTCAACTATAAAACCGGACGGAAGACCTCCTCGTTGCTCGCAACGAGATCGTGTCTAGTTTTAATACTTATTGCGATAAACAATACATCACAACATGAGATTTATAGAGTTCTTCTTATTTTATAAAGCAGATTAAAAGGACCACCATCATCATGATCATCCAACTCTCTTAATCCTTTTTTAAATTATCTCAAATTGACAAATGCTATGACAACAAATAAATTTTAAAATTTATTAAATAAATTCAAATGCTCATAGTACCATCCACCATCATTCAAAGAAATGGGTAAAAAAATTAAACTGAATGGTGTTTTTAAGCACAATACAATCAGAATGAAAAAAATATACAACAGGAAGAATGTTGGTTGTGATGTAGATAAACAAAAGCTGTACACATTTCTACCTATTCTTGATTACTAAAGGGAATTTACTGAATTAACATTTTGTTGGATATTTAATTGAAATAATAAATCAATTAGGCCACACCATTATAATTTCTTGTTTGTCGGTCCCGCACGCTTGTATTTAAACAAACTCTACAAATAATATTATTTTTGATTTCCCGCATCCAGTAAATTCTGCCCTGTATCTGTTTTATTTCCTCTTCATTTTCGTATTTTAAATAGTTTTAATTTATATATCAGAGACAAGTATAAAAAAATAGAAATGTCAGCATAAAATTCATTTATGTACCGCCCAAGAATTTTGGCTACAAAAAATTATAGTTTTGTCATTTAATCGCTCACCTGCTTGTATTTTTTTTCATTGGATGTCTAATAAACGAGAAATTATATTGGTGTGGCCTTACCAACAGAAATCATCAAAAAATTTGAAATGGTAAAATTTGAGAAATATTTTACTGTGTTGCAAAAGTTATAACATGATAAACAAAATCATCACACTGAAGTTTTTGTGTTCATCTAATGGCATGTCAACTTTCATAACACGTGTTAATATCCCGATGCTTCACCACGATTTAGCACAACATATGGTATCACTTTGTGGATATGGTCTATGTACCGAACACACTGAGGTGTTGAGAGTGTCTCCCAGAACTCCTTGATTCCCTGAATCAGCTGATCTTTGGTTCTCGGCTTAGCGACAGTCTGTAGGTAATACTTCATGGATGCCCACACATTCTCTATAGGGTTGAGGTCAGGAGAGGAGGCAGGAGTGGTCATGACATTGTTGAGTATTCCCTTTTCAGTCATCCAATCTCTGGTGGACTTCGATTTGTGCTTGCTATCATTGTCCTATCAAATAAAAATGTTTAAAATATAATCCCTGCAGTTTGAAAATGTACATAAATGACGAGAATTCTTCTTAAAAAAGAAACTGTTAAAGCAGTCAAAAAAGCTAGCTTGTAATAATCAGTTGCACATTTCAATTCATGATTAAAAAAATGAATTGATAATTATTAATTTTAATATATAATGTTGCATGTATATCCTGCATGTACCTGATACAAGCGATATCCATCTGGAAACCTTTCCTCAACAAATGGAATAAAATTTTTGTCCAGAATATCCTGGTACACCACTGAGTCCATAACACCATTAAATATGCAAATGTTTGTTCTTCCCCGGTACGAAATTCCAGCCCAGACATGCACCTTTAAATAGATACAATAATTATTTTACAAACTTATTGAATTGAAGAATACAAAATAATAAAGTATAAGCATTTGTTTATTAACATTTTACTCACCTTGTATGCATGCTTGGGTTTTGGTCTTCGAGCACAGATTTTCTGAATTTTGGATCCGGGCTGATGAAAGAATAGTCGACCAGACGATGACATTTCAACTGTACTTTCATCCACAAAAATGACATTCCTAAAATCCTCTTTATTGTTGAGGGCATCCAAGCACCAACTCTGTCTCACCTGCAATTCAACAAATAATTCAGTGTTTAACAGTTTTCAAATAGCTGTGTAATTAACTAAAAGGTACCTCACAGACACTACACCATGATAAATTTTTATTTCACTTTTTAAGATATATAACATTTAAGATGTATATTAAATGAGTATTGGACTTCTGCGCACCTTAGGATGCCCGAATTTAAATTCATATCGTAAAACAATACTTTTTTTATTATCAAAAAAATGCTTTAACTGGGCAAGTTTCTTTAAATTTTTATTACATAAATTACATGTAACAGCGATATCCAACATTATATTTGATGCATTTGTGTGACATCATATGTTCTTCTTCACATGATGTGCCTATCCTAACACAGCAAATGATCTATAATGATATAAATTGCATTGGCGCTAGTGATTAATGTGGAGCACATGGCTCAGTGGTCATGGGCATTAGGCCAGTAACCGAAAGGTCGCTGGTTCAAACCCCGCTGTGGTCACTTGATGTTGTGTGTTGTGCACTTAGACAAGGCACTTTATCTACATTGTCTCAGTCCACCCAGCTGAAATTGGGTACCGGCTTACGCTGGGGGTTAACCTGCGATGGACTGGTGTCCCATCCAGGGGGGAGTCGATGACTCCTATCCGCTTTGCACCACGGAAACCGGGGATAAGCACCGGCCTTATGTGCCTTCAGGCACGGAGAAGGATTTAACTTTAACTAGTGATTAATGAGATTAAATCAAAAATAAATTTATGAAAAATCCTTCGATAACATTGATAAGTATTAATGTATTTTGCAATTCTTGCTGGGAGTTCATATAAATATTTCATTTATTTGAAATATTGTCAAAAATATTGCATCCTCATCGAAATTAGGCAAATGTTGACATTATAAGCTCGTGGGTCAATTGGTAGGTTTTCCTTAGCATGATTCTCATTGGTACTTCTTTTCTCTCAGGAATTCACATAAATTATACCAAGATTGTATTTATCTTTCACTTGCCCCATGATGTTTTATTACATGCAAATAAATTGCTCCATTCATATACATATATAGTAAACTGTTATACTACATAACTGTATAAAATGTACAAACCAGTTTGTTTTTCTTGCTGATCAGCTGACACGTCTTCGACACCACAGTTTTCCATCCTAACTCCGATCGTCGTTTTCTTATCAAACTGGTCGACACATTCAGTCCAAAAACCTCGAACAATTTCCTCTTTAACATCTCTGTGGTTAGTTCATTATTTTTGGCCAGCCACATGTCCATAAACTTTAAATGGATTTTCTTCAACTTTACGGCACTGTCACAAATCTTCCTCGTTCTTCTGAGTTCCTTTCCCGATTGCCATCGCCGTTTGAAGGCGTACAAACCTTGTCTGCTTATCACAAAACCATGCAAATGTTTCAGTTTTTCGCGAATCACTTCCACCGATAACTCCAAAAGCAAATAACGCACAATCATCATCTTAATTCCCTCCGACATTCTCCGACCTCTCGTATTAACCGCCATACTTGCAAGTGATTCCGAAAAATTATTTTTTCGACAAAACGAAAAGCCTACCAAGTACACCTCTGGATTTTACGGTACACTGTAGCATAAGTCCAGTGACTTCCGAATGCATTACTGATACACGGAAAGAACGATTAACGCACGATACGGTTACTGACAAACGGAAAACATGATAGGATAAACGGAAAAACTGATAGGTTAAACGATAAACCGGATAGGATTAACGCACGATAGGATAGCATTAGCGCACGATAGGATAGTATACACGCACGATATGATAGTATTTACGCACGATAGGATAGGATAGGATTGTAAAAAATAACGTTGCGGGTACTGTAAGTCGTACCAAGAATTATTCGATTTTTTATATCTTTTTGTTTTAAAACTCCTGGTATTGGTTTTAGAGCTCTGCTTCTTACAGGAACATCTAGCTTTTCTTTCGACGTTAACGGAAGACCCACTCGTTGCTGTGCAACGAGCTTTGCTCTAGTTATTCTTTTTTTTCTTTTTCTGACTTTTTTGGAGCGTTATTTCTCAAAAACTATTCAACCGATTTGCACGAAATTTTCAGGACTGATGAAGCATTATCGGCGCTACAAAATATTAAATTTGCAAATGATGACGTCACTTCCGGTTTCAGATATTGACGATGTTGTAAAATTTTAAGGGTCATTTTGTCCACGCATCTCCTCCGAAACTAATTAAGATAGAAGCTTGAAATTTTTCCAGGATTGTAGATAAAAGTCTGAAGTTGTACCCCCATGCTTCCACTTATAAAAATTGCGCAAGGCCTCGAAGCTCGCCTGAACCTGAAAATTAGCACCACATTTTTTCACGAAATTTTCGAACATTTTCTGTAATATCTTTTGATGTATAAATATTTTGTTAAAACATGTAATGCAAAAGTTGTTTCAATTTCCACGGGCTTTCATTTGATATCAAGAAAAAGGGGCTGGCCCCTCAAATTAGGGGCCAAGTGGGTTCTAAAGTATTTTTGCAATAACTCTTTACTGAACAATAATTTGTTATTAATTATAGAGGGAAAAATGTTTATTGTACATCTGTTCATCTATACAGTACCACACCTTAGTCATATGTGACGTAATTAGGGGTTTCAAGGGGCCAGAAGTCCAAAACTTTGATCATTAATATCTAGAAAAGGAGAAATATTTTGAAAAGCATTGTAGAACAAAAAATGCTTACAATAATGTTCTCAACAATATGCTATTTAGAAAAATTTGTTGGTGGCCCCATTAAGAAGTTTAAGGGTCGGCCCCTAAAACACATTAGTTCAGATATCTCTAGAACGGTAAACAATTTCTGAACACTTGTTGAACAAAATATGTTTATATTTGCGAGATCGTTCATGTGACATCAAGAAAAAAGGACTGGCCCCTTCAATAAGGGGCCAAGAGGGCTCTTAAGTCTATTGATAATAACTTTTTACTGAAAAATAATTTGTTATATATTATAGAAGCAAAAATATTCTTTGTACACCTGTTTATCTAAACAGTACCATACCTAAGTCATATGTTACGTAATTAGGGGTTTCAAGGGGCCAGAAGTCCAAAACTCTGATCATTAATATCTATAAAAGGAGAAATATTTTGAAAAGCACTGTAGAAAAAAAGTTGCTCAAAATAATGTTTTTTAACAATATGATACCTAAAAAATGTTTGTTGGTGGCCCCAGTAAGGAGTTTAACGGTCGGCCCCTAAAACACAGTTGTTCAGATATCTCTAGAACGGTTAACAATTCGTGAACAGTTGTTGAACAAAATATGTTTATATTTGCGAGACCTTTCATTTGATATCAAGAAAAAAGGGCTGGCCCCTCAAATTAGGGGGCAGGGGGCTACAAATCTTTTAAAAATAACTATTTACTGAAAAAAAATGTGTTATATATTATTGAAGTAAAAATATTTAACTTATTAAGCTTGATTTAAATCTGAAATTCGTTTTAAAATCGGACGATGCATTACAGAGATATAGGGGGTTAAATATTGATTTTCCCGGAAATTTTGATTCCACATTCTTGGTTAAGAAAATAGTGTTATGTTCAAAGTTAAATTAACTCATACCTAGAATGATTCGATATTTGTGAAGTCGTTCTTAAACATATTCGGATTTTTTTTGTCAAGTCGTTCTTAAAATCGTTAAGGTTTTTGTTAATTCGTACCTAAAGTCATTCAGATTTTGTTAAGTCGTACCAAGAATTATTCGATTTTTTATATCCTTTTGTT
The DNA here is from genome assembly GCA_020458035.1 of Magallana ariakensis. Taxonomy (NCBI): domain Eukaryota; kingdom Metazoa; phylum Mollusca; class Bivalvia; order Ostreida; family Ostreidae; genus Magallana; species Magallana ariakensis. The sequence goes on along the minus strand of CM035814.1, from coordinate 39,926,480 downwards.
TTAATTACTCCTGGTATTGGTTTTAGAGCTCTGCTTCTTACAGGAACATCTAGCTTTTTTTCCTCATTAACGGAAGACCCACTCGTTGCTTTGCAACGAGCTTTGCTCTAATTCTTATTAATAACCTTTTTGTTATTCTTCGGTTTCATTTTCCCTATTATTATTATTATTTTTCTTTTTTTTCTTACAAATTTTGTGCACGCGAATTCTCAATTGCTCGACCGATTTCATGAAACTTTCATATCTGACAGATAATGATGTAAACTTGATAAGTGTTTGATTTTTTTAATGACGTCATTTCCGTTTGGAAGATACGCAAGTTTTTAAAAAACCAACGTAAGAGAACTTTTTTTATTTTTTTTTATTTTGTCACTTTCACAACACATACATGTATACATGTGACATATCTCGTACATTAGTCTATACAATCATATAAGAAGATTTTTAACTATTTTTTTATTTTATACTGTACAGTTCATGTATAGTGAAAGTATATTTTGGAAAGGAGAGAGAGAGAGAGAGAGAGAGAGAGAGAGAGAGAGAGAGAGAGAGAGAGAGAGAGAGAGGGCATTGTTTACATATGTAAATATAAAATGGACCATATTCGCGTGTCAGATAGGTCCCTTTTATAGGGATATAGAGAAAAAAGAGAAAACAGGAAAAAACGTAAGAGAACTTATAAAAAGCGATGCAGAAAAGTTGTAGTACTCCACTTCTTTTTACAGATCATGTTTTCTTGTCGAAAATCAAAGTCGATGATGTCATATCACCATCTTAAAATCGGACGGAAGACCTCCTCGTTGCTCGCAACGAGATCGTGTCTAGTTGTGTTTCTTTTTCTTCATTATTTTTCTTTTTTTCCAACAAATTTTGTGCAAGCGATTTATCAAAAACGACTCGACCGATTTTCATCAAATTTTCAGATATGATAGATACTGATCTGAACTTTATACGCAATATTTCATTTTGATGACGTCATTTCCGTTTTTGAGATATTGACGTTTTAGCGATTTTCAGAGGGTCGGCTTGTCCTGGGATCTTCTCCTTAACGATTGAAGATATCGAGTTCAAACTTTCAGGGATTGTAGACGACACATTGAAAATGTGTCTTTAGGCATTCATTTTTATCTGACTCAAAAGGCGCTAAAGCTCGTTTTTAGGGATCAAAAGTCCAAAACTTTGATCACCTATAACTCAAAAAGGAAAAATATTTTGAAATGCAGTATAGAAGAAGAGATGCTCAAAATGATGTACTTAACAATATGCAACCTTCAAAATGTTGTTCAGCGGCCCCAATAAGGAGATAAGGGACCGGCCCCTAAAACGTTCTTTCTCAGATATCTCAAGAACTGTAACGAATTTCTAAACACTTGATGAACAAAATGTCTTAAATATTATATGACCTTTCATTTGATACCAAGAAAAAGGGGCTGGCCCTTCAAATAAGGGACCTAGAGGGCTCTAAAGTCTTTTATCTATAACCCTTTACTGAGGGATATTTTGTAATAAATTATAGAAGCAAATATGTTTATCTTACAGTTATGTAGCCTAACAGTATTATGATATTCTCGTGTGTTACGTAATTAGGGGTTTTTAGGGGTCAAATGTCCAAAACTTTGATCACCTATAACTCAAAAAGGAAAAATATTTTGAAATGCAGTATAGAAGAAGAGATGCTCAAAATGAAGTACTTAACAATATGCAACCTTCAAAATGTTGTTCCACGGCCCCAATAAGGAGATAAGGGACCGGCCCCTAAAACGTTCTTTCTCAGATATCTCAAGAACGGTATCGAATTTCTTAACACTTGTTGAGCAAAATGTCTTTAAAAGTAAATGACCTTTCATTTGATATTAAGAAAAAGGGGCTGACCCCTCAAATAAGAGACCAAGAGGGGTTTAAATGTTTTAAACTAAACACCTGAAATAAAATAGTATCTGGCCCTTAGAATGTAGACCCTTTTCTTCTATTTTAAATCATGTTTAGCTGTTAAATAGCAAAATCAAGGTAGTACATGTATCTCAAATTCTAAAATCAGACGGAAGACCTCCTCGTTGCTCGCAACGAGATCGTGTCTAGTTATTTATATTATTTGAAATTTTTATTTATGTTTGTTTTTTGTGGTTAGGTCGGAAATCTATGGCCAGCCGCTGTTCCTGGTCCCGGGTATAAACTTCACGGGGGTTGTAAACGTGTATGGTGGACTCGGCCAGCCGGACGTGGCAAACAGGATCCGGATCGAGTTCAACCTCGACAGTATCGAGCAGTGGATCGATGACTACGAGGTTTATACGAACTGTACATGCACTTGGGCTGACGTCGATCCGGACGACTGTTCCTGCGGCCTCGTGGCCGTCGAACTCCGCCTCCGCCAAGACGTCCACAACACATTCACCCACCTGGACGACATGTTCCCTAGGGATTCTTTGGTCTAGGTTCAGGTCGTGGCCGGACGATTGAGACCTACGTTCGACACGTTGAACAGGCACACAAGCTTCGACTGTAACTGTGATAACTTTAAATCAAGAATTAGTTTCGCTTTCGATGCAACCTCTATCAGTCCTCCCTTCTTCGACACGGACAGCGGCAGCAGCGACGGTACTTATGAAATATCCTCTGATTTTGTTGATCGGTGAAAAAAAACCACACACACAAGAAGTGTCTTCTTTTTTATATAAAATGTTTTAAAATTTTAAATAATGCCTGTGCCGTGTCTGTCAACAACTTTTTTTGTCCACCATTTTTTATTTTTATATATTTTTATAATTTTTGTGAGTGTGTGATGATTCTTTAGAAGTGATCAGGATGCAGATATACTTTTTGTTTTTGCGATTTGACATCAACCAACCACAGATATATGTAATTATGTACAACCACATTCCCCCACCAACATCTTGCGCTTGTCCTTGATTGGTCCCCCCCCCCCCCCCCCAGAGAGTAGGTAGATTTGGATGATATGTGTATGTCATATTATTGTGCTATCTCATGAATTTGTTTTTTTTGCCCTTCAGGGGAGAAATTTTCGACACGGACTTGTCCCCTTTGTCCACTTTGAGATTATTCGCTTTGAAGGGAAGTGTAACCGGGGCGGTACCCTCCTGCCTTTATATTATTTTGACGTTCCAACTGATTGTTTTGACCAGCACCTCCAAGCCAACATGGACCACGACCACAATGCTCAGTAACTGTGGGACGCGTGGGTCATGATGATCCATCCAGGCCATGGTTCGTGACTTCTGTATCGTGAATAGCACCGACACACAGTTCGTCCCGGAGATGAATATAGATGGCTGGATGGGGTCGCACATCGTTGTGGGCCTGCTGAACACCGAAGACCACCACGTGTGCCCCGGTTAGCCCACCCAGAGACTGTGACATTGTGCACGGTATTGTGTTCCCCGTCGAAATCTTGTGGACCCCGAAGTAGATGTCGTCGGACTGTCCGTCATCGATCGCCCTGACACTGGAAGACTTGGAGAGTGCTGGTCATGTTGGCTTTTGATTTTGAACTTATGTTTTTTTGTTCCCCTTTTTTGTGTGAGTTTTTTTTTTTTTTTTTTTTTTTGCATAGAAAAAAAACTTATAAAATATGAGTACTCTATGTTTTTTCTTCTCTTTTTTTCATACATTTATATAGGAATTCCACAATGAAGATTCAGATATTGTCCAAAGAAAGATTGTCGTCGATCTTAAGATTTATTTTGATCATAGGGAAAATTTTGTAATTACGAGGAGAACTAGTCGAGGTCTATTTTTTAACGGTAGTGTCTTTGAGCAATTCTGGAGGCGGAGAATGGAAAATTACATGATGGTATTGTTACATAAATTGTACGATCAAGATGCTCCGCAAGACTCTGAGAAATTCTATGTAACTTGTGTTGCGAGTCGCAAAGGTCCCAGAAATACTACAAGGCACCTGCGATGTTTCAAGATTACTGTAATTATGCCGAATGACCTTGTATTTTGAATGATGATATATAAAATAAAAAACAATTTAATATTTTTTATTTTTTTTTTATTATTTCTTCTCCTTCTATCCAGACATGTCTATAAATGTCACCCATTAATCTGTTTTTTTTATTTATTTATTTCTTTAATCATCACAACAACAACAAAGAAATGAAAATACATATAATATATATATACCCATGAAATAATAATAAAACAAACCAAAAAAGTCACCAATTCACCTTAGGTTAGTCACCTAGACACTCTAAATAATGAAAAAGTCACCCAGTCACCAAGTCAGTAACCTAGGCACCCAGGCACCATTCAGAGCCAGGGCTGAAATGAAACAAACTCTCCATCGTCCTCGATGGCTGCGGCCTCCTCGGGAGGAGGGGGGGGGGAGTTGGCAAAGCAGACCACTTTCACATTTGTCCTCCAGGACTTGACCACGCTCTGGTATTTTGGCGACCAAAGTGACCCGTTCTTCAGATCCTTCAGTAAGTCGTAATTGATGTGGTCTTTGCTGACCCCGGTGTAGTCAAACACGACGACTTGCTGGTTTTTGTAGGCAAAGGCGAAATCGTTCGAATTGGCATTTGGGACTCTCAGGGCGTTACACATATCCTGGAGGTAGTAACTGAGACATGTTTTGCCATTGTTTCCAACATGGTCAACAAGCCAGATCATCTTTCTGCGGGAGTCACAATATTCAATGCTGTCGCTCAAAGATCTGCTGTATCGAAATGTACTTGTACGGTAGCGAGGTTGCCTTCCCCCCTAACGAAGATTTCCGCTTTACCCGTGCCATCCCTCACGAAAAGGTCAAACTTGGATCCCCTGGGATAGTATGGGACACCCTCGTACAAGTCGGTGTCCTGTAAAACGACAACCACCTCCACGCAGAGATGGGACTCCCCGAAAACGGACATCAGGTTAAGGTCCACGGAGTGGCTGCGGCCCTGGAGACCGAAGGTAATGAACTCGGGCAACTCGCACGCCAACAGGAACAACCCCTCACCCACCGGCGACCCGTGGTTGAAAATTCGAATGGCCCTCTGGTCCGCGCGTTGGTCCGGAGAGGCCACGATTCCCTGGGTGTTGCAGTTTGGCCCACACCACGAGTACAACCTGCACCCCTGCATCCACTGCGCGAACAATTTCTGCGAGGCGACCTTCACGACAGAGTTGTTTATCCAGGCGTTATTGTTCAGGGACGAAAGGGTGCGCGCGTTCGTCGCCCATATCCTGACCCACGCGGAGGTCTCGCGCATGTAGTGGGCGTCGAAAGTCGCTGTCGAAAGTTTAACCCGCTAAAACCTCAGCAGCTTATCTTAGACTCGATATATCCCAGTGAACTTGAAATAAAAGATACCACAGAGTCTGCGTCATCTGTTTCTTATTTGGATATTTTACTTGAAATGGACATTGATGGTAACCTAACAACAAAACTTTGTGATAAACGCGATGACTTCAATTTTTCTTTAGACAACTTTCCTTACTTATGTACCAATTTACCTGCATATGGTGTTTTTGTCTCTCAGTTAATTCGATACGCAAGGGCATACTCTTCGTATCAACAGTTTGAAGTAATCTTTTCGTAAGTTCTATGGTCGATACAACGACTATGTCAGCAAATACAATCTTCCACTGAGTCGAATGCTGACTGACGTTTTACATACTAATTGTTAGACCATAATTAATCACCTAATTGTCTACGGACGTTTCCGTTTTTTCCCGATTACGACAAAGAGCACACGGCGGGTGTGACCGGTCAGCAGAGGATGCTCACTCCTCCTAGGCACCTGATCCTACCTCTATCTTTTTGGAGGTCCGTGTTGCTTTGCTTTGAATTTGTTTTTCGTTTTATGGATTTTTGAGACGGTTGACGGTTTGTTACTGTCATTTTTTGATATGTACCTCGGGTACGAAATAATTTTATTTTCCGTAATCTTAGTGAAAATTAAATTCATATGTTATGAATATGTAATTTCTTCTTAAGAAGAGGATTACCAGATGGACCTTTTTTCAAAATAAACAAATATTTCTACATCAAAATTTATAAACAAGTAGTTTACAGATTGCATTTGAATAATTTTGCTTAATTTTTTATTTATCTATTTATAATCTAGACTGCATGCTTTTCACCTAAATGTTTTTGATGTAAATAATGCATCTAATTTAAACGTATTTTGAGAATTTGAATAAATAAAGAATCAATGCAGCTTTAGACTATCATTAATTTGCAAGTAAATAAAACAAGAGGCCCATGGGCCACATCGCTCACCTGAGCAACAATGGCGAACTACTTTGACTTAACACACTTTAAGGTCAGATGCGACTTATCTTCCATTATTTTCTATTTTTTCCTATCTCCACATTGTGAATATTTCCACCAAGTAATTCCATAATTATATTTTCCTGTTATATGATACTTTTTTAAAATTTAGATATAAAGTGTTCAATTGAAAATATATACTATGACTTTTTTATAAGCATTCAAATGCATTTTGCATGCTATTTTAAGGAAAATTCTAAATATTATAGCTCTAAAAATAGCCTGTTAATAAACCTTGAATTTTTGGGAATTAACAGGTTAAAATGTTAATAAATAAGGAATAATATATCAAGGAAAATTATATAAAATTGAGGAACGTCTCGTGTGTCCTTAAATAATTGAGAACAGTAAAATTTTATATTTAGCAAAGTTAAGTACCATAATTTTCTGATGTAAGACTCAATATTTTATAAAGGGGTAGTGGTGAAATTATATTGCGATATATAAATTATATATAACACCGGTATATTATTTCCTACAGTTTTTGCACATATGTGAACAGTATTAGCTCATTTAAGATAAAAAATTTCATACATATCAGTTAAAAAATCAGCACCCATTGTGGGACTACCTTATTGTGTGTAATCAGAATTTTAACATGTTGAATCTACACAATTAAAGGATGCCAACATTTTATTTCATTAATATTTTGTCTAAGAGGCCATGCAATAGATATCTATTTTATATGATGAAAATACTGGAAAAGGTAGTTACCATTTAATTTCAATATTTCTTGTTTGGTATATTGGTATTTATGAAAAAAATATCGAACTTAAATTAGTGTAATTTTCATTCAGTAAATATTTTTTGTGTGTTTATTTAGGATGCCAATCTCTATGAATATACCATGCCGATGAGATACATTTCATTTTCACAGCTCGTATCTCATATGTGAAAGTTAACAAAGATTGACGGACAGAGAATCGCCAGCTAGTCTGGAAGCCAGTAGCAGTGTTTGAACTCTGTGGCAAAAGTTGCTAAGGCTACAGTAAAAAACTTAATTGGTCTTCCCTTAAATAATTGTTTACCTGATGTAAACTTGTGTGACGTTTTATAACCTTACTCACTTGATCGATGAAAACATTCGACTGGAAAATGTTGTCACATGATGTGTTAAAAAGCTATATAATTTAATGTATAGTCAGGCATACAGGTATCAGTTTTGTACTAAGGCCCATCAATTATTTCATCTTCCCTCAAAAACAACAAACGGCTACAAACCAAGATGATTTTCTGCTGCAATATTTTCTTTAAAATAATGATAATGCAGATATCCTCATAATCATAATGCGTTAGAACTGTTTAAAAGACGTTTTTATTTACTCGTTTGAAAAATACTAAAATTGTTGCAGATTTCAAATAATTTATCAAATGAGAAGGGACCCCAGAAAGTAGTTATAACACATCATCTTTTTGATTTTTCTGTACACAGGTATATAATGTTTAGTAAGACAATTCTAATGATCAACAAACATTTCAGCGTCAGTCATAGAATGATAGGCAACTTTTAAAAAACTTATCCAATTTGTTTAATTTCATTTTTTTAATGTATTCATACATTATATAGATAAAATGTTTTGTAATTGAGTAAGCCAGGTGACACAAAATCAGTTTATGCACTTGTGTATTTTGGAGGAATTGGTCCTGCCCTATGACCCAATTACAAGTGACACAAAATCAGTTTATGCACTTGTGTATTTTGGAGGAATTGGTCCTGCCCTATGACCCAATTACAACAGTTAGGTAGAGGATCTTTTTAGTTTTGAAGATAACTGTAAACAAACGGTTTTGCATTAATTTGGCAGAGTTGTTAAATAATTACAAGTTACCTTCTAATTGTAGTATCAACACGAAATGTAATGATTATCGATTGTAATTTTCAATTCACGGTATATGTTTGCATCACCCGTATTTATAACCTCTAAAGATAAGACCGTCGCGGGTGATTAATCACAACAGGGTTTAACTGTGGCTGTGAAAACGTCTTTTCAAATTCATAAACATCTTTTTATTGTCTTTGGATTTAATTAACACTATAATGAACTCGGAATACATGGCTACTTCAAATTCTCTTTCGGTGGAAATTCCGGCGAAGTTACCGATCAAAAATCGATTAATTATTTCAACCAAAGTTGCCTCCTTGTTTGATCCTTGTTGACACTCAATCAGAAATTAATAAATTATTAAAACAGAAGGAAATGCACTTTAGTACGTTGTTAATGCATCAGATTTTATCATTTTCGCAGGTAAACAATCAACTGCCTATTTACCGAAGTCTATGTTCCAAATACAAGGCGAGTGTTCCCCAAGTTAAAAAGCAAAATGAAACGAAAATCAAAACAAGCTAAAATCACACTCACAAGTGAAAACGACAACGCGTTGAAATATTTAACCTCAATTTACTTCACAATAATCGGCACCAATGTATCGATTATATTCGCACGTGAACTGTTGCACAACAAACTGCCAGCTTCAAACAAAGAACCTCGTTTTCGAGATGCGGTAGACTGGCGATGCCTGTCATAAGACCAGTCTATCGCAATGAATTGCCAGTCTACGAGTTATGGAATAACGAGCCCGCTTTATTAGTATTTTCGCAATTAGCTCAAATTTGGAACATAATTAGCCCTTAATTTTTGCAATTTATATTTTCCTTTCCATAAGGATGATTTATGCTAAATTATGTTAAGATTAACTCAGTAGTTCTTGAGAAGATTTTTTAAAATGCACCCCCTTTTTTTTTTTTTTTTTACAGTTTCGAGGTTTTCTCCGCTTTGAATTTAATCTGGCCTGTTAATTTTGCAATTTATATTCAACTTCTTATAAGAATGATTTGTGCCAAATTTGGTTGAATTTGGCCAAGTGGTTTTAGAGAAGAAGATCAAAATGTAAAAAGTTTACAGACGGACAGACGGACGACGGACAACGGGTGATCAGAAAAGCTCACTTGAGCTTTCAGCTCAGGTGAGCTAAAAAACTTTCATAGTGTCAACAGCAATGTAAATTTTACCATTTTGTAAGGAATGATTTGGTTACATTACTTGGAGATCTTTTAACTCTGAAGGACCTGTCCTGGAGCTGAAATGGGAATTAGAAACAGTCCACGAGTATGGCAGCGAAGTGCAGGTGAAGGCTTCAATACTGTGTGCTGTTTCGAAGGACCTAAACAAGGAAATTAAGCCGTTTCCTCAGTCGGATGCGCTGATATTCCTAAGGGGCACTACAGGACTTCATTGTCAGGTCTACACCAACCTCTCCGATGGCACAGCATTGTAGGAAACTAGCAAGCACAACAAGCTTGTCCAATATTTTGGACTGGGCGTCACACACCACGTGAGGATTAAGTCCAAATGAGACCTTTACGTTACGCGAGGATCCTACTTGGCTATCCCATTTGTCCAAGTCTCGAGGATATACATAGTTGGCCACCGCTAATACCAAGTGCCCTCTGCCTTGTAGTTCTCTCTGAAAATCGTCCCAGTTGGTGTAGCCTGAACGACCAAGCACTTTGGTGAAAGTGGCTGTCTACTCACAAAATGGGTTCCTCATTCATGCAAGCTGTCAACATCAAAGGAACGTCGTTCTCCCTTGTGGGCCATGGTATGTTTGACGGCTAGGCTAGGACAGAGCCTTCAAGTTACCCGCATTCCCAGCATGAGAGGCTTCCAATCCAGAACCACGGTAAGTGGCTTCTCAACACGTGGTGAGTAACGTGCCCATGGAGGCCTACGCTACAGATGATCGGACAGTGGTACTTCCCGGTGTGTGTTGAATGTGTCAGACCATGAAACCTAGACACTAACTGGGGATCTGGTACCTTCACATCAGGGATCACTGGTGGGTCAACCGCGGATTCTGTCAGTTTTACGGTTCTGGCTTCTGTGATATGTTTTGGGGACCTTTTCTCCTCCTCCTCCTGCTGCGCCTCTCCTCCGTCTTCTGACACGGCTTCGTCTAGGACTATCCACTCTTGTGACCAACTCTGATGATGGGTCATAATCAGGGACAAAGTTGATCGTGCATGTGCTCTTTCATCTTTTAAACTCTCTGCAAATAGTTGTCATGCAAATAAACATATATTCTAATAAAGGTGAAAACCACTAGGTCTTCAGAGAAAAAGTAGATAAGAGGAAATAAAAGCGTGCAAATAAAAAAAAAGATTTTTTTTTTGTATTGTTGGTTTGAGGTTTTTTTTGGGAGGGGGGGTCATTGTCAGTCCTAGACAAAGTCCTTGCTTGTACTTCGACGGAGGCTTTACACTCCTCCCATGTCGTGTCTGGACTTGAACATCCGATAATGAACAGGATTCATCATCACTGCCTTTAGTGATGGTTCTGACATTCCATCGACTCATTGGGGCCCCCTTCCTGGTCGTGCTCTATTGCGAGCTGAGTTAAGTCTAAATCCAAACCTGTCTTCGATTTCATGCAACCCCATAGGGATATCTCGATCTTTGCAAAGTTTCAGGCGGTCATGATGCAGTACTTGCTCTCTTTTGATCTGTGATCGTGTAAAGTGGAGCGTTACAGGAGATCACCAGATACGGTCCCGTCCAGGGGGGTCTGAGTTTAGACGATTGACCTACTTTTGTTGTTGCATCCAGCTTGAACACAATGTCGGGTTGTAGTGGTGTTGAACCAGCCTCATGTCATAATTAGATCATCTCAGTTAGGTCATCTACGTTACTCAGGTGACCTATTGTTATCTGTTTTTGTCCATCGTCGTACGTCGGTGGTAAACTTTTGAACATTTTTAGCTTCTTTGTAACCACTCAACCAATTTCAACCAAATTGACATATAGCATCTATGGGTAAAGGGGAGTTTAAATTATGAAATACATGACCCCTGCCCCTCTAGGGCCTGAGGGGTGGGGTTAAAGCCATCAAAATTAATGCAATCTATAAAAAATCTTCTTTACTCCTGAACGTCAAGCAGTCAAACTGCTGGCATGATTGTTATAAGCATTGAGCTACCAAAATTGTGAAATTCATGGCCCCCGGGTCAGGGGTTCTAGCGCTGGGGTGGGGGTCTGAATGTTATATAGAGAAAATGCATTAATTCTTTGAAAATCTTCTCTGCACCTGGGTATTTAGCCAATTATCTAAGGATATAGTTATGATGAAGAATGCTTCTTTCAAAATTGTGAATTTCATGGCCCCTGGGTCAGGGGTTCTTGTGTTAGGGTGGGGCTCTAATGATTATATAGTGAAAATGCATTATTCTTTGAAAATCTTTTCCTCTGCTCCCGAGTATTTAGCCCATAATTTTAAGTACATAATTATGATGAGGGAGAATGCCTTTTCCAAAATTGTGCATTTCATGGTCCCTCGGTCAGGGGTTTTTGTTTTAGGGTGGGGATCTAATGATTAATGATTATACTGTATATTGAAAATGCATTAATTCTTTGAAAATCTTTGAATATTAAACAGATGAACTATAAGTATATAGTTATGGTGAGGAAGAGTGACTCTTCCAAAATTGTAAAGTGCATAGCCCCTAGGTCAGGGGTTCTGGTGTTAGGGTGGGTTCTAAATGATTGCAGTAATTCTTTGAAAATCTTCAATCTTCTTCTCTGTTCATGTGTATTAATTCGATGAATTAAGTACAAATTTATAATGAGGAAGAGTGTCTCTTTCAAAATTATGAATTTCATGGCCCCTTGGGTAGGGTGGTATAATTTGGACCGTAAATTAATGCATATGAAAATGTTTTTTTAAAGAACCACTCTACATTAATTATGTCTGTCTTTCTTTACTTGCAGTATTTAGGTGTCCCAGTAGGATACATCCAGCAGATCATTTTCCGATTATTTTTCTTTGTACTTGAGATTTGTTAAATTATGTCACTGTATGTTATGCTACAATTTTTTAATAATTTGTAGAATTTAGTTTATTGGATTTAACAATCCCTGAATTTTAAAAATGATTTCATTTAATAGCCCTGTAATTATAATGCACATGGATATACATTGCAAAGCCACACTAGGGTTACTCAGGTGACCTATAAGGCCCATGGGCCTCTTGTCTGACGTTGTTGTGCCTCTTGCAGGTTTTGACGAGCATGATGATAAGCTTTAGAGAGATGATTGGCAAGATCGAAGCACCAGTCGCTTGGCTCCTGAGAGTGTAAGCCAACGGGGATATTTCCCATAAGCAGTTGTACTGGTTAAATGCCTTCCCGGCAGTTCATTAAGGGGGATATGCGGCCATCTTTTACAATTGAGAAGAAAAACTATTGTCAAAAGATACAAAAGCAATAAATAGAGCGTTCAACATGCTGTTTTGTATGCAAATGACGCATACAAGGGCAGAACAATGCATTATTAAATCACTTAGAACTGCGCAGCTACAGACTTAAATTTAAGATTTAAAAATCTGAAAAAAATATGAACGGAGGTCATTAGTGTCCATTCTACAACCATTTGTTGGGGAAAAAGTCAAAACTTGCTTATTTTAATTATAACTTTGTCTCAAAAGAGGGTACCCTATTCTTAAAATGAGTCTTAACAACCATCAATTTGCACGAGATATTTTTGTGTGTGTATATGGAGGTACATTTAAGTTATATTTTCATTGAAAATTATATGTATTATTTTTATTTAAAGCTGATTGGTCTGATTTTTACGGAAGCGTATAAGTGCCACATTTAAAATTTTTTTTTCTTTAAAATTCCAACTTTAAAGTTGGAATTTTCAACTTTAATCTTGGAATTTCCAACTTTAAAGTTGATTTTTCCAACTTTAAAGTTGATTTTTCCAACTCTAATCTTGGAATTTCCATTTTAAAGTTGGATTTTCCAACTTTAATCTTGGAATTTCCAACTTTAAAGTTGATTTTTCCAACTGTAAATTTGGATTTTTCAACTTTAATCTTAAAATTTCCAACTTTAATCTTGGAATTTCCAACTTTTAAGTTGATTTTTCCAACTTTTATTAATGACAGGTATAATGCACCGTTTTGGTTGAATTGGTTGTAAGCTTAGATGTTGAATGATCGATCGGGAGACGGAGAGGATCGCAAAATAATTTTACCGATGAGTTTCAAGCAAAAGTTACAGCTGATGTGACAGTTTGAAATAAATCCAAGATGGCGGGGATGGGTACCTTGTGTATTATTAGATATAGGGTATTTATTCTTATCATGCCTGTGCGTCAATGTGGCTCCATAGACACGAAAGTTCTAATTTTCTTGTTCTAAAAATAGATCCCATGCCGACTGATAAAAATAGGGTACCCTATATTGAGTCAATGTTTTCACATTAATGTGCAAAATTTAACCTTTTTCTCACCAAGTGGTTGTAGAGAGGACACCAATTAACCCCTCTGTTACTTTTTCAGATTTTTAAATCTTCAAAATAAGTCTGCAGCTGCGCAGTTCTACATTTGCTTTAAGTAATAAAAAAAAAACATTGTTCTGTTCTTAAATGAATAATTTGCATACAAAACAACATGTAGAACCTCATATTTATTGCTTTTTCAACTTTAGACAACAGTTTTAGCCAGTTCTGTGCAGAAACAAGCCAGTTCAAAAAATGTTTACATTTTTATTCTCAAATGTAAAAGATGGCCGCACATCCCCCTTAAGCAGTTTAGGGTGTAACCGGTCTATGTATTGTTGAATGAAGAGCCATAATTAGAAGAGGGGTGTTTTATTCCAAGGTAATCAATTGGAGGACGTGGTGTTATACTGATCTATCTGTCCATTTGTTGACAGATGATATGGTGTTGTCTGGGACTTGGCCAATTACAGTACCTAACATATTAAGCTTTTTAACAAATTACTGTCAACGTTCTTCCGACTAATTGTATTCGGCGCGTCGGCGCGTCCATCTCATCTCATATTCAAATAAAATCTTCCCGAAGTTAAACAAACAAGTTGGCACAATTACCCTATTGAGCAACGATTACGCTAAACGGAAACCATTCCCCGTTTCATGAATAAAACTCCTGCTAATGCGGAATTTTCTCGATGTATGCCAAATAAATAAAAAATCCCACTTGAGTAAAAATAATCGCATGAGACATGCAATGTGGTGCAAAAGCACTTTATACAACTGACCTTCGTGGCCTAAAACTTGAGTCCTCCACTGCTGCAAATGAATATAAGACGATTTTGAACTCGTGGAAATCGTGAGTATTTTTGCATTGATAAAGAATTTTCTATTGATAGTTTGCTTTTTCTGCCTAAAACCCCCAAAATTTCAGAGTTTTGTGTTTAATGAGTTGACACAACTTGACCATGCAAGAAAAAATTAACAAGATATCTGTGAGCCAATGCTCACTAGTGATACCCCCGCTCTAATGTGAATATGCAAAATAAGCAAAGTCGACATTTAACAGAAAGCTGGCATCCGATTGGTACAGAAATATATCCCACAATATGGCATGCCTAAACAAATAGTGTGTTAAAATTTCAAGCATCTGCAATAAATAGCTGCTGAGAAATCTTTGAGGAAAATTTGTTTGAAAATTTTGGCTAAAAATAAACAAAGTACTCATTTAAAAGGAAGTTGACGTCCGATTGGTACAAAAATATATCCCACGATATGGCATGCCTTAACAAACACTGTGTAAAAATTTCAAGCATCTGCGATAAATAGTTGCTGAGAAATCTTTGACGGAAATTTGTTTGAAAATTTTGGTTAAAAATAAACAAAGTCATTATTTAACAGGAAGTTGACGTCCGATTGGTACAATAATACATCCCACGATAAAGCATGCCTATACAAATAGTGTGTTAAAATTTCAAGCATCTGCGATAAATAGTTGCTGAGAAATCTTTGACGGAAATTTGTTTGAAAATTTTGGCTAAAAATAAACAAAGTCGTCATTTAACAGGAAGTTGACGTCTGATTGGTACAAAAATATATCCCACGATATGGCATGCCTATACAAATACTGTGTAAAAATTTCAAGCATCTGCGATAAATAGTTGCTGAGAAATCTTTGACGAAAATTTGTTTGAAAATTTTGGTTAAAAAATAAGCAAAGTCGTCATTTAACAGGAAGTTGACGTCTGATTGGTACAAAAATATATCCCACGATATGTCATGCCCTAACAAACACTGTGTAAAAATTTCAAGCATCTGCGATAAATAGTTGCTGAGATAAATGCGACAGAAATTTTTGTTACGGACGGACAGACAGACGGACAGACAGACAGACAGACACACAAGGGTAAAACAGTATACCCCCTCTCCTTCGGAGCGGGGGTATAAAAATAAATGCAGAATTTTTTGTTGTTTATATTGGATTAAATATTTCATCTCGGGAAGACCATGAAAACTACCGAAGCTTGTACCAGCAATGATTTTAACACATATCGAAAACTACATGTGTATAATTAAAAAAGAAAATGATATAAAACTATGTTTATTTAAAAGTAACTTCAATCAAAAACCAAACAATGTTTAAAAGAAATTATTGTTCCACATTTCAATAAAAAGAAAACAACAAAATGTTGAACGAATAAGTCTATGTACGACTTAACATGTGTACAGAATAACCTAACCACATTACAAGCTTATCTTTTAAAAAGATTGGTGAGCTAGCGCTGTAACCGTCATAAAACACAGAAGCATCGGCAATGGCATAGCTTATGTATCTCTGTAATTTCAACTTCGAGGTGAAAATTTTCAAGAACCATTGGTACTGTTTGTAGCAATCGTATCTTCTCGGGTCTTTCCGGCAAGCTCGGAAAGCATATCCGAGGTTGTTTTCCGAGCTTGAAGGTAGTTAAGATAAAACTAGCTTTTTATTATAATATTTAAATTAACTTTGCATTATAAGACCTAAGCGACTGTTACTTTTTTAGCTCACCGAGACGAAGTCGGGGGGAGCTTATGCTATACCCTCGGCGTCGGCGTCGGCGTCCGGACCTGGTTAAAGTTTTTGTTGCAGGTCCTGTATCTAAGTTATTACTTGTCCTATCTTCACCAAACTTGCATGGATGATGCATCTTGACCTACTTATGGACTTGAAAGACTTGAATGCTGAATCAGGGCCATGAGTTTCAGATGCTGGAGGAGGTTAAGGTTTTTGGAGCAGGTTAAAGTTTTTGGTGCAGGTGCCCTTTGATAGCAATTTCTAAGTTACTACTGTCCTAACTTTACCAAACTTGCATGGATGGTGTGTCTTATGATACTGATGCCTCTGACAGGCAGTAATGCTGAATCTGAGCCATAGGTTTCGGATGCTGGATGAGGTTAAGGTTTTTAGAGCTGGTTAAAGTTTTTGGAGCAGGTGCCCTTTGATGGTTATATCTTAGTTATTACTGGTCCTAACTTCACCAAACTTGCATAGATGGTGTGTCTTATGATAATGATGCCTCTGACAGGCAGGAATGCTGAATCTGAGCCATAGGTTTCGGATGCTGGATGAGGTTAAGGTTTTTAGAGCAGGTTAAAGTTTTTGGAGCAGGTGCCCTTTGATGATTATATCTTAGTTATTACTGGTCCTAACTTCACCAAACTTACATGGATGGTGCGTCTTATAATACTGATGCACCTGACAGGCATGAATGCTGAATCAGAGCCATAGGTTTGGGATGCTGAAGGAGGTTAAGGTTTTTAGAGCTGGTTAAAGTTTTTGGAGCAGGTGCCCTCTGATGATTATATCTTAGTTATTCCTGGTCCTAACTTCATAAAACTTGCATGGATGATACGTCTTATGCACCTGACAGGCTTGAATGCTAAATCTGAGCCAAAGGATTCGGATGCTGGATTAGGTTAAGTTTTTTAACAAGTCACATGTTTAATGAATATTAGTACTATTTCAAACTTGCATAGAATTGCAGAGGTAGCTTCAGATGCAGAGCCTGATCTCCATTATCAAGGATGCTGAAAAATATATCTTAGTTATTACTGGTCCTAACTTCACCAAACTTACATGGATGGTGCGTCTTATGATACTGATGCACCTGACAGGCATAAATGCTGAATTTGACCCATAGGTTTCGGATGCTGGAGGGAGGTTAAGGTTTCATGAGCTGGTGTTTTTGGAGCAGGTGCTCTCTTATGATTATATCTTAGTTATTACTGGACCTTACTTCACCAAATTTGCATGGATGATGCATCTTATGATACTGATGCAAATGGCAGGCTTGAATGCTGAATCTGAGCCGTAGGTTTCGGATGCTGGATGAGATTTGTTTTTTTGGAACTGGTCACATATTTTATAGATAATAGCTTGCATAGTTGATTTAACTATAATATTAATGAACCGCAGAGGTAGCTTCAGATGCAGATCTCTATTATCAAGGATGCTAAAAAAATTCTCCTATCTCAAACCTGCTTGATAGATGTGTTCATTGTTAAATGATATAATATGATTCCTATGATATAGTATTGTATTACATGATACACTATTGTTTTATATGATACAATATTATATCATATATTATATTGTAAAAAGTTATATGATACGATACGATATTGTTTCAATTTTTTTGTACATTATGATATGATATTGCATCATGATAATGTATGTATAGTATTGTTTATTATGATACAACATTGTATAATATGATATTGTATAATATACTATTTAATCACCTGCTATTGTTTCATATGATATTGCAACATATAATATTGTATCATATGATATGATATTGTATAATATATATCGTATCATATGTATACAATATACTATTGTATCACATGCTATTGTTTCATATGATATTGCAACATATAATATTGTATCATATGATATGATATTGTAAAATATATATCGTATCATATGATACGGTATTGTATAATATGATATTGGTTTATATAATATATTATTATATCACATGAAAATGTATTATATGATATTGTATAATGTGATATTGTATCATATAATACAATACCGTATAATATGATATTGTATAATATGATATTGGTTTATATAATATATTATTATATCACATGAAAATGTATTTTATTATATTGTATAATGTGATATTGTATGATTTGTATCATATAATACAATATAGTATAATATAATATTGTATGATATAATATAGAACTATATCACATGATATTGTATCAATTGATATGATACAATGTTGTATCTAATTTTATTGTATCATATGATACAATATCCTATTATGTATAAAATATGATACAATATCATACAATATCATACTATAATATTTAATAATAATTTTATATGTTACAATATTGTGATGTATTATGTGATATGATATTGTATCATATATTATTATATTGTCTCATATAATACCAATATCATAATATATTATGATATTGTATTATGTGATCAAATATAATAATGTATAACAAAATACAATGTCATATCATATGTTACAATATCATATTTCATCATTATTTATTACAGTATTTTATTGTATTATATGATATATATTGTAGGTATCATAGGATGCAATATCGTATTTTATATTATTGTTTTGATAAACATTGTATCATATAATACCCTATGAAATGAACATATGATTATTATACAATTTTTTAAAATATGATATTTTTATACGATATTGTGTCAAAACAGTATCCATGTATATCCAAGATCATTATTAACTATGATTTTCAAAAAATATGATAAAGGTGGTCTCATAAGATGATTCCTCATAAAGGTGATGCCTCGTCTCGGTGAGCTTTGTAATCTGTGATTACCTATGTTTGAAATTTAGAACCATTTTAACAAGACCTTGGACTTTCATTAGGACGTAGCCATCTATTTCTTGCGTCAAAACAAGTTAAAAGTGACGCAGTTTGAAACGAAATATGCACCGATTGCGTAGTCCTAGCTCAAAAGCCAGACAAATCTTGTCGATTTCAAAGAGACATTGCAGAGTGGCCAACAATGAAATAGACAGGCCTACGTCACATTGCTGTTTGGCACAACTACCCAAAGTCCAAGCTCTTGTTAAAATGGTTCTACCATAAAACACAAAACTTCGTGTAAAGTTGATAAAACGAAATTTACATGGTACAGTTTATCTACAGTAGTACAGTATTCCCAGAATGCCCTACTATGGAGTCGAGCATGCGTATTCCAGTGAAAAAGACTAACGTAATTGCTACCGCTCGAGAGCGATAGCAATTATCCACATTCTCTCACCGGAGGTCCGCTTACACCTCTGTCAACGCCGGAAAAATAGTCTGTCACATGATCAAAAGTCATGATCAAGAATGACGAGCACATGGCATTGTTGATTCGTTTCTTATGTACAATCAGCTTGAAGGGGAGTCATCGACGGGCGAAGACTTTGAGGACACGTTTAAATCACATTGCTGCTGATTTATGTAAAATCATCGATAAATCGGTAGCGTACAGAAACTGATTTTTCAAACATCTGTCAAACTAGATCATGTGATCATATTTTAATTTTTACCTCAGCAAAATAGTTCTCCCAGTAACGTTGAAATAAAATTATTTAAAGGTGTTAAAGATTTAAAATTAATAATTTATAATCATATTCATAGATAAAAGGAATAACTACATTGATTTTAAATACATTTTGCCCATCGTTTAAGTTTGTACAAGAATCTTGTACATCGGGCGTTGACAGAGGTGTAAGCGAAGGTTGTGAAGCACGACCTCTGGTAAGAGAATGTATTATCCATAGAGGCTACCGCAAGATATTTGCTGAATAGATTTTGTTTGTTACTGGATTTTACTGAAACACAGCTGTGAATGATAAAATTTGAAGCATACACATATTAAGTGGGCCCTTGTTGATAATAAAATGTAAAAATATTCTTGCACTTACTGTTCAGTTCAAGGTATTTCACTACACCTAGACTTATACTTTTTAAAACACTACGTCACAAGATGTTTGTTAAACTGTTTGTATCAATCGATTCAGATGATATGGTCATAGCTCAGTGGTAAAAGTATCAGGCTTGTGAACAGTACATCATAAGTTCGAATCCGCCTGGGGCTTTTGTTAATGTTTACTGAATGAAATTTTTTATCCAAAATTGCACATGTTTTCGCCTATTTGACATATATACTTATTATCCATCATGCTTTCTATCTATTCTCTTTTGAGAAGTGGACAGGCATAGCCTACATCCACTTCTCTTCGCAAGCCCTCATATTTTGATTCTGGAAAACGTGTAAATGTCGGAACCGAAGACGGTTTACGCTTCGACCCATGTTTCGACTCCAGTTTCTCTGAATTTTCGTAAAATTTAAACCCGGGATGTAGAAGTTGAGAAAATGATTTGACAGCGGGTTAGTGTTGAATTTTGTGTGATTAATGTGTGCATTTATGTTTAAAATGAGGAAATTTTAGGTCTTTTACGAAAATCCAGGAATATATAATCTTCTGAAAATTTGACATATTGAGCCAATAGCCCAAACTGGCCTAAACATTATTAAAACCGTGATATGTGTCCTTCCAGTATGTAAACTTACATGTATAGCCAAGTGGTGATTTCTATGCCCGGTCCTGCTCATGATTTGCTGCTCGTCTAAACCGGTCTGGTACTATTGGGTTGCACATATCCGTTTACCAGACTAGCTTTCCTGGCCAAATAGTTCTTGAGAAGAAGATTTTTGAAAATTTCACGAAAATTTTCAATAATATCTAATTATCTCGCCTTGTCAAAGGGCGTGGTCCTTTGAATCCCCTTTGCCTAAGGGTGCTTTGTGCCAAGTTTGGTTGAAATTGGCCCAGTGGTTCTTTAAAGTTTACAGACAGACGGACGACAGAGAAAATGTGATCAGAAAAGCTTACTTGAGCTTTTATCTCAGGAAAGCTAACTAGCACTATATATTTTAAAACGGGGAAAAAACAAGACATATATAGCGTTTTTGATCCAACTTAATGATGTTGTTTTCGATTAAACGATATTTTAAAAAGCAGGACATAGGTTAGTAAACATGATGCAGCAATTGTTTTAATGTCAACGATATTATATGATGTTTTTATTTAAGACAGAATGGAACATTGAAATGTGAGAGTGCATCATATTCGAAATATAAAATCTCATGCCAGTTTGGAAGCCATTAATTACGCTTTAACCAACTGCGCTACACTGTTGGGCCAGCAATTATTATTAAAATTAACTAGACGTACTGTAAGCAAGCTCACGATTGATACACCCCGCTAAGAAAAAAATCATTAAGTATTTTCAATTAATAACAACTGTTATTTTTTTAAAATTGTTAATGCTAATATGAGTACACAAACCAATTTCAATTATTTAAATTCCATTTTATTTCAACTTAACTGTTAATGCATGAAAACAATTGCATCCTTATAAAAACAAACATGACTGAAATCAAACGATAATCCACATGTCAAGCCGCCATAAATGTTTTGAATTCTTGGTATCACAAGGCCCATTTTTTTTTCCCATAATTTTTTTTCCACAAAAAAAGGTTTTATATATATATATATATATATATATATATATATATATATATATATATATATATATATATATATATATTATTCAATAAATTACAAAACAAGCGAGGCAACATCTCCGCAGAGACCCTCAGGTATATCGTCACCTGGGGTGCCAGGGGCCCCCTGGATTAGATAAGTTATAGTTTTATACAGTTTTATATATACTCTTGTATCAACATTCAATATGGATTTGCAGTAAAAGCATAAATACATATAATTATATTGTAAATGTGTAAGCAGCTTTCATACATTGTATTCAGAAAATGGAAATGTATGTAGCAATAGAATTTTTATATAATAGATATCAATCATATAATAATATATAATAATAATATATAATAATATTCAGTTTGAGTTATCACATTAAATACATGTACATATAAAGAAAAATATTATGCATAGTTAATTTACAAAATGAGTTAGTAGAGGATTCAAAATAACGTGTCCATAGAAACCCCTACTAGTTATGCTCCAAAGGCCGGGTCACCCTTGGATTATTACAATTTTTCACACAATGTATCTAAAATTTTGAAATCATATGATACGCTTTTAGAAAAAAAGAAGTTAAAATACATCAGGGCGGGCCATTTCCAGATGGGCAGGTGGGGATAATAATCTAACAATTTATTTATATGACCCGACACATGCAAGCTTTGTGTCAAATTTTACCTTCTTATCATTTCCAATAATACAAGACAGGACACAGACAGGAATAAGCCATTTTTTTAAACAATGACCTTGACCAAATGACCTTGGGTCAAGATCATGACACACCTCAGGTCATAAGCAATCTTTGTGTGAAGTAAGAATTTCCAATGTTTCTCCGTAAGAAAGATATGGACCAGACACGAATTTTGCACACTTCTCCTGACATTGACCTTGTCCAAATGACCTTTGGTCAAGGTCATGACACACCCTCAGGTCATAAGCAATCTTTATGTAAAGTGAGAACTTCCAATGTTCTCCACAACAAAGATATGGACCGGACACGACCGGGCACTTTTCTTGCCATGTCCTTGTCCTTGCCCTAATGACCTTGGGTCAAGGTCATGACACATCATCAGGTCATAAGCAATCTTTGTGTGAAGTAAGAACTTTTAATGTTTTTTTCAGAAGAGAGATATGGACCGGACACGAATATTGCACAGACAGACGGACGTACAGACATACAAGGTGATTCCTATATACCCTCCAAACATTGTTTGCTGGGGGTATAATTATTGATAATTCTTCACATTTCATTACAATTAATGTGAGAACATGTCATTTTTCCGTTTGATACTCAACTACAATCGCAACTTTTCGGGCCTTTCCGGCAGAGCTCGGAAAAACACCTCGAATGTTTTAACAATACCGGTAGTTTAAATGAAGTCGTTTCCCATCAATTTAAGTATCGGCAACAAATTCAGCTATGTTAAGGGCGTCCATAAAATAATAGCGGTATTTATCACATAAAATATTGGCCTTTGAATAATCTTGATATTATATTCCAAAAAATTGTTACACAAAGTTATTTTTATCAATATACAAATTAGATAAATCGCTATCGCATGAGCAATTTTTGAGTCTCTTGGGAATACCTTGTCACGTGATACTGCTAAAAATGCATAGTACAGGGGCTTAACATTAACAAATATAATTATTTCTGTTTCTAACTTGTAAAATGAATATCTGAAATTTCGAAAAGTGCTGGGAGCTTGAAATATTCAAGTAAGAACAATTATTAAATTCAACATAAACAGTGTATGAACAGAAATGTGCAGGGAGTTCCCACAATTAATGCTTATTTATGTGAAATGCGTAGCGATTTCATACAGCTCCCAGCACTTTTTGATATAATTGGGATATAATGGTAACACATGTAAAATTTCAATATATTTGATAAAGTCTATGCCCTTGCACTACTGCATTTTATCTGACCCATTTTACTTTCGGCGTCATTTGCGTGAAATTCAAACGCAACACTGACTAAGATCTTGATTTTAATTTTCATTCATAAAATAATTAAACGCTGTGAATTTCATTAAAATAATGTTAGAATGTTGTCTCTGTTCACACCAGTCATCATTAACAAATTGTTGAAATTGGAAAAATTAATTCATTTGTTGCCCTTACCAAATAACTTTTGATATGGGGGGGGGGGGGGGGGTAAGTGTAAGTTTGTAATTTACACATTTATGTTTTATAATGGTTTATATTACTCTCCTGGTAAATAAATAAGAAATACCTTTAATATATGATTAGGGTTACTTGTAATTATAATTAATATTTTTGTTATAATTAAAAAAAACATCAAAAATTAAATCAATCTTTATCTTGAATTTATTATAATAATCAACTTGACAAATTATACAATGTACTATAGAGATTGCTTTTCTGTGACAAACTGTTCAACAAGACTAGTGTTTTCTGATTTTCAGTATTATTCAGTAATGATGTGGAAACTATGGCAATTGACCATATTCTTGCACACTACATGTACTTCTTCTCTTGTCTTTTTGATGTACATTGTAAGGAGGCAGTGCAGTTGATAAGAAAACCAATGCCTGAAATGATGAATATTTATCAATTTCAAATTTAATTTCAATAGATATCAAAGAAAGATATTATGATAGGTTACATTTTAGCTATATGATTTAAAAAAAAAACTCAGACCAATTATACATAAAGTTAGTGGATAAAAGAAATATTTATTGAGTACCTACTTTTTTATCAACACCCCAACAAAGTGTCTCCAGTGGACCATTTACTGCTTTAATAACCCTGAAATTGAATAATGTGTTATAATTAGCAAACTATTGTGCTAAAGATAACATGGAAATGGAAAATAACTTTATTATTGTGCATACTAATGGCTGTTTTAATTTCATTAATATTATAACAGGCATAATCAAATGTTTATTCTTTAAAATGTGTGGAAATTTAGTTCAACACTGAAATTTTGTTTATTCAAACATGTAATCTTCCTTTAAAAAAAGACTAAATGAAATAACACAAAATCTCATGAATAAGGGGCGGGGCATATGCAAATTTTTCTAAATCACACGTGCTAGAATTCTGATACCTTCCTTAACATAGCTGAGAAGCATTGAATGTCTCTTCTGCGGTATATCATTGAACTTATTGAAGTCTAGCTCACATTTAATGTGCTGCATTAAATTTTATATCAAGTTTTATAAAAAGGGAAGGGGGTTGTCATGGACGCCTACGTAATACATTCGAGGTGTTTTTGAAGTTTATAAAGAAAATAAATAAAAAACAAACATCGATCAACATTCTAAAATCAATTGTTGGAAAACAGAATTAGAATAGCACTGAGATCTACTCAAGCTGAATCAAGCACACCACCGTCAAAAAAACTGAAAAAAGTAAATCCTTGATCCATCAATGAAAAAAAAACACACAAAAAGAAGGTCCAAACACATTAGGAATCATTAAAAAAGTGAACCAATCCCGCTCCTATTAAGAGGACGAGTAGCCCGAGACAAGTGCTGGAGAAATTATTGCGAACGGTTTTAAGTTTGAATATGTCATTATATGCAGCTAAAACAGCTCCATATCTGCGCGTGGTATGTTAAAAGTGTTATATTTGTAAAGTGGGTGTGTGTGTTTTTTGTGACCACTGGACTCACTTTTAATACTGAACTGCTGTTTTGCTGTTGAGGAGAGAGAGAAGTCCCCCATAATTGAAGAAAACTTAAATGGTAAATATTCCTTGTAATTTAAAATAAATGTTCATTATAAAAACTACAACACAATAAATCAATAATTTAGTGTTAATTTACACTACATTGCGGTCGAGGATTTTTTTAAAAATCACTTAAACTATTTCAGTCACAATTTTTATCTCAATAGTTGCTGTTGTAATTTACTGAT
The DNA here is from genome assembly GCA_020458035.1 of Magallana ariakensis. Taxonomy (NCBI): domain Eukaryota; kingdom Metazoa; phylum Mollusca; class Bivalvia; order Ostreida; family Ostreidae; genus Magallana; species Magallana ariakensis. The sequence goes on along the minus strand of CM035814.1, from coordinate 39,900,941 downwards.
TTTTAGGTTGCTTGATTTTGCACAAGACAGTATTTTTAAGGTAGGGGTTCTGACTCTAGGGCGGGCCCAAAGAGGCATATAGTGTTAATGCATTTATTGTTCAAAAATCGTCTTCTTTACTTCTGCTGATACCGAAAAAAACCTGACTGCTTATTAGGAAAGAAAACAAACCCATTTACCAAAATTGTGTGATTTTATATGTGCTCCAAGGTAGGGGTTTTAAATCTAGAGCGGGGCCAAAACAGTCATTTAGGGTAGAGGTTCTTAAGGCAGAGTGTGGCCAAAATGTTCATGTAGTGTTAATGTACATACTATTTTAAAAACGTCAACTGACACAGAATAGAAACTGACTGCATATCTATACTTATAAATTAATACATTTTGCAAATAAACTAAACAATGCCTGTACCAATGTACATGTGTATTTTAATTAAATAAAACAAAACAACCAAAACAGTTTTTGAGTTTTCTAAATAAACAAATAGTCTTGTCAATATTAAAGTAATAATTGGCTAGTAAAATCACCAATAAGCGGTATATGTAAAATGATATTTTGTATTTAAAAGCTGGAACATGAGAAAAGAGTTTAAACGGTAGAATTTTGGGGGGTTTTCGTGTAAATGCCGAACGCGAAGAGTTTCTGTCTGGCCTCTGCGGATGGGGATTGGAGGTTGTTTATAAAATAAACGTATACTTGCCATCTTGTTTTAGTTTATAAATAAGAACATATACACATAAAACCTACATATACACATAAAACCTATCTTGAACGTTAAAAAATATGGGGAAATTATTTCCCAACAGAGTATTGCACCTTTTTAATGTCAGGTAATGCAACCTATTATGATCTTCAAGTTTTTTCGCCAAAATTATAGGCTTCATAGACCTTTCAGGCATGGAGGTGGTCACCATTATAATAATATTATAATTTCTCTACTCCAGAATAAAACTTAATGAAATGCATAAATTAGATTACTCGACAGGTCTGTGTATGGGCTATTGTACTCAGGTCACCGTTAAGGCCTATTGGCCTCTTGTTTTAAAACAGTTTGATATTAAATTTCTACTTTCTGTCAGAGACTTGAACATAGAGGTGTGAAATAGCTGCAGGACAGTAGCTCCCGGTCTGAAAAAAATCGGATGTACGACCTGAAAGCTTTAATTCCTTACGTGTTAAAATGTTGCAATTTTACAAAAATTTGCGCTTGTTTTGAACTGATTAACCTTATTTCCACACAAATTACATGTATGTGAAAATAATAGCACCAATTCTTAAGACAATTTTCTATTGATGTCTTCACTTAACGTGCACGGACTTTCTGTTAAACACGCTTTAGAGTAAGTTGAAATCACGTGCAGATCGAAAGTCGCCATTTTTACATGTAAACACTCCACAACTTCACTAACACATTACATGGCTAGTGATGGTTTTTAGAACAATATCAGAGACAAGGTAAAGTGACTGATTTCGATAGTGAAATATCCGAGGAATATTTTGGTATCAAATATTTGTATAAAATATTCAGGAAAGTTAGGTAACGCGCAATTTTCTGTGCGCCATATATTGTAGTTTTTTAGATCACCTGAGCCAAAGGCTCAAGTGAGCTTTTCTGATCACAATTTGTCCGTTGTCTGTCGTTGTCGTCGTCCTTTTCACATTTTCATCTTCTTCTCAAAAACCACTGGGCTGATTTGAACCAAACTTAACACAAAGCATCCTTAGGTTAAGGGGATTCAAGTTTGTTAAAATTAAGGGCCACGCCCTCTTTCAAGGGGAGATAATTAAAAATCATTGAAAATTTGTTAGTATTTTTCAAAAATCTTCTTCTAAAAAACCATTCGGCCAGAAAAGCTGAAACTTGTGTGGAAGCATCCTCAGTTAGTGTTGATTCAAGTTTGTTCAAATCATGACCCCCGGGAGTAGAGTGGGGCCACAATAGGGGGTCGAATTTTTACATAAGAATATATAGTGTAAATCTTTAAAAATCTTCTTCTCTGAAACTGATCAGCCAGGAAAGCTGAAACTTGTGTGAAAGCATCCTCAGGTAGTGTAGATTCAAGTTTGTTCAAATCATGATCCCCAGAGGTAGGGTGGGGCCACAATGGGGGGTCGAATTTTTACATAGGAATATATAGAGTAATTCTTTTAAAATCTTCTTCTCTGAAACTGATCAGCCGGAAAAGCTGTAATTTGTGTGGAAGCATCCTCAGGTAGTGTAGATTCAAGTTTGGTTTGTTCAAATGATGGTCCCCAGGGGCAGGGTGGGGCCACAATGGGGGGTCGAATTTTTACATAGGAATATATAGAGTAAATCTTTAAAAATCTTCTTCTATGAAACTAATCAGACAGAAAAGCTTTAACTTGTGACGATGCATCCTCAGGTAGTGTATGTTCAAGTTTTGTTCAAATGATGATCCCCAGGGGTAGGGTGGGGCCACAATGGGGGGGGTCGAAATTTTACATAGGAATATATAGAGAAAAATCTTTAAAAATCTTCTCAGAAACCGATCGGCCAGAAAACCTTTAACTTGTGTGAAAGCATTCTCGGTTAGAGTAGATTCAAGTTGGATAAAATCATGATCCCGAGGGGTAGGGTGGGGCCACAGTGGGGGAGGGGGGTCGAATTTTCTCATTTGAATATATAGAGAAAAATCTTTTAAAAATCTTCTTCTCAGAAACCGATTGGGCAGAAAAGCTGCAACTTGTGTGGAAGCATCCTCAGGTAGGAAAGATTCAAATTGTTCAAATATGATTTTGACAAATTTTAATCTAGACTATTTGAAGACTGAACTGACTAAAGTTAGAGCTCTTCTAGACAATTTGTGTTTTAGAAGATTTTTTCCCTATATATTCCTATGTAAAAATTTGGCACCCCCCCCCTTCCAATTGTGGCCCCATACTACCCCCAGGGATAATGATTTTTCAGGAGTAGGGTTGGGCCACATGGCGGGGGGGGGGGGGGTCCAATTTTACAAAGGAAAACATTTAAATTGTTCACAAAAACTCAAATGTTTTTATATATGGTTTTACTTTTATGCAAGCATTTTGACATATTGTTGATTCTTTAAAATTGTTAAGACTCTGGCCCCTGGACAATTCTTAGACCTCACAAGGGGTTCAAAGTTTGAAGTAGGTTTATAATCCATATATAAACAGTTGTTTAAGTCTGATCATCTTCTCGAAAACTGCAATGCTCAATATGTGATATGACTGTAAAATCACCCTGTTACAAAGGGGCTCAATGATAAACATAAGAATATGCAGAGGAATTTTTTTTTATACAGGATCTATTATACGACATTGTTAAGATATTTTGTATATGACTCCATAAAGCTGATTTTATTATGTCTGTTGCTCAGGTGAGCGATGTGGCCCATGGGCCTCTTGTTTGTATAGTTGTATAAGCTGTCCATCCGAATTCTCTCCGTAGAGCTACAGTGTGAAACGTCTTTAATAGTAACTTATCGGCGAGCAATGTTTTGACGCCAGTAAGTTTTCATGAAGAATTGCCATGTTGGTAATATATTTGTTTCGTAAAGCACTATAAATGCAAACATTTGTTAAGCCGTGTATACATTAAATGTGTAGAAATTAAAACCTTCAAACGAACGATTGTGCAATCTTTGTAACCAACAATCATTGAAAATGAATTACACTTCGTGTTTGACTGGCCGATTTACAACCAGTGTCGCATTGAGAATCTCAGATCCTCGGCGAACAGCTGCTATCACCAGTATGGAGGGTAATTGTGTTAAAAATCTAGACTTGTAAACTTGTAAATCCGAATATGCAGTCGTGTTAGTGTGTGATCCTGAGTATGAAAGTGTGTAACTTTTGATCGTATAACCTATAACACTCAGGTATAAACACTCTAGAGTTGACTCCACAGGCCTTCAATCTAATTCCTCCAACAGATGCACATTCTGCAGCTTTAATAATGTTGTTTGTTATTTACATGTAACCTGCCACTATATTACGCATTTCCATCTGTAGTCTCTGCATTTGTATCTCCGTTTTCTGAATTAGCAAGGCTGCCATGTTACAAATCGACAAATGTAAAGTCTACAAGTTTGTCGAATTTTGACATGACCATATATGGTAACAGTGTCGTCACCGATGGAAAATGCTACAGAAAAAGGCATGCTGTAATCGTCGAAATGGGGACGGAATAAATAAAGAAAAATATTAGAAATCATATTATCTCTGGATAACAACATTTCTTAAGAAGTCTGATTTTTCGGTAAAAGAAATTATGAGCTTGGTGTATATTTTATCAAGAGAATGTATAAAAGATGCGAGTGAAGAATTCGATTGGCTTTTGATATCTTTTTAAATCTGGAAAAAATTACATATAATGACTTTGTTTGAATATATATACAGATACACGCATTTTTATTATAGTACATGAAACAAATTGTTAAAGTATAGAGCTCGGTTGAATAAAGAAAATATTTCCAAAAGCATCCTTATCACTACCACAAAGTTGGAACAAGACACACACCCACACCCCCCGAAAAAAAAAGCACGGGGTCGACCGGCTGGTCAATTAAATAACTGAGTTACAAAGTTATCAATAAGTAAAACAAACTATCTAAAAACTTTGGTTTTAAGATTTTGATTATATGAGCCATTAGTAGAGACACCCCCTTAAAAAAGTGAAAATTCCAAAGATGATGTTAACTGTCGTGAAGATAAAATAAGTATAAATTATTTTTAAAAATGTTTCGTTTTGTCGGTAATATATAGAAAAAGAAGCCTATAAGATGTAAATTGGCAAAATTTCTGATTTCATGCATTTATTACGGGATATAAGTATATGGCTTCCTGAATGTCGGCTCAATACAGACTCGCTTAGTGAAGTTGGTTAATCAAAATTTTCGGGAGAGCTATTATAAAACAGCTTTACAACCACTTGTGAACATGTACTGTTAACCAGAAAGCAGCTACTCGATTTTGTAAAATTACCGTCAATACAGTATATATTTTAAAATATTTTATAATTCAAACTCTACTAGTTCGTATACGATTAAATTTGTCTGACCCACCCCGTTCCTTAATTTCAGAAATCCAATTTTCGAAGAAAAAAAAACATAATTACAAAAACATAAACATACTTGTATACCCTTATTATTTCTTCAAAACCTTTCAATTTTTAAGTTTTGTGCTTTAATGAATAATTATAAAACTTCTTTTTATTTCAGTTTTAGATTGTTTTATTATTTATCTTGCACTTGCATAACTAAATCTTTTGATATTAAAAAAACGCATACATGTACACACACATATATATATATAAATATATATATATATATAGCTACATACCTTTTCCGCGATAAATTGCCAAATCTTTGCAATTCGTTTAATTCTAACTAATTCAGAAAAATTTAAAGATTCTCTCAAAATACTAAGAATTCAAAAGCAATGGGGCCCCATGTCGGTCTCAAAACCCCATGCCGCTCAAAATATATTCACCCCCATAGGAAATTTGATTCGTCTCTTTTCTAGAAAAGAGTATGCATTAACTTATATTCCAGTTTAAATTACATGTCAAATTATTATAGAGGTATAGGCATTTCTTTTTAACCCTTGTATAATACATGAGAATTATATCACAGAAAATAGCACATTCGTAACATCGGAAACGCTTTTTACATACATGCACCTCTTCCTGTTTGGTCAAGTTTCAATCATACCTCAAAAATTTTTCTTAAAATAATATTTTCGATCCAAACAAATGGTGTCGTTCATTAAGAGCTTATTACAACAGTTTAACTGAATATTGTTTATTTTCGTTCATTCCGGCGATTACGACATGCCTTTTCCCGCAACTAGGCAGTTGCCATATAAGGTCATGTCAAAATCGACACTTTTAGACTACATTTCATGTCAGATGTGCTATTTCCGAGAACGAAGATAAAATTATAAGTCTAGGTATAGCGAAGTACCTTAAGATAGGGGTGTCCTATTATCAGCTCAAGATCCGCTCTTGAATTTTCATTGGCTGTCTCAAAATAAAATTGACCATGGTCAGTTAACATGGCGGACAAATGCAAGTTTTGATAAAGACATACTCGAACATTTTTGGAAATATGGACTATTGGATATTTTTTGATTTTCTATATAAACCCGATTCTTGAACTCGGGTAGAAAGTTACAATGTTGATGTTAGAAAGTTTAAATGTTAATGGCACTGATTTATGATTTGAGCCAAATTCTTTGAAGAAGTAAATCACTTCCGCTCTTGCACCAGCCTCCCCTTCCCCTTAAATAAGGAAGAGACAATATTGCAGTTACCTCATAGCGTAAATCGACCTCACAAAAAACGCACTAGCGTGCATTTAATTGTATGAACCGATCAGCCCGGGCTGTAATGGGTGTTGCTAAAACACGGAACGGAAAACGAATAATTTATTATTAGGTTATGGCTAAAAAGGGGTATTGACTGAATAGAAACGATTAACTTTGTATCGTTTGTTCATAAACCAATGATTATTAGCACATGGTTGTTTAATTGATATCCTTTTGAATGTTTATCAAGGATTGCATATCAAAGGATTGCTTTAGTTGAGTACGAAACGAAAAAATAAATTGTACAAACAATGTGATGAAATGTTAAGAGTAAATTAGCTATAACTTTTTACTATTTTTTTCTTCTATGGTATTGATGGCCTAACACTTAAGCGCTGTTAGTTAAATCGTATGGATTGTTTTTATGAATATTATTTAATTTCATATATGATGTACTCACATCCATACTATGTCCATACTATCTTAAATAATATTAACGCTATACATGTATAGTATCATTTAGATAAAAATGACGACATCCCTTATATATATGAAGTCTTGCAGCATCATCTAGATCTGTTTGCAAACCTGTCCCACTATTTAAAATAACATTTAATCGAAAACCGTATAATTGTATTGGATCAAAACGTTTGAGATTTGTCATGTTGTAGATTTTTAGATCACCTGAGTAAACTCAGGTGACCTATTGCTATCTGTTTTCGTCCGTCGTCGTGCGTTAACAATTTACATTTTTAACTTCTTCTTAAAAACTACAAGGCCAATTGTTTTCATTTTTGATGTGAAGCATCTCTATGGTAAGAGGAATGTAAATTGTGAAATTGGTGGCTCTACCACCCCCAGAATGCCACATGTGGGGCCAAATATGCAAAAAAACAGCCAAATTTTCAAAAATCTTCTTATCTACTCCCACACATGTGAGGAAAAACCTGATTGCATGGTTATGATGTCCATAAAGCCCTCTACCAAAATTGTGAAATCCATGGCCCTTGGGTCAGGGGTTCAGGTTTTAGGGTAAGGCCAATATGGTCATATAGTAAAAATGTATTAAATCTGAGAAAATCTTCTTATCTACTCCCATAGATATTTGTTAAAACTAAATGCAAGGTTATGATTTCCATGAAGCCCTCTACCAAAATTGTGAAATTTATGGTCCCTGGGTCAGGGGTTCAGGCTCAAGAGTGGGGCCAACATGGCCATATAGTAAAAATGTATTAAATTTTAGAAAATCTTCTTCTCTACTCCTATATATATTTGTGAAAAACTAAATGCATGGATATGATGGCCATGAAGTTTTCTACCTAAATTGTGAAATTTATGACCCTGGGACAGGTGTTTAGGCCCTAGGGTGGGGCCAATATGGCCATGGCATAGTCAAAATTTATTAAATTATAGAAAATTTTCTTCTATACTCCCGTATTTATTTGTGAAAAAGTAAATGCATGGATATGATGTCCATGAAGTCTTCTACCTAAATTTTGAAATTCATTACCCCTGGGACAGGGGTTTAGGCCCAAGGGTGGGGCCAATATAGCCATATAGTAAAAATGTATTAAATCTTAAAAATCTTTACTCCCACACATGTGGGCAAAAACTGACTGCATGGTTATGAACTCCTCTATCTGAATTGTGAAATTCATGGTTCAGGGCCTAGCATTTGGAAAGAGTTGAAAAGAGGGGGGGGGGGTAAACAGTTTATTTTCCCTTTCTTCTTCCTAATGGAGTTATCTTCCTTAGCTTGATCATATTTACTTATTAATCATTGAATATAGAAAAATAATGAAGCTGTCCATCAAAGTTATTGATTAGATATTGTGAAAGCATTTTAAAAGAATTGAGGGAAGAGGATTATAACAGTTAATGGAGTTATCTTCCCTTGCTTCTTCATAATGGTGTTATCTTCCTTGGCTTGTTCATATTTAGTAATAAATCATTAAATAGAATGTAATTATAAAGTTGTATGATCAAAATAGTTATGCAAATATTTTTATCATTTGAAACAAAAACAGTTTTTAAATTTTTGTAAGATAAACAAATAGACTTGTTAAAAGTAAAGTAATAAGTAGTATACATGCCACCTTGTTTTAGTTTATCTATGAAAACATATAAACATAAAACCTATTTTGTAAGTTAAAAGTCTCGGACTCAATTTGAGCTCAAAATTTTTAAAATTTATTTTTTCAATTTTTATGTCTAGAATTTTTAATATAGATGTTTTCAATGCTTAGACACAATATGAAAGCCAAATATCGAGTTACAAGCGAGTTACAGAGGTTAGAATTCTTTATTTTGTAAACAAAGCTCGAGTCCTGTTAATGTTCACATATTTGTTGTATTGGTATAAGTTTCAATCTAATGTTGCTGTTTGTTGTGAGGAAATTGTTTATGAACCCATTGAATCAGTCTAATGTTGTTTCCACAAGTTATTTTGATAAAGAAATGGCAATTTCTTTACTTTACAGTATTTGTAAACAAACTTATAAGACTCGAGCTTTGTTTACATAACAACAACTTTTATCCTCTGTATCTCGCTTGTAACATGACTTCTGAGATTCAAATTTTGGTGAATCATTCAAAATACAAAAGTAAACCATTTCATACAGTGAAATCAAAAATAAAATTTTCATCTGAAATCGTGTCCAGGTCCCTTTAACAAATAAATTGAATGGAATCTGGGCACCTCTTCTATAGTATGTCATACACTCTGTTAAGAGCTTCAAGTCTTGTGCTAAACTATAGGGTTAAGAGTCCTTTCCAAAAGATTTCAGGAAGGGAAGTGGATGTCATTACATTATTATAATCTTCTAATCCATTATGAACTTAATTAAATGCATTTATGAGACTCCTCGACAATTTTGTGTATGGGCTATGGTAATCAGGTGACCGTTAAGGCCTATTGGCCTCTTGTTTAATATACCGGGTGGAAGTTAAAGTGGCATGTTCACGATTTTGGTCAAATTCTGTTTTTCCGTTTTTATTATTTACAATGCTTTAAAGTGCATTTTTGAAGATCAAGTGAAACTTGAGCGTCAGTCGTAGAGTTATAAGTAAGATAAAGAGCTCACAATTCTTTGCATGTAAACAGGGTTCGTGCTAGGGCTGGGACGATACTGTACTTAGCCGATTCGGTACATATCACGATACATGAGATGCGATACGATACATATCACGATACATTGCAACTAAATGAAAACATGAATAAGGGTTTAAAATTTATTGAATCTGTCGATGTATTACCGCATGTCCAAAGTGATTTCATTATATTTAAAAAGAGCGTTGTACAATTTACAAATTACTTTAGTCTTGTATTCACTACTTTTTTTAATAAACAAGTAATCCGAAAGTTTTCCACACTCCAGATTTAGCTTCATAACAGTTTTGACAACTTTACGAGGTTTTCTGCCATCTTTGTACTTTCATATTAGGCGCGCGGACTAAAAATATCCGATATATGAAGCTCGGATATTTTTGGAAAATAAAAAAAAGTTCTCTTAGGTATCGTTGTATTAATGGTAAATGTATTGATCCAAATATCGTCAAAATAAATACCGTGATGCACCGGTGCATCGGTGGATCGTCCCATCCCTAGTTCGTGCCCTGTTTTTGTTTATAAAGGTTCAATATACCAGTAGAAAATCTTTTTCAAGCTGATTTGTCTATCTTCTTATTCATTTTAAGCATAAATAAACAGTTCCTAACGTTTAACGCATTCATTTCAGGTCTTAGACTGGAATATTTACTTAAAAATTGCAAATAGCTTTACTTGCCTCGGAAAGTCTTTTAAACACCATCACCAGCTCCGTAAACTGAAGTGGTGCAGTTTGTTAACATGTAAAAATGGCGACTTTCGATCTCAATGTAAAATTATATTTCATTTTCCGAGGTCGGTAGCGTGTTTCGGAGAAAGTCTGTAAAGAGACGATATCAGTAGTAAATTGCATGAAGAATCATTGGTACTAACTGTTTTCACAGAATTTGCGTATAAATAAGGTTAATCAGTCCAAAACTAGCGCACGTTTTTCTGCGCAGTAAATACACAATTTTTTCAATGGGTGGCACGGTGTCTTCCCACTTAGCTAAAATTCTGAATTTTCTATGGGTGACTGTTTTTAGCTAAGTGGGAATGGTGCACAGGTAGAGGGTGTCAAAGATCAAAGGAAATTAATTACAGGTGAATTATAGTCTGTTCAATTATTGTTTATTTGCTAAAATTCATATGAATTATAAGCAGTTTTACGCTACACTTTATCAAAGCAGAAGCACACAGTACACTTTTAACGTTATACAATATCCTAAAAAATATATTATTCATACATGTACATTTGTAGGAGGAGAGCCACTATAAATCAATAAATCAAATGGTTATGTAAATAATAATAATAATACATCAGTTAGACGTACAAGTAGTCTGACTTTCCCGTTTTTTACCTGCCTCACGCAGATACATTGCGAGATGGCACAATTGTTTGCGATTGTGAACAGCAAGGAGTTGGAACTAATTTAAATATTGAAAAGGACGAGTCCAGTAATATATTTTAACTACAATACCTGTAGACATTTATGAAATGGACAGATAAGTATAAAATGGAATTCATCCTCGACATCACCTAAATTACAATATTTACAGATACGCATTGATCTGACAGTTCCATTATAACGTCCGGCCTTGCTCTACCAAAAGCATATGCGATGTCTATATTTTGTTAAAAGGACAACAAGGTTTTTCTGGAATATTTTAAAATAAAATTGTAATGAAAAAGTGTCCGGCAGATACTTGTACAATAAACATTTAGAGGATGACTCAAGAAATGCGTCTTTCCTGTATGAAAAAATCAGACAACCTCTGCTTTACAATTTTTAAGAAAACAGTAGTGTTAGCCACATTTTGTGAAAGGCAGACTTCATGCATACCCAGAGATATTAATAATTCTCAATTCAAATTCTTAAGATTATGTTTAAAATAAAATAAAAATTAATTAAATACATGTAATAGATGTAAATTTTAACAATTAAAAGGGGTTTGTTTTATGATTGATCTTAAGTAAAAAAATGTTATTTAAAATTACTCAATATTCATTCTTTTGAGTGATGAGAAGGTAAACAGTTATAGTTGCATTAAATGGGCATGGTCACGATTTTGGTCAAAGAGGGTGTTGCACTTCCTATGCTAATTTTCCCAAAAGGAGATGCAGATGAAATGGAAAAGTCAAAGTTAATGAATTTGATGTATTTTTGTTGTTGTTGCAACGTTGCATATAAAGCAGGGTAGAATTTTATCTGGAAAGTTTGTACTTTTATAAGAACATTATATAGATTTGAAAATAGTATCAAATTTATCCATGTAGCTTGAAAGAATGACAATAGAAATCAAATTGATATATGTTATCATCAGAATACAGAATATATGGTCATTTTCCTTTTTAATTAACTTTTTTTAAATTTTATTTTATTTATTTAATTCATAAATATGAAACATTTCAATAATTGATAGTTCTTAAAAATTTTAAAACACTGTAAATCCATATTATCAAGAATATCTAACAGTATATCACAGGTGATTTTTATACAGGTAGTTCACATCTAAAACAGACTATACTCGGTGCTCACTCAGGTGTGAAAATCACAGTTTTAGCTAGGTGGGAATAAGAATTTCAGAATTTTAGCTACGTGGGAATAAACCCGGTGGCACTGCAGCTCCCAGGTCGTCCATTCGATATTTTTCAGACCGGGAGCTACAGACCTGCAGCTACATTGCAAAGATTTGTAAGCTCTGTAACTCGCTTATAACTCAACGAATAACACTCAAATTTTGGTTGCCTATTAAAAATGTCTTACTGAAGCATTGTTAACATTAAAATTGAAAAAATAATTGTTGACCAAAATCGTGACCATGCCCCTTTAACAAAACTTATTTTGGGGCGCTCGTAAAAAACAGAATTAATCATGATTAAACATTTGGAGCACTCGGAAAATTTCGGAACTTCGGAAAAATACCGAAAGTGATTTTGGGGCGCTCGTACGTAAAAAAAATTAATCATGATAAAACGAACATTTGGGGCGCTCGTGAAAAGTAATTGGGGCGCACCAAGAAAAATTTGGGGCGCTCGTGCATGGGGCGCTTTGGCTTTGGGGCGAAGTGACCAGCACCTCTGCGTAGTATTCCTAAATCATGTTATGAAACCAGGTGCATAATGCGGGCACAAATATTCAAATTGGGAGTTTATAACTAGGTTGTCATATTTGGCGATTCTGTGTCTGCATCCATATCTCTGGTACCCTATATTGAGCCATGCATTGCATATTTTATTTAACCTTTGTAATTAAAGCCATGAATGTATTATGAGTAAGCGATGCATCATACCCAGGTGGGGACTAAAAGACTCGGATTCTGAGACTCAAAACCCGCATCACAATATTCTTTCTGACAGTTTTGACAGTTTTGTTACTTTATTTAGAAATAAAATTTAACTCTGGAATTTTAACACTAAATGTTCACTCATGATCATCGTAGATGGGCTGGACTGGTCAGAACTGTCAATTATAAGTAAAATGTTATATATACTCATGTAAAATGATGTTAGATAAATTCTTTGATTTGAGCTGCTTTTAATGGTTGTAAATATATAATATACGATCACGCTTGTTAATAAACTACTTGGTAACCAACAATTGGACTTGGTGATTACCCAGGAGGAAGGCTTACACACTCAAATTGTTTAATCATAAAAAATGCACTTCTATTAAACAATGAACATAAAAAAAAATTGACCAAAATCGTGACCATGCCCCTTAAGTAAGTAAGTAATTGTTTATTATAGTGACATTGTGCATGACATTTATATTATACAAAGTATAATATGTCAAATAATCGTTATTTGCACCCGGCCCCTGGGCCTATAAGTCACTTTATACAATTGTAACTTTATAACTTAAGAATACGTAGTACTAGTATTTTTAGCAAAGCACTTTCGCTTACGTTTGCCTTAGAGGTTTTATTTGATACGTACATACGATCCGAATAGACGCTGTCTGGTTTGATTTCCCGATTATAAATTGGAACTAGTGGCCAATGCATGAACTGTTAATTTTGAGGAAATCATACATTTTCTGGATAAATGAACTCATATTGATAATTTTTTGAAAAAGAATACATAAATTACAATAGTTATATTGTGTTTAGCATGATTAACACAAACGTAAAGTAAATAAAATTACATGAACATAAGATTTTCCGTTTTTCATTCCGTTCCGCGTTTTAGCAACACCCGCCTGTAATACAGTGTGCCAATATAAATATTCTATTATGTTGATTGAAAATCGATTTTTTTTCCTTTGGTGACAATTTCGCACATAATCCGAAATTATTTTGAAAAAAGTTGTACACGGCAAACTATCGAAATGGTGTTTGTTTCCAAATTCTCAATGTGATGTAGCAAAGATGGAAGTGCTACGGAAACCTTGATTCTAATATTCCTACGTGTTTATCTTTAATACTTGTAGAATGTATAATGAACGCAAGTCCGAGAAAAAAGAATTTGGATTAACAGAACACAAAAGAATAGCCGACAAAATAATGAACTGTAGAGCGCCTTTGAAAACTTCTGTACATAATAAATGACCCATAATTATCCCATTTCCAAATGAATATATCCAGACACATTTTACCGACAGCATAATCAATGCTACAATAGTGGGACCACTAAAAACAAATATAAATTATTAAGTAGAACTTAACGTCCCCATTGTTTACGTCACACATGTATATATGCCGACAGGTTAGAGACGGTGCGGTTATTTAGGATAAATAGACAGCGTATTATAAAGCAGTTGCAAAGTTGGTGCTCGTTTTTATTAGCAGCATCTTTAAGCAAGTACAGGTATGTTGAACATTTCTCTTTCGATTTTTATTTAAAGTTTGAGATACATGGAATTTTTTGAAAACAATATTGAAGTTCAGGGATCAAACACTTTTTAATTTAGACTTTTAAATTGAAAACTTTTGCATTTTGCCTGAAGAACCCACGTATTGAAATAATTGCACCAGGCCTTATCTTTGAATGAGACTTTCTATTTAACATGCAATGATTTTCCATTTTCAAACAAGAAATATTTTACTTTAGTGAATGGTTCTTGTGTGTATTTTAGTGCCGTGTTGCATTTCCATAGTCAAATAATGTTTCTTTCATAAGCTGTAGAACTGCAGAGCTTTTTTCAATACTCGCACAAGGCTAACAGGAATAAATATCTTTTTTGCTCCTATAAGTTCTGTGGATCATCATTACTCGTGTGACGGTCATTGTGACCACTGTTAAACAGTTGGATTGGCCAAGGGAGATAGAACACGCTTGAACTATTGAATTTGTATTTGATGGAGATAGAACAAATTAAATATTACTCTTAATATGTTCTTTATTCATGAAACAATTTACTATATGACATCATGGAGCCGATTCTAACAATATATGCATATGCTGAGTTCTGCATTTCTGCGTACAGTTGTCAAATATAATATTACACATTTCATGCATGATTGGGAGGGAAATATGAAGATTAATTCCCCCATGGAAAATCATATTTCCCGAGGGCAACGCCCGAGGGAATATGATTTTTTGGGGGAAATAAATCTCCATATTTCCCGAACGTTCATGCAATAAATTGTTTATTATACCGAACGACATGTGATAATTTAGAATACATCGGGTTCTAATCGTTTTTCAATTCTAGTAAAGCAATAACGTAGTTAATGTTCACGTTTCTTTCTATGTCAGTTTTCTGATTAAATAGAATTAATTATTTAATATCATCGTAAGCTCATCCTCGGGATTTTTCATAAGCATTGAATGAAAATTCGAAGGGGTGGGATATGATGAAAAATATGACGATGACAGGGAAATATGAAGATGTGTTGCCCTGGCACGTGATTGTCTAGAACCAACCAGATGTCGCGTTATATAGAATAATCATATTGAGGTATGTGTTTAAAACATATGCAATTCTATCATGAATTTCAAGGTAGGGACGTGCAACAGTTAAAGTCAAAATTAATAGCATAGATCCCGTCATACTTAAATTTAGCAAAAGTTATATCTTAATCTCTATAGAAAGGCTACTTAAAGAACTTTCTCGCAAACGTCGCTTCGAAATAAGTATCCCCGGTTTTCACTTACCCTCACCCTACATGTATGTGAGGCACATGCACAGGCACCATTTCAATTTATAGCAGGATGATATTCTTTGTACTATACGGGTAACTAAGTTCGTCACGATCGACATTTTTAATTTGTTTTAACTCTGCTCCGATTTCTTATTTTTAATTCATGCAAAATAAATAGTTACAGACATAACATTGTTCATTGATTATACCTCTTGCTGTAGTAATCCGTAGGGGTCGGAACCGGATACGGGCAAGGGGAGGGGGAGGGGGCTTAGCTCTCCCCCTTTTTGCGTAGATAGACATAATCATTATCAGTTAAAGATGGGGGATAAGGCATGTAATATGCCTATATTAGGACGGATAAGATACATGTTGTACTTTAAAATAAGATTAACAAATCTGATAATTCTTTTAAAAATATTTTAACGCAGTGTATATTTAACATAAGATCGATTTTTTGACTCTGAAATATTAATATGTTCAATACTTGGAATATATTGAATTAAACTGGTGCATGCGTATCAAGCCTCCAATTTGTGTCATTTTATTTAAGAATTTCAATGCCTTTTATTTTATAGAGTAGATCTGTGTTCCATGTTTATGTCATAGTCTGAATAAGGTCTAATGGTAAACAAACCGATTTCAAACAAAAAAGTGGAGTGTTATCCCACATTGACTATATATTACCAATATCATTTTGTATCCCAAAAATCAACATTTTAAGAAAATAATACAAGTCTGTAAATTCATGGCCAATGTCACATTTAGCATTTAAATAACGCACTTTGTTATGACTGAAATGGCTCATTGGTTAGAGCACCATAGCTTCGATAACCTTATATAACTTGGCTTTTTAGGTTGTGGGTTCGATACCACAGAATATAGTTAGAAATTGTGCTTTAGCAAACTTGTATTGTAAATTTTAAAATATATTTAAATGGAAAAGTGTATAATACGATTAAAACAATGTGCATTTGCGCTAAGCTAAACGTTCTGAAACTACTATTTAATTTTACAATGCACTTCGATATTTGAATTTGTATTTCGTTTTCTGGATTTTTGAGATGGTTGACGATTTGTTATTGTAATTTTTTTCACTTTTTATACACCCCCCCCCCTTTCAATGAAGTAGGACTTTTTTGACGATCGGCGAAGATGGTTTTATGCTGTTGTTGTATTTTGTTGCTTGCCAAGATTTCGGATAAGTCTAGCCCTCCCACTATATTTACATTTGCAAATATGCTTCCTTATACATGTATATGAACCTATAGAATAACGAAAACGTTCAATTCTGTATAAACGTTTTCATGACGTCACTATGGTAATCGCACACGCTTATCATTTGACGATTGCATTATTGTTAACCTAAAAACATCGTTATATTATTGATTTTGAGCGATTTGCCTTTCTCAAACATAAATTTAAGTAATAAACAGTAATGTTAAAAAGTTCACCGGTATATGAACCCGGTTGGTACGTAATCAAACCTTCGGGCTACACAGGATTTAATCACGTGACCAACCAAGTTCATATCCCGGTGAACTTTTTGGCTTTCTATTTATTTCATAATTAAATTTTCTTCCGACGCCACTGTAACAAATCCAACATGAAATTAAAGCTAATGAAAGCTATAGAGGTAAAGCTGCTGTTAAAAGCAGCCTGATTGAGAGATAGCAGTGTCGTAAAAATCACACTTGAATTCAAATTTGTTTCACTCTTCTTTCAAAATTTAGTGAATAATTTGAAAAGAATAACAATTTTAAGGACGAATTCGAGTTAATTTGCCAGTTTCACAAAGCATACTTAGGAGATCTTTGTGAAACGGGCTCCTTCAGATAATGCGTTAATTCCATCAGAAAGAATAATCTCGTGCGACAATCATTACAACCTCCGAAATATGACACTCATCGTTAAAGCATTGGAAAATTATATTTTGAAAGAATTAGTCTCGCTGCAGGGGTATGTGCAAACAAATTGAGTAAACAAGCGCTACATAATTTGTTTACACATACCGTTGCAGTTATAAGACTACATTTTTTTAATAAAATGATTCATTGCTTCTTTTTTGTGTATGCTTGTTGTATAATAAAGCTGATCAACTAAAGGCAATTATAGGGTAATTTGAATTCTGTCCACATCCTATTTCACATCCTTTTATGTGCATAAATTCACCTCTTTCTGTATCCTCTTCTTTGTTTACTTTGACCTGTACGTTGCACCATTCCTGTGAACTTTTGACCATTTATGTATCTTCATAATCCTCTTTGGAGGGAAATAAAGAATGAATGAATAAAGTGAAAAAAGTGATTTAGCTCCACAATACGAATGATTCATACAAATTGGCCATGAATTTCGGATAAAATTGATGAAGATAAAAGTTATCATACAGTTATCATAAAGATTAAAAGATACTTTTATAAAATAGTTTACTTATAGCATTTAAATCGCTGTATTAATGAAGTAAATTCAATTTTACTACATGCAAATTCTATTTTTGGCTAATTAATCTAATTTTATTAGAATTATTTATTCTTTTTTAGAATGAATCTTTTACATGTACTTTTTCATATTTTTTTTTTATTTTTCGTTATTTATGTTATTAATGATCACATTATATAAATTTTTCTTCATTTTTCCAATCTCATTATTTTTATCTGTTTTATTATCTTATTATTATCAAAACATCTCACCAATTTACAAGTTCTGTTTTTAAAAGTAGTTTTATCAAGAAATTCCCATTTCGCCTTACTACGTTTTTACCTGTATTTCACAGTTAATTAAGGTACCTCACTACACCCAGACTTATAATTTTTAAGACACTACGTCACAAGATGGCGATTTAACTGTTTTGTTAAACTGTTTATATCGTTCGATTCGGTTGTATATCGTCGTAGCTCAGTGGATAAAGTATTAGGCTTCTGAACCGCAGATCACGAGTTAGAATCCGCCTGGAGCTTTTGTTCATGTTTACTGTATTAAATTTTCGAAAATGTAATTTTTCATCCAAAATTGCACATTATTTTGCCTATTTGACTTAAATACTTCTTATCCATTATGATATCTATCATAATGAAGTAATTTTCTGCTGAAAGTTTTTTAAAATTTCTTTAGCCGTACGCGTCGACTACATTGTCTTCATACATGTACATGTATAATTATGGATGACGTAATTAACCAACCAAATTTCTCCCAGAGTCTGAGAATACGGGCATTTATAATTTTAAAATGCGAACGAATGATCAGTTATGAATTGAGATATGGTGAAACGGAAAGGCAACGCAGTCGGAAGTTTATTAGAATAATAAAACAATGGCGGATAAAGTCGTTCTTAAATAAAGAATGGTTCACCCTGAGTAACGTGTGTGTGAAGATTTTATGTACAAAGTACGACCTATATTTAATTATGGGAAGATTCGGCATACTTGATTAAACACTTGTTATAAAAAGCAGTGTCTGACAAATTCGTACATTCTTGGATGTTTGACATTACCTCATCCCAATATTTATAAATATATATAGTTGTTCCCGATGGAAGAAATTTCAAAACACTTCAAAGCTACATAAAATAAATTTATTTTTAATTCGACTAACCGATTACTGAATTTGAAACCGGTTACCATCGTTCTGACCGATTAATCTGTTAACCGGTTAGCAATTGCCATCCCTAATAAATTTATAGGATATTCCAGACCTTAACTTGTTACTTTTGAACTATTGATATATAATTTGCTCATCTGCGTCATCTATAATTTATTTCATTAACTCTCTCTCTCTCTCTCTCTCTCTCTCTCTCTCTCTCTCTCTCTCTCTCTCTCTCTCTCTCTCGTTACGAGCGGTTATGATTGGACAGAGGTCAGTCAAAACATTGCGTTGAAACTTTTCTGGAGTTAACGCCTATTAAAATCGTCTACGTAGTTCACTATATAATCTGTAGGGGGTTAGTTAAAGAATAAGGAATCATGAGATGATCAAATATGGTTTGAGGCTTTATGATAGATTTGATCACCTCATAATATTCAAATAATGATTCCTTATAACATGTAAACATATCTATATAATTTTCAGCAACTGTACAATTAATATTAAAAAAAACATTTGATGAAATGTATTAGAATATACATTACACAATTGATTTCTAAAGTGTTATAATAGACAAAGACACTGGAAAATGTAAATATTGCAAATTACAGCAGCCACAACCGTGACTATTGTTTTTTGTTAGAAGTGTGTCAGCGTTTAAAACTTTCAACGTTTGTGACGTCATCATATTAACCTATGGTTGCCCGTCCATGTTATGTTGTTAAGAATAACGTAGCTATCACAAAAGTGAGCGTTTTTGACCTTCAAATAGGTAATTAGAAAAGCAATTTGCAAATAAAAATACCAAACAAAGTTTAGGCTACCTTAAACAAAGTTAACAAGCAACCGTCTTTATGAACTGCAATTATCCAATTTAATTTTTATTATACATATGTTTCATTGCTTTAAGGGCAACATACCAGACACTTGTTCCACGGCATACGGCGACAGAACACTCCAGGTATTTCCTGTCAATGAGGGACAAATGTTTTGGTATTATTGACCGAGAAGTCGCGTAATAACATTTTTCTGTATTCGATTAATTTATCCACAGCTTTTGAATGAGGTTTTCCTGACGGTTTGAAAAACTCTAAAGTTTACATAGAATATCAAGCCTCACATCATTGATATACAGAATAATTGCACGCGAAGGGGATATAAATGTTTCAAGAGGACAATATAAAGATCACACCGGTTATTGCTATATAATTCTATTAAGGAAATAAAATTATAACATTAACATGTAGATAGCAGTGTTTTTGATACCTTACTCGTTATCTAAGATCAAAAAGGGTACACGATAGGGGAATTATTTTTCAAGCTTTCTGTATAGCTGCGAACACATTAACCTGCAAAACCATGTATTGTGTGCACCCAAGGACCCTATAATACGAGGGTTGTTCGGAAATTATTGAGACATTTACTCTTACTCCCTTGATAAAAAAAGGTGAACCATTGAAATTTCACTAATAAGTTAACCAGGGTACCATTTATTAATGTGAGAATTTTCCAGTCAATGTCATCATTATATCATTTCTGGTAAGCTGACAAACTTGCTTATGTCCAGTGACCCGGCGCAACCCAAAACTCATCGCAACGTCATTTTAACGCGTTTCCTTGCTCCTATGTTTTAAACGTCTTACAAACAAACGGAAAACACGAACTATTCTTCATTTCTGATCTATTTTGTTCATTTTAAGTTATCAACATTTAAGTATCTTCTCTATTCTCGACTGTTTTGTGAAAAAAAATCGAGTTATTCCTACCCAAAAGTCAACTTTCTCTGAAACGTCTGTTAAAGTCATTCTGTATACATATTTAAGAACTGTTGACATCAGTTTTTGTTTAAAAAGGAGTAGATCTTTTGTCCATTTGTTTTAATTCTAGTTAAAAAGTTAGTTTAAAAAATCCGATAAAATGAAGCTCTTGACTCCTTTATACTGTATAGTTGTGTTTAAGCAATTACTTGGCCTGTAAAGGTCTTCTTCCGTGTTTCCGACCAATTTGATGTATATTCGCTCCGCCGCCTTGACGTCAAAATTCAATAAACCGTCGTGGCCAGATTTCTATTGCTTGGTACATATAGTTGTACTTTCTCCGTATTTCAACTCGAACACTAGTGAAACTTGCGCACAAGTTAGTCACAATAAATAGCAAAATGAACATATATAATTTGATTTACTTTCCTATTAATTGTTGGTCAAAAGACACTAAGTAAGTAATTGTTTAAGTTTAATTAATCTCCGAGTTCATGACTGCGCCGGGTACCCCTACCACCGACTTGTTTATGTACCGTCGTAAACAAAATATTAAAGATTTTTTAATATTACTTTGTTTAATTATTTGTTTAGGTTTCTTCAAAGTTTATGTCAATTTTCACCCTAATTCGTCACTTAGAAAGGAAAATATTTGTGTTGTCTCAATAATTTCCGAACAACCCTCTTAAGTAGATTCCTTAATAATTCAAAGTCATTGAGTTAAGCATATTTTATGAGGAAGAATGGACACAAGTTCAAAAAAACAAAACAAAACAAGAGCATTTGGATAATATAATAACGTGATATAAACGAGAATGTTAAATAACCTTATACAAAATCCATATGCTAGACGTAAAAAATGTCAGGTTAAATGTAAACAGGCAATGGCAGCCTATGCAAAAATTTACCATGAAAAGCTTCGTCTCCTTCAAATGTACTTGTTTGACCCTTTCATTCTAGCTGCGAACACATCAACCTCCAAAACCACGTGTCTTGCAAACTGTTCGCACCTGAGGATGTCATGTTTTATACCCTATAATAAATAATGTCCTTAATAATTCAAAGTCATTGAGTTTAACATTTTTATTGACTATAAAGATGCGAAAAGGATTGGACACAAGTTCTATAAAACTTAGATATTCCTCTCCATGTCATTTTACAAAGAACAGAAAGAAGATGGGGGATAATGCGTTTAAAATACCTATATTAGAAGATATAAGATACTATAGTTAAAATAAAATATGAACAAATCTGATAATTCTTTTTAAAATCGTTCAGAACATGTATTAATGCTAGAAGTAAATAATGTCGGGTGAAATGAGAACTTTTAAAGGCAGACAAAATACAAGAATCTGAAGAGCTACCAAAAATAGTTACATGTAACATGTTATACAATTTTGTCCGTTTAATTAAAAGAAAACTTGAACTTTATTCATTTTTAGAAATCTTTGAAGAGTGTATATGCTTAAAATGGCTGGAGCGACATCACTGCATGGTATTCAGGGTTAATAGATTTGTTCCAATTCAATTACAAACCCCTTTCATGAGTATAAAGTTAAGGTCTAGTTTGGATTTAAAGCGCTTGTGTGAAAACTTTGTTTTTCTTTGTATGCGTAAATTGATTGAAATTAACCCTACAGGGGCTTGGAAATTGCCAGACAGAACGTTGTCAATAGCAACACGGTTTAAACTTGCCTATATAGGACAGACAGTAATTCACTAAAACATTGTGTTCATTGTTCTCAGACTTGTTTTGAAAAATCTTTTAACCGTTTTAAATATTTGAATATCACACTTAAGATTTGAAATGAAATAAATCGAAGCAGTTTTAGTGTTGTTTACTCTACAGTTGATATTCTATCCTAACACACATTATTGATAGACCAAGATCGTTGCGGGGGCAATGGCGGAGTGGTACTATTATACGGAAGTTAAAGACGAGTACCATGTTAAAAAGACAACCAGTTACGTAAATTACACATGAAAAATTAAGGTCTATGCATTTAATTTTGAATCTAAACTTGGTTCATCTTGCATTCACAATTTTTATTTACTGACGTTAATGCTGAAAACAAATTAAAAAACTTTTCATCTTCAGAGTTTGAATTTGTTGTTCAATTGAACACAGTTCTCATGGAATAAGATGATTGTACAATTTTGCCATTGAAAACGATGGTATATATATAGACGAGAGGATGCCTTTTTAACCCTTTGATTAGTTGGTTGTAATGTACTTACTATTTATATACTAGTACATAAAGTTCATCGTGATAATAATGAAAATTTACCTGTAATTCCCGAGGCCTTCAGGCATGTTGATCAAAAATTCAAAAATTTCATCTATATAAACATTTCTAATATAAATTTTGAGAAAATTTTAAAGCCGGGCAATTTTTGATATTATGGAGATCTATGTAAAAAAAAAAAAACTATCATGCTGAAAATTTTACTGCGATCGCATATATTTGGGGATAACCCGATTTCACACCGGAACGATTTTTTAATCCAGCCGATTTGTGACGTCGCTGTAAGAGAAACAAGAAAATCGTATAAAAACTGTTCGTTTTGTTGCATTCTTTAATATCTATAAATAAACAATTGCCTCTGAATTTCTATTATATTATCGACCCTGGATGACTATATATACTGTTGTTTGAGTTAAACCGGTATTTTATCGTACAAAAATGCCGATTTCGGAAAATTGTTTGGTTCGTGAATTAAGTCAAATATATAACAACTTTGCATACGAATTCACAGCAAAATGATAATCACTATTCTAATAAGGAACTTATTTTCGTATTTTTTGTTTATATTATCATTCATTCGGAAGATTTTCCGAGACATTATTGTGTAAAAGGTTTCGGAGTCTTACTAGGTCAATGACAGTTTAGGTATGAGACATACTGTAGAATTACAACTATGTCGCCCGATTATTCACTAATATTGATTTGGGACAATAAACAATCAAAATAGCATGCATATAAAAAAAAAAAAAAAACAGGATCCAAAACGGATCATAGCTCAAGTCCATGAACAGCTGATGAAGTCTTGTAAAATGCACGTGATTCTTGAAATACGATAATGAAATTTCATTTAACATTTATTTTTATCTTTCAACATTTTCAAGTTAATTCATATTTTCATAATGACTCGGTCTTAGTACAACAATTTAAGCTATTTCAATAAATGTTTACCATAGCGTACAAAAGGAAGTTAAAATCATCTTATTAGACAAAAAATTAAGACCAAATTAATTACTTCGGAAATAATTTCTTGTTTAGATTTTTAAAAAAAATATTTAAATGCTGAATTTTATATCTTGTCATTTTTTAAATCCATATTCTCCACTGATGGACGCAATATATACATGTATTAGTTTATGTACGCCTGAGGCGGTATAGGAAATTTTGGCGAGCGCCCGCTCTGTTGAACACGCCTCTGATGTGTATTTATAAGTATTTTATTTTAGTATTAATATTTTATATAAGTTTTTGAAATTTTTTGATACAAGTATGCAAGAGAAATTTCTAATTTCCTATAGGAATACTGTTTTCCTATGGGAAAAATTATTTTCCTGTAGGAATTTATTTTTGAAAGGTAAATATCTCACCTGACATGTGAGATGCAATAAAAACAAAGGTGGTTGTAAACTCTTTAAGCAATGGTCTATCATGTGGTATATTTGAATTTTTCGATACATGCAGCTTAGACGGGTGCAAAAATGCCACCTTGGCACTGGCATAATTATCCGGCACAGTGTTAAGTATTTGATACAACTATTTATAAGTATTTTATACAAGTATTTATAAGTTTTCATACGTCAAGTATTTATAAGTATTTGATACAAGTATTAGTAAGTTTTTAATACAAGTATTTATAAGTATTTTATGCAAGTATTTATAAGTTTTTTATACAAGTATTAATTAATGCAAGTGTTTGAGATATCGTATTCACCGGGAAAAAGGGGATGAGAATAGCAAATTTTTAAATCCTTTAAAAAACCTCTGACTGAAATAAAATGTATACGGATACAAATTTAAATCTACAGTACTTAAAATATCTAAACACTTCAAAACAGGAGACCTATTTCAGTCATTTTGGCTGTAAAATCGAATTTATTTTGTATAGCTTTGTAACGAAATTTCCCTCCTGTTAACCTCGTGACGTCACTTCCGCTGAAGCCTCGTTATCGCCTGATTCTATCTTCTCTTGATTGTATTTCTTAAAGCAGGTAAAAATAGCTATTTTGAAGCGGTGTCATCCATTATTTTGCATCGATTTCGATGCGGGTTTTAGCATTAAATTATGATAGATAAATTCTTTGACATGGCTTGGCTGCAGGTACTCTTCAAATCCATCCTAACACAAAAGTGTTATTTAAAACCCGGTTCATTGCCACTTACGAATAACTTTACTTGAAGTGATTTTAAAATCTTAAGCAACTGAAGTGTTTTAGACTTAAAAAGATATTTTTTTTTATTTAAGAATGATAACAAAAAAGCAATTATTTCACAAGTTGTTATCAAACCCAGCCATTGTTACATGCAACCGCTATACAAGCCTAGTTCACATAAACTTTGCGTCAATGTCATTCATGTTATCAAACTTCTTTTCGCCTTTGAGACCGTCAAAACAGGTTTTCACTCAGTTCGCATTGACCTGGGAATATTCTTTTCCTTAAAACGTTGAAATAAAACCACAGATTCATAAAGTCTTTTTCGTTGGAAAATGTTTACATTGAAGCGTCTATAAAGATAAATTTAAAATGTTTAATATACTTGTTTACTTTAATACGTATTAATTGATACTATAATTATGATAACTACTGGACGTAAATTTTAAGCTCAGAGATGTCACTCCAGTTCAGTTTCTACACTCAAAGCAATGGAAGGGTACGCACAAAATTATGGTAGAGGACAAACAGAAAGTAAATGGCGTGAACAATCAATTGGATTAATTTTCAAAATACCATACATTATTTTCTTTACGTCACAGAGGTTCTTGCAGGAATAATTTAACAAAGATTTCAAGTGTTAAGACCAAACAGTATTTTAATTCTAGATAAAAACTGACTGTATAATTACATGTAACATAAATTATGATATTAAAATTCAACATATATTTTGTTAGTAAAGTGTGGAAAGCTGCATCATAACACGGATGGGGGAGGGGGGTCAAAGACTTTTAAATTATCAATTTTATTTTGACGTCACAAACATTGAACGTAATTCAAGAGTGACATCATAAGCGAGGGGTTACAGCTGTTGCATTAGTTTGATTTTGCCTTTATATTAATTTGAGATATTAGTCACGTTTTCAAGGCAGCTAGGAAGATTACCAATTAAATATAAGCCTTTAATTATTATCCTTTTTTTAAAGATGAAGACGCATACATGTAACTGTAGCGGTATATTTCCTGTGAAGTTTATTTAACAATCCTATTTTTCAAATAAGTGCCAATTGTTAAATAAGTTTGACAGAAAATTAACAATAAGCCGTATAATTTATCTAACTGTAACAAACGAGTTTTGTCTAAATTTCGCTCATTATGTATTTACTATGGTGACGCTCCTACAAAACATTATAAATATATAAACTTCACAATCATGAAGTATCTCAATCAGTTCAATTACTATAATGACACATATAATTATGTTCAATTACAATGTATTGCTTTTCTACTATATAACCTTCATCTTATATTTTATAAATGATGGTCATAAAAAGAAATAAACCTATTGCAATCTTACATTAAATTCTTAAGTTATAGATCAAAAATATACTCCGACATTATGTAAATGCCATAATCAATAATTTCTCAAGTACACCAGTACGTCCCCTAAATAAGGGTGAAAGGAACAGATGATCTAATAAGATGAGTATATATACAATAAAATGTACTTGTAGGCGATATCTGAAACAAAACATTTACAATGTAACTTATGCAAAATATGTATTTTTATAATTGTAGAAAAAAAACATGTAAAATCAATATCAATTTTCAAACATAATGTCTGTATTCAAATTATGAATACAATTCTCTGTGAAACTTTAAACCTTGTAAACTCTTTTAATAATTTCAACATATACTCTTATCTGTGATACTATGATTTGTTAGATATAATTACTGATAAAAACCTTACTTAAAATCCAATACAATATAGTAAAAGTATAATTATTTTACTTGCAAAAGTTTTTCTCAACTGCCCTCAGCAATTTTCACAAACATGCTATTGTCCGAAATTTATAATCTCTTTGATAATTGCAAATCTAACAAAATCAATTCTTAATAAAATTACTTTCAAGAAAAGTTATAAATATCAGTTCACTTTATAAAATATACCTTATATTATCATTATCAAAATAACACTAACTCACAAAATTGTCCAAAATGTTCAAACAATTTTCCGATAGATTAACCAACTGTGATTCTTTGATGTAATAAAAAAACATGATGTTACATAATGTTGCCTACTGGATAAGACAACAGTCAACGGCTCCACCGGCCAGGGTTCAATTCCCAGTAGATCTTCATTTTTTTATTCAAAATTTTTAACATATATAAAATATTCATAAAAAACATAGTGTTTACAATTCTCACATAACGATTGGCACCTATTTAAAAATAGGATTGTAGATACTAGGATGTAATTAGATTGAGCAACTTAATTAAGAGTTACATGAACAAATTATTTAAAATATTATTTCAACATTCGTGTATTCCGGTTCTTTAAAATGCATATAAAATGAATTAGTTACAAAAGCAATAAAATAAAAAGACTAAATAATTAAATAATGTACATGGACAGTTTATTTTGATATATAAGATATATCAATAGAGAATTAACAAAGGGCATAAAAACTGTAACAATAACCAGCCTTCCATTCGCATTAAGCCATTTGTAGAAAAAAGAATATTGGGAGAAGGTCATTTGTGTTGTATGGGGTGTTTTTTTTTACCATTTTTGTACGGAGCCGTTATCTAAGTGAGATGTTTTGTGTCGAAAACACCTACCATTTACACCAGAAACAAAATTAAAAATAAAATCAATCAGGAAATGTGCACAGAAAGATAAGACAAAAAAAGATATTCCTTATGTTGTCGTTTTACATACACAGGAAAAAATAAAGACTATCCTAAGACATGTCTTAATTTCGTAAGATTTGACTTTGAACATGTCTTATGCATTCTTCATGAGCATGACTCAGCTCAGTTCGGCCTTTTTGATCATATTCGGATAGATTCTATGCATGAATCTATATAAATTATTTTGTGCTTTAATCGATTTTAAACAGGCGTTCGATACTGTATGGAGGACTGGCCTGTGAAGTAAGCATATCCCAATGTAAATAATGGGAAATGTTTTAGATATATTAAAACATGTACGTACATGTGTATAAAGGCATTAGTAAAACTAAATGGTATTTCCTTGAATTTTTTTAATGTACCGTAGGTGTAAGACAAGGAGAAAACATTTCCCCTTTTTTATATTCTTTGTACATCAACGATCTAGCAAACTTTCTATTACAAAATCACGTTTTTGGTTTGCAACGCATAATTTATGAAATTAATATTGAAAGCGAGTTAACAACTGCATTTGAAACTTCTTTTATTTTACGTCGATGATACCGTCATAATGGCGGAATCTGCGTAGACCTACAAAATGCCCTCAACGAATTTTATACATATTGTACTCGGAGGTAACTTAATGTTAATGTCAATAAAACAAAAATAATGGTTTTCTCCAAAGGTGCAACATCGAAAAAAAATTATTATAAAGGAGAAATTATTGAAAATGAAAAAGAATTGATTTCAAATATCGCATTACCAAGAACTGGTTCATTTACTAAAGCAAAATAGCAGCGGCCTCAAATTGCCATGTATGGTGTTTTGAGAAAAACTAGAAATTTCAATTTACCAGTAAATTGTCAGTTTGATTTGTTTGATAAGGTTGTTTTACCAGTTTTTCTGTTCGGCTGTGAAATTTGGGGTTTTGAAAATCTAGATAGTATTGAACGTGTACATTTCAAATTTTTGAAAACAGTTCTTAATTTAAGAAGCACAACACCAGATTTTATGATATATGATGAAACAGGGCGCTACCCTTTGTATATTAATGTTTTTACAAGAATAATTACATATTAGTAATTAAAAAGTACAATTAATTCATTCTATTGGTAATTCGCGGTACATCGAATTACCGAAACGACAGGATATACAGAAATGACACCTGAAGTGGTTGATTAATGCAACGTGTTTTGTTAGATGCTCAGCATTTTCAGTCTAAACAGAGAAATATTTAGGTATATATGTGACTCATTTTCGAAAATGAATTGTGCTCTTTCTATGTTTAAGTGCATTTTTCCTGTTTTAATTGTTTACAATATTCTATTTACTTATCGTATTTGAGTGTCAAGCTTCAAGTTATAAGCAAGATAGAGAGCTTTGCTCACAATTCTATGTTTGTACACAGAACTGAGGCCATGCTTTAGTTTGTTTACATTTTAAATGCTGAAAAGGAAATATCAAGTTTAAAAATCTTATTAATAAGTTGAATTTAATAAACTCATGTGAACAAAACCATGATTCAAACCTAGGTCTGTAGTTTGCTTTTAATTCTACGATTGACGCTGACATTTTGGCTGATCATTAGAAATGTCTTGCGAAACATTAAATACTTGTGCAGAAAAAATTAAAAGGATGAATTTATATGCTATAGCCACTTTTTGGGGCGCCTTCTTATGGGATGAATTATATGAAATCTACAAAAATTTTGAAAGTTTTCAAACACGAGTAAATAAAAGCGACGTCTTTTAAACAGTTTCCATAGTTCTGACACATTATTATTATTATGAGGATACTTCTTAAGAAAGTATTGTAGCGGAAAACCATCTTTGTTTGTAGCCGTTTCATGATTTTGACTTAAGATGAAAACATAGTGTGATATGCCTGTCAATACATTGATTAGAATAGCTCTTTAATATATCATATAACAACATTTTTCAGTCGAGTTTATTCATCAATCAAGTGAGTAAAGTTATATTGTATTGTTTATTGGTCAACAGCTGTACAGCTCATAGACATATACAATTAATATACACATGTTAATATACATACAAACGGGTCACTTGAAAAAGGCAAGTTTATACATGAAGTTTTCTGATCACAAAAGCATTCTAATTATATTTTCCTAAATGGCACAAATCCTTTACCTTGTGTGTTGACAATAGTTGAATTAATTTAAAGACAGAGGGTTTAATATAATAAAAAGGTTATAAAGTAAGGTTATAAATGTCACACGAGTTCACGCCAGGTAAACAACAATCGTTTAAAATGGAGAAGACCAATTAAATTTTTAATGTTTTTAATTTGAGCGCATTAAAGTACAGTTTTAAGACATTTCTTAAACAAAGTACGATAACTAGTAAGTTGTTTTGGATTATTATACCATATGTTTGCATTTTAAGCAGATTATGATTATAGTGTAAATAGCTCACATATCCGTTTGATTCCATTGTTGTGGGTTTTAAGCGTCGAATCGACGTCGTCTTTGTTCAGTCAGTAGGACATGTAACTAAGAGAAGAACGGTGCGGATTGTTTTGTGATATAATTTTCATTCTACATGTAGGTATGTAAATATGCCATAAATCTTAGAATTATTTTTTACTGTACCATTATGATAGCTATAATTGTTTGTTTATATATTTGAAATATGAATTTGAACATTTCTAAATTTGATTTGTTAAGAATTGTAAGAAAAGCATTTTATTTTTAATCATAAGACCATTAGTTTTTTTATTTATTTATTAAGTGTTCACTGAGATACTTGGTCTATTTGGGTGGAAAATATTGCAAATGCAAACACAAGGCTTGCGCCTACATTACTCTTTTGATGTAACAATTTACATGCATTCTTTCAACCTTCAAATTCGATATCAACAAAAAAAAAAAAAAAAAAAAAAAAAGTGGTATTTTCGATCTACATATTCACAGGACCAAATACAAAATTTTTAATACTTTTTAACTAACGACATTTAACCAATAAGTAAGGGTTGTTACGCGGCTTAACGAGGGCGCGCTGACCTGAGTGCGCCCGAGGGTTGTGTTCCCGTTTTGCACACATTTGATAATTGGGTAAAGAACAAAAGTTTTGTCGTATGTTCTTCGTTTCTTGATTAAATGATTAAACTTATTCGGGTTTGATTGGTAGGGACTGTCCGTTGTTCTTGTGATATCACCGCTTTAGAATACTGCGTGTCATTTTCTGGTATTTCAAATCGGTAGCTTAACGCACAAACCATTCCGACAAAAATTATACATGTATTTTTAATATAAATTAGATATACCCCAAACTAATGAGGGTTGAAAATGCATTTTTAAGTACATTTACAGCATAAATGAAAATATAGCTTTTATTGTAACATAAAATAAGTTTAAATATCAAATACGAGTAGATATGTTTTACTACTTAATTTGTCAATTCCCTATCCAGGAACTGTGATACAGACTATAGCAATCAAACAATTATCTTTAATTTAATTTAATTTTTAATTTATTAATCTAAATAAAAAAATCAAAATTTTCTCACTGTCATACGCACAATTACACTGTTATGAGATAAATTTTTACCAAAGTAAGAAATTTATAACACTGTAAATCCATATTGTCAACAATATCCAACAATATATCACAGGTAATTTTTATACAAGTAGTTCAAACCTAAAACAGACTGTGCTCACTCAGGTGTGAAAATCACAATTTTAGCTAGGTGGGAATAAGAAGTGCAGAGTTTTAGCTACATGTACGTGGGAATAAACCATATGTCCAATGATTTCCCATTCAAAAGACCCGCGTTGGCATCAGTGATATACAACGAGCAATTATTTATTAAATTGGAACTATGCGACAAGTTTATTTTTTTGGTGATAAAAGCATTGTGCTTACATGTACATGTAGCTATCCTTCTTTTTATTCTGAATGTCTTTTCTTTTTTTTTACATGCACATGTACAATAATGCGAAACTTCTCATTACTGTCCCGCAAATGAATTGTTATCGTTTGACTAAGCGTATGCCAGGCAATCTTATGTATACACATCCCGTGTAAATCATACCTATACTTTTGAAATAATTAAATCGACATCTGAATTTAGATGAGCATTCAAGTATAATGAATTAGCTGGACAGTTTTAGTATGACATAAGTTATCAAAATTTGAATACTTGAAGGGATTTTTTGTGAAAATTTAAAATGACTTTCAGCGAATTATATGTGGGGATTGCTTAAACTTTACAACAAGATAAATATTTGACCATACTATTATCATAGTGAAAGTGAAGTTGGTGTTCAAACAAACCAATGTTCCGTTGGTCGTTTAAAACGATGGCAAATATTTATACAAGGGGTACAGAAAATGACCTAGATGTCAGTCTCCCGAAAATGGAGCTATTTACCAATCATTTTAAACTAAAAAGGAAAAAAATCGATGGTGGACATCAGATCACGTGTTTCAATCATAGATCCTTTAATTAATGTTTACTTTGGTCAATGAAATACGTACAAAGCGCGACTATATGGCAGACCTTTAATCCCACAGTCAGTTGGTGAGAGCAACAACAAGCCTGTGGTTAGCTCGGACATTTTACATGTTTTATTTTAATTCCGACTATGAACGTTTTCTATTAATGCTTGAAGCACAGGGTTAATATTATACTCAAATATCAATCACGCCCATTATATTTTGTACAATAGAGGAATTGTTACTCGGATATATAATAAGTTTTAACGTATATAAATATATGTTCAAAATATAAGTGTTTCAAATTAAATGACAACGTACGGATTTATTAATGTTGTAAATTAAAGTAAAATTAATACGTGAATTAAACCAGAGTCGCATTTGAACTGTCTAGAAAGTCGTGCTTTTCTAAGTACATATAATATAACATCTTGTAAGCTCTGTTAGTTGACCACATTCTAACATGTACAAGTTCCGACGGAAATTCAAGTACATACATGTGTATGTTCCGGAAACTATAAGCCTACAAGGACAAAGATCTTAATCATTTTAATAATTATTGTAAAGATTGTGTTTAATTGAAATGAGTTTTAAAAAAGTAAAGAATATTTAAATTTTATAAAAGATAAAACATTTCCAACATTAATCTTGAATGCTACATGTACATTTACATATATTTAATGAATGACCAATCTAGAATATGCTTATTTTGCATAAAAGATTGACGTACTGTCGTATACCCTATTAGATAGTATGTACATCAGAACAAGCTTATTTCCTACATATCACTGAATGGGACTTTTAAACAAAGTTCAAATACGTACTTAACGAATTAGTATTTTAAAAAAAACAATGAAGTAATCGTACACAAATCCGAAAAGGATCAAAACTATTTAAAAGTTACAAATGGTTTTACAATAAACAACCGATCGAGCTTGTAAATACATGTAGCTCTAATTATTTAGGTATGACCTTGAGTTTTAATGGTAAATTTAATCTAACACAAAATATACTGGCTCTACATGTACAGGGTAGCAAATGCATGTTTATAATACTTAAAACATGGAAGGAAATTTTTTTGAATATTGAATCGAAACAAAAAGTGTTTGATACATATGTCGCCAGTGTCCTAAATTACGGTGCCGAGGTGTGGGGTTTTCATATAGGAAAGGACGTTAAACGAGTCCATACTCGATTCTGTAAACTCATATAGTAAGAGTGTTCAGTTCCACGCCCAGTTTTATAAACTCATATAGTAAGAGTGTTCAGTTCCACGCCCAGTTTTATGATATACATGTATACTGAAATGGGTCGTCTGCCTTTAGTTATTTTCAGAAAGTTAAAAATACTGATATATTGGATGAAAAATTTTAATACGCGAAATTGTATACTAAAAAACATATATGAGAATATGTATTCCATCCACTGTGAAAATTCTTGGATTTTTATTGTAAAATATTTGCTGTGCTGGTTATGTGTATACATGTATTTATGCGAAGCCTATAAACCATGTGGCTTTGAGCTAATAGACTAAACTTAACAAAGCGCAATATTACGCAACGGGGATTTATACATAAAGGAACCTCTATGTATTAGTTAGATCATATTAAGGAGGCTGGCACCTGACATTTATTGTCTCATTTAAAAGTTAAACAAATAGGGGTCACATCTAAAAAAAAAATTGAGATATAGCATGAAATAAGCTAATTTTAGGCCAAAATTGGAGTTAATTTTTTCTTAACTTTTATGAAATATAAAGCTAAATATGCCAAAATATATCGATAGAAATATTAAAATAATGTTTAAATATCTTTATTAGAACATCATGAATATATCATAATACACAAACTATCCATAAGTTTGGTCTGTGCTGAAAATTAGGAAGCTAAAGTAACAGTACTCTAAAACTAATGAGTTATGAAAATTGTTCATTTCTTTCTTGAAAACCTTCCGCCACAAAATATAGTCCCTTACTAAACTCTGTAAAAATTAAATTTTTTGGAAACAATTTTATTCAATAAAGTTTATTTGGGGGGATTGTAAAATATAAATATACTACTAGAATTAATATGTGATGCAGAATTTTCAGACTAGAGGTGACCCAAAATAGCTACCCAAAACCTGAGGAGCGAACCTCTTTAAGTAAAATTTACGCGGAGGGAGCTAAGGATGACTGCACTTAGCGACGGGTTGTTGGCCCTTTTTGGTCGCTACTGTTGCGTTTATTTCTTAACCCAATATCACTGTTGTTAAATTTTTTATAAAGAGTCTAGTCAATTTCCAACATACATTAAGATTTTATACTGTGATACAATAAGTTCATTCTATGTTTTTCTCCTTACAACTTTCGAAAAAAGGAGATTTTTCTCTTATCTGCCCTTGATCAAACATACGATTGATATTAATATGCATGAGAGGTGGAGCTGACATTATCGGAATGGCACTAAAATTAGACTAGCATATATATAACAATGCCATTATAAATATTTATGTGATCACTTTCACCATAACCCTATCTATAATTCTATATGGTACATGTACAAGAATACTATTTACTATGGTTTTAACAATTAGACCACGCCTATGTAAGTACAGAATACTTTAAATCAATGCTTGACAACTTAACGTGTTCGAAAACATTGTCCTAGTTAGCACATAACATGCTACATGTACCTTACAAGTCACGTGATAGAATTTTGTATTCACAAAGTTACTTGAGGTGGGAAATCACGTGGTGAATTATAATATTTAACATGCTTTAACCCTTGGTTACAACAGGGAAAGCGAAAGTAAGAAGAAGCAGTTTTTTCTCATAATTTAAAACATGAGCGCATGTTTGTCTATTCACAATGTCAGGGGTCCTGAGTCCACTCGTGACCGTGGGACGAGTGGACTCAGGACCCCTGACATTGTGAGGATAAGATATTTAGGGGTTTTTTTTGGGGGGGGGGGTTGTTGTCAATGATCGTATACATATTATCAGAATAGTCATTTGATAAATTTTCAAATTACAAACATGTAATTTTTGATTGTGATTTACAATATATCTCCGCTAACTTTTCGAACAACACTCGTACATTTTTTATAATAACAATAAATAAAAACAAACGTGGCTGAATTATAGGTATAATTATTTAATTTCGACCAACGGTCGAGGGTGAAAATGCAATAAACGTTTCAACTGACTTAAAGAAGATAAACTTTAAAGAAAAAGAATACAATTAACAGCAGTGGAAATGTAAAAAAAATTCATGAAAATATCCAAATATCCAATGGTCAACCATTAAACATAAAGTATATTCTGAATTTAAACCATCTCAGACTTCACTGTAGATTATTCAAAACCCTTAAAACCCCGTCAGAATTATACATTATACATGTATTCCTTTCATATACCGGTATATACACTAGATGATATCCCGCGCAAGCGGGAATTAACACTTTTTTAATTTCATTTCAAACCAGGGAGTGTGTGTATAGTGCGTCGTATCCCTTTGTTTTTTAGGTCTCTATAATAATTTTATAACCGTCCCAAATAAAAATTTCAGATAAAGAAAAAAGCAAAGGGGAGCCCCCCCCCCATTCAACTTCCCCGTTTTATGCATACATAATTTATTCATTTATCCGTAGAGTTTTTAACACAATAATTCACAAATTAATGTGTACGGTTTACTACCAATCTGTCGTGGAATAAAAAATGTATGTATTTTAAAACCGTTGGTGTGTGCATATCTACATGTATTTGCATATTTTAAACCAAAATTATCAGATCCAAGGTATCTGCCCGATGATTAACTCGCCCTACACTTTCCGACATGATGTTCATTAGTAACCCGCGTTTTTTTTTGGGGGGGGGGGGTGGCACCCAGTCTAGAAAGTTCTGCTCATCAAAACTAAATCGCGTCAAATTGATTTATTTTATTGTATAACTTTTTTTTGTATTAATCAAAGGTGTCTGCTCCAAGGTATTCGCATGCAATGCATTATGAATTCGCCATAGACTTTCCGCCATGACGTTAATTAGTCAACTCGCGTTCTTGGTTACCCCGTTCAGAAAAGTTATATCAATTAAAACTAAAATCGCGCATTTAAGAAACGCATTGGCTCATTTTATTTATTCTACATTTGTCAAATAATAATTTTGATGTATACTCTAAATAAGTTCCAAGTTAATATATTCACTATTTACCTATTTACCTAGTCATTCAATGTTTTTTCATTACAAGTACATATTTTGATGCAAACTCACACTGACATGGATCCGCCAAAGCGTGTCACCACGTTACTCTCATTTTGCTATTTCGAGCTCGTTTCTCGAAAATGAAAGTAGGTTTTTAATTAATTTCACAATAATTACTTATCAGGTAAAAATTCAATTGTAGCTTACGGACATCATCTCACACGTGTTGAAATACCAAAGGTGTAAGCAGTTTCTCTGGTGCAGGCATTTTGTAGTTTATTTGCAAAATGTCTTAATTTATAATTAGTATATAGATGTACATGTAATAACTAGTACATGTGTATATAGTTTTAGAGTATAATGCCTATCTTATTTTTATTTATTATAATAAATGTCTACTAGACCATGACAAAAAAGGTCACTTTTCTGAAGCACCCGTAATCAAACATTGTATTGTATTGCATTGTTTATTTGCTAAAATTTATATGAATTATAAGCAGTTGTAACATATGTACATAATTTATATATATATATATATATATATATATATATATATATATATATATATATATATATATATATATATCATTTTGACTATTTTGGCTCATTCTTACTAAGCACTTAATTTGCTTGTTTTATGTCCCCAGTTATAGAGAAGGTGTTTAATAAATAAATACATGTTTACTACTGAAATTACCACAAAAACCCATCTTAACACCAAAAACACATGGCTCATGGTCAATAAATTTTACTAATTCCGTATAAAATTTCGTGCTTATCCTAGCCATGCACATGTGTTTTCTTTGTCTGCTAGATGCAATTTAGTTAGAAGATTTGTTGTGATAGATGGATATTTACTATTTGACAAATAATGGCCCACTCTACAGCAAACCTCCCGACCCTGGCTACATGAATTTCAGCTTTTATATTGGCCTCATTACCCATCAAACCATGTACTATATGCTCTGAAGGAAAAAATGTCACAATTAACTAAATCTTGTTAAGAATGACCCAGAAGTTAATAGCTTAAATATGTTCAGGAGACCAAGAACTAATTATGTGCTTGGAATAAACAACTATGAACCAAATAGCAATGCATTGTATATTGATTTTATGTATAGTTTCATAAATAGAAACTTTATATAGTTTAATATAATCAAACTGGATTTTATCCCATTACATTGATTTACTTTCAGATAGTTATGACGGTATTATGCATAAGACGTGGACGAAGAACTTTTGTGTCAAGCATTAAAGCATTAACCTTGATTTTTGGAGTACTAGCAAGCGTTATTGTTTTGCTTAACATTTCCAGTGCAATGTACACAGAAATCGCTAGTACGACCGTTCAATTTGAAAATACGGAAAATTTCAACTACCTTGACTCATCTTTGACTATCTGTAACAAAAACAAACGTCCATTATTCCTCTTCATAGCTGTACCCAGTGCAACTGGCAACTTTCGACAGAGGATGGCTATTCGGAATTCATGGGGTAGTGTTGTGAAGGGAGGTGATTCCTTACAATTGGTTTTTTTTATTGGAAAAACAGTCAACAAAGAAATAAAAGATACAATTGCCAAGGAGAAAGAAAAGTACATGGACATTATTGAAGTTGACATCGAGGAAAAATATGAAAATTTAGCAAAGAAGTCAATTAGTATATTACAATGGATTCACCTCAATTGTGAAAACCCTAAATATATCTTAAAAGTAGACGACGATATCTTTTTAAATTTAAATCTTTTAAAAACCTATCTTGAAGATAAAAATCTTAGTAATTCGATTGTAGGGTGTAAAGTAAAAGGTTCTTCGCCATTTAGATTTCCTCTTTCTAAATGGCACATTTCACGAGAGGAATACAAAGAAGATGTGTTCCCAGACTACATCAGCGGTCCGGCTTACGTAATATCCGGTGATATTCTTGATAAACTTTATTTTGCTACGAAAAAAGTGCCATATATATTTTTAGAGGACGTGTATTTAACAGGAATATGTCGGAAACATATCAACGCTATCGCGGTGGGACATCCTGGCTTTAGTTGCGGATATAGAGATCAAGGACCATGTGGCGGACACTTCCGGTACAAAATCACAGGACATCATTATCATCCTGAAGAAATTAAACGAATGTGGATAGAATTGAACGATAGGTGGTATACCTGTCCATTTAAGCATTCGCATTGGGTGTCTAAATTAAAAGATTTTATTTTCTACTTTGTTTAATAAAAATCCAATAAGAAGCGTTTTGTCATTCCTCTGATTTAAATAATTTAAAGCATCTAATGCGTATTTTTTTGGATGTCGTCGGTCCTAAAACACACCAAGACGGTACAGACAAATTGAATACTGCGCGTTAGCGCTGTATGATAATTTATAGGACCGTCAACATCCAAAAATAAGCATTCGATGCTTATACATGTATTTATAATCATATTGATGTTAATTTGTATAAAGTATTTGTGTATAGTCGCTTCAAAGCCTTCATATACGCTCTTAGTCAGGGATGTGAAACATACACACTGTACATAGAACAGCCATATTCACATGTTATCTAGTTCGCTTCCGCGACTGAAAATATAGTGCTAGAAACTTTGCCTGGTGCTCTAACCTCTGAGCCATTTCATTCACAACAAAGTGAGTTGCTATATGCGACTTTGGCGACGACTTTACGAACTTGTATTATTTTTCTAAAACGTTCAATTGTTAGGATACAAAATGATATTTTAATATAAAGTGGGTCATCTCTCCACGTTTTTGTTGATTGAAATCGTTTGTTTTCCACCAGACCTTATTTACTAGACTATGACAAAAATATGGAACAGACCCACTCTATACAACAAAAGACATTGAAGTTCTTAAAAATTGACACTTATTGGAGGTATTGATACGCATAGTAAGCCAAATCGCATGGTCCGATCGACAACATCCAAAAATAAGCATTTAATGTTTATATTTATATTCATACTGATGTTAATTTGTATGATGTGTTTCTAAATCGTCGCTTTAAAGCCTTTATATAGTTCTTAAAAATTGACACTAATTGGCGGTATTGATACGTGTACGCCAGTTTAAATCGACATGTTCCAAGTATTGAACATAATTAAGGTAAGGTTTGCGGCTTAATTGCAATTATTAGGATTTGTACGAAAGGTACATAATACTAAAGTTTTTTATAAAATTTAAAATTAATGATTTTGCCGGAGACGTTTTATAATACAAAGGTCCAAGTTCATGATTTCAAAC
Source organism: Magallana ariakensis (assembly GCA_020458035.1). Taxonomy (NCBI): domain Eukaryota; kingdom Metazoa; phylum Mollusca; class Bivalvia; order Ostreida; family Ostreidae; genus Magallana; species Magallana ariakensis. Next base: position 39,861,200 of record CM035814.1, on the reverse strand, counting down.
TGTCATGTTGATGAAATGTAAATAATTTTGTAAAAATTTGTACAGTTTGTGTGTGACCATTATGGCTATTTATGCTTAAAATGTTTGAAAACAATGTCACTATTTATATCATAATTCATTTCTCTTAATTTCTAAAGATGTATTTAAAATTAGAATAATATGCAACAAAAGTCAGGTATTTGTACTAATATATTACAGTATAATTAATGTAAGCAAAAATATCTTATTTGAAACCTTTCCAAGTCCACCGATTTCAGATAAAAACTTACCTTTGTATAAATTATGTGTAATCTGGTGTTTCTAAAACACTATTTAAAACCATTTGTTGCGGACTTCGTTTTTGTGGAAATCGATAAAATGCTTGTGTCTTGCTACTTTTTCATTATAAACTACAAAACCCCGCGAAAAAAAACCCACCTAAAATTATTGTTTACGTCATATTAATTTTGACGTCATATCTGAAATTTGTGTATAATGAGCTGAAGTTGGTATTACGTCACAATAAAAATCTTTGAGTTATCTTCCTGTAACCGCAAACCTTACCTTAAGATCAAGATCTAGTTTACTATATGAAATTCGAAAGGTGCCTACAGGTTTATAAAATTTAAGATATAAATTCTTTCAATGATACTTCATAACAATAGTTTTGTTTGATAAGGTGTACCGGGGCGAGAATTTATGGTAAACACAATGAAAAATCATGTCTTAAACTTAATAAGAAACAAAATCATGCTTTTAACAATCAAATTCTATGTAACATGAAGGAAATAAGTAACAAATCTCGGAGTTTTGTCCATTTTTGACTAATAAAATATAAATTATCTAGAATGCCTACAGTCTCTCCGAAAACGTAATTAAACAAGCTCTTGATCTCCTCTTTAAAATGATGTCATATTGAATATAGGTATCGGGATTACTTTTCCAATGGTTTAACATAATATGCCAAGAAATTGTATAATTTTCTACATAATTCCTTTTTAAAAAGCCGTAGAGAACGGGAAAAAGAATAAATCAAATCAATTATGACGTCATGATGGTTCTAGCATCAAACAGACACTTTGGAATGGAATCATTTACTAGATTTTGACCCGTAGCTCGCGGGTTTGCTGTCGTCACAATAGACCAATCCACACTTTACAAGAGTTATGTCCCTCGGCCGCCATCCTTGGGGAAAACCCCATATATTTCTCACAGTAGCCTTTGTAGTTTAGAGGGTTATAACTTCGTCGTTTGACATTATACTCTGTCCCGAGTTTTTGCTTCCACCACTTTTTGCTTGATATTTCGATAATCATAAATACCTTTGTGCTCAAACTATGTTCATCCACTAATATGAAAAATGTCCAGATTATCTGTTTTGAAACGCCCCCTCTACCGCTTCAGGTTTCAATACACATCCCAAAATAGAAAGTCTACGGAGATTTAGCATTGCATCAGCCATTATTAAGCCCGGATGATAACGTTGAAAAATTGTGCGAGGTGTCCCGAGAACTTCCGAATGGAGAACAGATGTAAACATTTCCCATTATAAATCTCCGTAAGTAGCAATGCCACATGATTTTTTTCACCTTTTCTAGAATAGTTTTTCTGCATGTATATTTCATAAGTTGGTCAAATAAAACTTATTACAGTTTATTTTAACTTCAAAAATGACAAAGTTATGGGTATGTGAACATTTGAAACCTTATAACCGATTTAAAGCCAAATTTAGAAAACAAAACAAAAAGTGACCAATGTCTATAACTTTTTTATTTATGGATGTTTTTTCTTCAAATTTTCAGGATTTGTTCATTAGATTGTAAGCTTAAAGAAAGAAATATTAAGTATTTTTTTACAGTCTATAAATGACATAATTAAGCTAGTTAGCTGTTGCTTTCGTAATGAAAATTGTCCACTGATATTCCATTTTTCCTAAACCATTCAATGGTACGTGAATCTTCTTCCTAAAACATTCATGAAACTTAATGTTAAACATTTTCCTTTTAATACACAACCTCTTTTCATATAATTAAAAGTGCAATGTTAATTTCCTGTATAAAAAGTGAAATGCTAATTTATTTCTTGGAATTCTCAAAAGAAGTATAACATACATATATAAAACCATAGCAAGTTTTTAATGAATAAATAGCAATGCGAAAGCTCGCTAGGCGGCGCTGTAGGTTGTAAATTAAGAAAAATGGAACAATTCCAATATTATTTTTTGATACTTACCAAGTCAAGGTAGTGTATCTATAGATATCTGCAACCATGGAAAAATTAGGGTACCTACAAGTAAAAAAGTAATTATCAATTGAAATAACAATGAACTTTTAATACAAGGATCAAATTTCATTAAATATGCATTCAATAATTTATTTCCCAAAAGAATTCTTATTTTAACAAGAGGCCAATAGGCCTTGACGGTCACCTGAGTAGCATAACCCATACACAAACTTGTCAAGGAGTCTCATATATGCATTTAATTAAGTTTTATTCTGGAATAGAAAAATTTTTAATTTGTAATGACGACCACCTCCCTGCCTAAAATCTTTCAAAAAGGACTATTAAACCGTTTTCAAGATATTCGGGCACTACCTGTTTGAGGGGGGTCAGGACCACCCCCAGGGCCCATGACCTACATACCATATGATGCCCCTTGACACAAGGAACAAGAATATATATGGTTTAGGGGTGGGGATCTCAACCATTTTCAAGTTATTTGTGCACTTCCTGTTTGAGGGGGGTCAGGACCATCCCCGGAGCCCATGACCTACATACCATTTGATGCCCCTTGACACAAGGAACAAGAATATATATGGTTTAGGGGTGGGGTTCTTAATCGTTTTCAAGATATTTGGGCCCTTCCTGTTTGAGGGGGGTCAGGACCACCCTTGAGGCCCATGACCTACATACCATTTGATGGCCCTTAACACAAGGAACAAGAATATATATGGTTTAGAGGTGGGGATATTAACCGTTTTCAAGATATTTGTGCACTTCCTGTTTGAGAGGGGGTCAGGACCAGCCCCAGGGCCCATAACCTTCATACCATTTGATGGCCCTTAACACAGGGAACAAAAATATATATGGTTTAGGGGTGGGGATATTAACCGTTTTCAAGATATTCTGGCACTTCCTGTTTGAGGTGGGACAGGACCATCCCCGGTGTTCATGACCTACATACTATTTGATGCCACTTAACACAAGGACATCATATCCATGCCTTGAGTTTTTCACAAATATATACAGGAGTAGAGAAGAAGATTTTCTTAGATTTAATACATTTTTACTATATGGCCATATTGGCCCCACCCTAGTGCCTAAACACCTGTCCCAGGGGTCATAAATTTCACAATTTAGGTAGAAGACTTCATGTACATCATATCCAGGCCTTTAGTTTTTCACAAATATATATGGGAGTAGAGAAGATGATTTTCTAAAATATAATACATTTTTACTATATGGCCATTTTGGCCCCACCCTTGAGCCTGAACCCCTGACCCAGGGACCATAAATTTCACAATTTTGGTAGAGGGCTTCATGGACATCATATCCATGCATTTAGTTTTTAACAAATATCTATGGGAGTAGAGAAGAAGATTTTCTAAGATTTAATACATTTTAACTATATGGCCAATTTGGCCCCACCCTAGAGCCTGAACCCCTGTTCCAGGGGCCATGAATTTCACAATTTTGGTAGAGGGCTTCATGGACATCATATCCATGCATTTAGTTTTTAACAAATATCTATGGGAGTAGAGAAGAAGATTTTCTAAGATTTAATACATTTTTACTATATGGCCATATTGGCCCCACCCTAGGGCCTGAACCCCTGACCCAGGGGCCATAAATTTCACAATTTTTGTAGAGGGCTTCATGGACATCATAACCATACATTTAGTTTTTAACAAATATCTATGGGAGTAGAGAAGAAGATTTTCTAAGATTTAATACATTTTTACTATATGACCATATTGGCCCCACCCTAGAGCCTGAACCCCTGACCCAGGGGCCATGAATTTCACAATTTTGGTAGAGGGCTTCATGGACATCATAACCATGCAATCAGTTTTTTCCTCACATGTGTGGGAGTAGAGAAGAAGATTTTTGAAAATTTGGCTGTTGTTTGCATATTTGGCCCCACCTGTGGCACCCTGGGGGTGGTAGAGCCACCAATTTCACAATTTACATTCCTCTTACCATAGAGATGCTTCACACCAAAAATGGGAACAATTGGCCTTGTAGTTTTTAAGAAGAAGTTAAAAATGTAAATTGTTAACGCACGACGCACGACGCACGTCGCACGACGCACGACGCACGACGACGGACGAAAACAGATAGCAATAGGTCACCTGAGTTTACTCAGGTGACCTAAAAATTAGATATCTCATTATTGACATACAAATAATATATTAAAATTTTAAATAATAATAACTTGTCATCTGAGGAAACATGCTATAAAAACTCACTACCTGTGAGGACATGCAATGATAAAACAAATGTAAAACACTGAAACTTTTTAACTGAAGATCCTTACACATAAAAAGGGACTTGACTTTGCCATATACATGTATATCTAAAAAAAGTCTATAAAAATCCTCATGAACATTCAACTAAAAAGTAAATTTGAAATATGTGCAGATATCCTCATATTGTCCATGTATACTGGAATCTAAAATTCTTCTTTTCTATACTGTTCTCGTAAATTACCCCTTTTCTTTTTATCCGCACCAACCACTCTGTGTATTTTGGATAGATATGCTTCGACATTTACATTTTCTATTCCAGCAATTTTTTCCAAGTTTGCGCACAATTTTCATGTATTCCATTTGTTTGGATTTTCCAAAATTGAATATTTCTATTACTGCACCTTTGTTTATTTTATTACAAAATTGGACACTAGGTTCCAAAAATATAGAGGAGAGGTCCAGTCCTATATCTTTGCAATAGGACATTTTAAAATTTATAATAAATGTTCGAACTCAGACCCAAAATAGTTCCAAATACATGTGTTTGTGTTTTTTTTTCATTTACATTAACAACTTCCACTAAAGCATCTTCATCAAAAATAATGCAACTTGTATTGGTAGCAAAGGAGCCTGTAAAAACTGTTTGAGTTGACTTGCCTTTTTTTGTGGATTTTTTCCTTTTCAACAGGCTTTGGGATTGTTCTATGTCCGAGTCCGAGTTTGTTGGATTTCCAACAGCCAAGAAGTGATTTATCTGCAAAAAAAATATTTGCAAGTCATAAATATTTCAAGGAAATTCACCTTACATTTAAAATACATAATTGTCATTTTTTATGTTTTTACAATAAAATTGTTTCAACATATCATACTTGTCTCTTCCTTGGCTTTGCTGCTGGGTCACTTGCCTTCTTTGGGCTTTCCACAGTTATTGAACTTTCAGGGGACCTTGTGTCTTGACTATAAGTGAAATCTTGTGTGGATCCCGATGGACCCTGAGTGGCATCCAAATCAAGTGACCCCTGCAGAAAGCCAACAAATTGCTTAAAACATGTATGCAACACATGGAATAATTACACATGTACCGGTATATTTTTTATTCATGACAATAAATCATAAACCATTTACTGCATGCTAATATGTGTAGTACTAGTATTTGTAAATATAAAATCAGAATAATTATACTGGAGTATATACTGAATCATTAACTACAAAGATATCTATAATATAGAACAAATATTTTATTTTATTAAACTACCTGTGAGTCAGTCTCCTCTGTATCTGTTAACAGCAGTTGGGAATATTCGTCCACTAATAAAAAATAATTTCGAAATTGACTTCAATTGTGATAAATTCATGTATAAATATAGTATAATTGCTTAGTTGCCTTGAATTATTGAAGTTTCCACTTCTATAAGACTTCTTAATTGTTTGCAGTCATTGATTGGCACATATTTTGTTGTTATCAGCGTTAACTACAAGTTGTAGTACAAGTACAAGGTTGGAGTTATCGTTCTTGGAACTTCCGTGGCTGCACGAAAAAGCGTCTTTTCCCAACTATTACGCTTCATTCTATGACAAACTTGTTTTCATATGTTCACTTAGGTATGTAAACAACATTTTGATGTGCATTACGTGTGCGTATTTACCTTACTAGTAAAATAAAAACATCGATGAAAAATTCAGAGCAGATTTGTACTTACTTCTTGACAAAACCCGGGAAAAATTTTGCCAAATGCGTCATGCAGAAAGGATTTCTCACTAAAAATAGCTCGCACATTCGGACATCTCTGGCGTTTTCATAGGAAAAAACTCCGTAATGTAAACGATGTAAACCGAGGTTAGGATTGCGCCATTTTCTTATTTACGATCTACAGCGCTGCCTAGCGAGCTTTCGCATTGCTACCGTAAGAAACCTGTGAACTTTTATGAGTGAAAAATGATAATTTGTCAATGAAGATATCTTGGATATTTTCCCTTTTATCGATTTCAACAGCATTTCTTTCACAGGTATGTGTATTTTTATTAAAAATCATCAAAAAGTGATGGAAGCAATAACTTGGGACAGACTATAGAACTCTGTTGTGAATTCTGATTGCCCCAAGTTGGGACAACCCACACATCGAAGGAATAAATTAAATTCCAAGAGATTTCTTCACAGGACGCCCAAATACTTCGTTGAATAAAGAAGGGGAAAGTTGGTTTTTTTTTCCCTTTTGACCTTTGGGTTGACCCGCAAAGGGGAACAACTTTTGCAAAGTATGGATTGCACTATAGGATTCGACGTGAAGAGTTGACTGTCATAGCAAACTCATACATACTTTTTAATGGCAAATGATCTTTAGAAATAGGAAATATTTCAAAAAGCTTAAATGCAGTTCAAACAAACATCTATAATTATCAAACATTTAAAGACATGACATACATTGCCACATTTTGTTTTATAAGGTATGTGTTCGTTGGAACTCTTCTATTTAAAGTCATTTTACGACAAGTAAATAAATTGAACCGTATGCATTAACTTCGTTTCTTTTACATTTATAACTCCTGTATTTTCAACTACCTATCTAACAATCAAAATTCTTCTGGCTTTAAAATAGCTTATTATCGTATACGATTACAAACTTATTATGTCAATAGTTGTAAGGTAATTATTTTTGCATTGATTGACTCAGAGTCTCATGAAAAGAAAAATAGCGATTTTTCTTCTCTTCACAACCTTACATTAATTGCATTTGTGCATTCTATAACATTCATAATAGTGTCTAATTAGTATTTCAATGTTCTATTATGTGGTAATTAGGTATAGTCTTGTCAATCAACGCTTTTCATTTTTTGGTTCTCAGACGTAATAAAATGATGACGTCGGTCTAACATCATACTGAAAAGGTTTTATGAAATCTTTTAAATCTTTAAAGTTGTTTTGGTTTTTTTAAATTGGCCGAAAACACATATTGATTATATTTTTATGAATTGATTCAAAATTATCTCTTCTGTTGTGTTGAGTAAAATTAAGTTCGTCTAAATCGTTCAAAAGTTTGGAGCATAGTGTTGAAATGCGTTTCCCAACTAAGATATGCATTTTACTACATATACGTAATTATGTATATATTTCATTGAAATGGCGTTGCTTGATTTTATCAGCTGTGTTTAAAACACGATAAGATTATTACCAGGCAGACGAATTTCAAACAAATTTTAGAAATAAAACTCTGAAACCTATGGATGAAGAGGATAAATTTTCAATTTTCAGGGTAGGTTTTCTCCCAAGCAGTAAACCTGCAAGCTACCTTAAGGGTTACAAATCGATGTAATGTTAAATATAAATTGTTTTGAATGATTTACTTAAAAAATAAAAAAAAAACCAATTTAAAACGTTCACCGGGATATGAACTTAATTGGTCATATGAACATATCATGTGAAGCCCGAAAGGCTTCTCACAAGATTTGATCACGTACTTACCAAGTTCGTATTGCTGTGAACTTTTTAACATTGCTGTTTATTACTAATATTTACGTTTGCGCTAAGGAAAAATATTAGAGGTATGCTTCTTAATCATGAAAAATTATAATCGCTTTTTGATTGTTATGCTGGTAGTATTATTAATTCTACTTCATCACTGTCAAGGTCATTACGGAACCACATGAGATAGCGCAAGCTTATCAGACTTCAGTGTGCGGCTATCTTGGCTTCAGTGTGGACGTTTCTTATCTTGTGTCTGGATTAATTAGTAGTGCAATTTGTGTAGCTTTTTGATAGGGGGAAATTATATATATTTCTGAAACATGGCCACGGGTCATGAGAACTTAGACGAAATGTCTAAAGATGAGTTAATATTGGAGTCTAATAGACCTTCTACTAGTAAGGTGGACTCAGAGTTAAGCATTTTAAATGCTTTGTCATCGCTGCAAGGCAGCATGGGCTCTATGGCTATGGGCATTTCTAAGATGGGTCAAGCTTGGACATCTTTGGCCCAAACCAATTCGGTCAAGGACCAGAATACTAGTAACAATCTCAAGAAAAAACGCAAGGCGGAAGACACTGAGAGTGATAGTGACTCAGACGTGAGCGACAGTGACTTGTATGACGATGATGTTTACAGCCTTATCAATGGGTTGAGTAAAAAAGAAGTAGAAAAAGAAGAAAATGCTGATGATGAAGATCAATGGTTAGATGAGATCGATCAATCATTAGAAAATGATGATGATATCGGCCCAGACACTAATCCAAAGTTGGCAAATATAGCTAACAAGGCATTTTCAAAATTAACTTCTGGGGAAATAATAAAGAAGAAGAAAAGTACTTACAAACGGCCTAAGAACTGTGAGAAGGTCGTGGTGCCCAGAATCAACAAAGAAATCTGAAGGCGCATGAAAATTGGTTTCATGAAAAAGAGAGATATGAAGATGACACAAATTCAAACATGCATAACTAAGAGTGCTTTTGCTGTTATGCAGGTAGCACAATACATATTAAAACAAGACAAAGCTGTGGAAGGCAAAGAAGATGCAGTACGGGCATGTACTGACATCTTTTGTTTACTGGGTGATGCCTGTACTTCGATGTCTTAGAGAAGAAGAGAGTTGTTAAGACCAGTCCTGAAAAGTGATCACGCGGGTTTGTGTGATACTAACGTTCCAGTAACTTCACTGCTATTTGGGGACGACTTATCAAAAACTTTGAAAGAGAGCAGAGAGGCCAACAGACTAGGCAGAGATCCTTACCATTCAAAAAACTGGAAAAGAATGGGATACAGGTCCCAATATGCCCAAAACAACGAGAAACAGGACAAGCAAAGCTTCAAAAAGAAACAGAGAAAGATGTAGAAGAAACTGTACAGACTGTAAATAAGGTAAACAGTTTTACTAGTTTGCATGTAAAAGAACTTAGATCAAGTCAAATGGACTTGTATCAAAAGTTTGTTTCTAAAGCCTGCGCACAAGCAAATAGAGATATAGATAATTTTAAATGAGGAAGAGTAAAACAATTCTTAAATCAATGGAAGACCTTAACATCAGATAATGAAATTCTGAGCATAATACAAGGTTTGCAACTGGAGTTCATCTCAAATCCACATCAGAGTAGAATTATAAGACAGAGAAAATTTTGCGATTCAGAATCATTGGCAATTGATAATGAAATAAAAAATCTTATTGATAAAAGTGTTATCGTTGAAAGTCAACACGAAGACGATCAATTTTTATCACCAATTTTCTTGAGACCAAAAAAGAATGGGACATATAGGTTAATATGTATTTTGCAAGAATTAAACGAAAATATTGCTTATCACCATTTTAAAATGGAGTCATTACAAACAGCAATTCAAATGATGACAAAAGGTTGTTACATGGCTTCCATAGATTTAAAAGATGCATATTATTATATTCCAATTGAAGAAGAATATCAGAAATATTTGAAGTTTCAATGGCGTTCTAAGCTTTACAAATATACAGCATGTCCCATGGGGCTTTGTATGAGTCCCAGAATATTTACTGAAACGCTAAAACCAATATTTTCCACATGGAGACATCAAGGTCACCAATCTGTTGTGTATATTGACGATACTTATTTGCAAGGGGAAACTAAGGAATCCTGCTGCAATAATGTAGAAGCAACAGCTACACTTCTAACAAAAGTTGGTTTTGTTATAAATCCCGAAAAATCGGTTTGGCAGCCCACTCAATGTATTGAATTTCTTGGGTTTGTGTTAAATTCAGTAACTATGACTGTGTCTTTAACAAAATCTAAAGTAGAGAGAATATCTGAATTATGCAAGTCAATATTAAAGAAAAACTTAATTACAATTAGAGAGTGCTGTCAGTTTATTGGGACTCTTATTTCTACTCTGCCAGCAGTTCCTCATGGGAAACTTTTCTACAGGCAATTAGAGAATGAGAAAATAATAGCATTGAAACAAGCTTGTGGTCAGTTTGAAAGTAAAATGCAATTTTCGCATACAGCTAAATCTGATATTAATTGGTGGCTTGAGAATATACATGAAGTCGTCAATCCCATTTGTAGGGGAGAACCAGATGTGGTAATTGAAACTGATGCTAGCATGAAAGGCTGGGGAGGTGTTTGTCGACATCTTAACCTGATAGCAGGGGGTCCTTGGAAAGTGGACGAAGCTTATTATCATATTAATGTGTTAGAATTACAGGCAGCTTTGTACACCTTAAAATCCTTCTTCTCAGATAAGAAAAATATACACATCCAATTATTAATGGATTCAGTAACAGCTGTGTATTATGTCCGAGAACAAGGGGTATGTAAATCATTAAAGTGTAATGAAATAGCAAGAGAAATCTGGAATTGGGCTTTACATAGAAATATTTGGTTAAGCTCAGCACATATACCGGGAAAAAATAATTGTCAAGCAGATTTTGAAAGTAGAAATTTTAAGGAAGAATATGAATGGAAATTGGATAAAAATACATATTTAAGAGCAACACATAAGCCAGAAATAGATTTATTTGCTAGTAGAATGAATTATCAAATCTCTAAATACGTATCATGGCGCCCAGAACCAGAGGCATATGCTGTGGATGCGTTTTCTATAAGTTTGAAAAATCAAAAAATTTATTGTTTTCCTCCTTTCAGTATCATTCCAGCAGTTCTTCAAAAAATGCATACAGACAAAGCAACAGGCATTGTGGCAACGCACTTTGAAAAAATTACGCACTTTGAAAAAAAATTTTAAAGTGCGTTAAATTTTGGACAAAATCTACGCACTTTGAAAAAAAATTTCAAAGTGCGTTAAATTTTAGACCACGTTAACCCACTTTGAAAAAATATATATAAATAACAAATTCTGGAATTAAATTCCTTATTTGTTGATAGTATGATGATTATTTAACACTAATGAATATAATTTGCCGTCGTTGAAAACGGGGATAGGGGGTGGGGGTGGCGGTTAACCAAAGATACAGGTCAATTACCAGTACATCATTAAATTCATTATAGGAAGAAGGTCTCCTACCCCTCTATTTTCCTTCTAAAACATGTATGATATCCAGCAACTTAGAGTAAATGTATAAAATCGGAAAAGAAATACACTTTGTTGTAAATTATGTATAGGGGAATTAAAAAAAAAACGAGCTGCATAAGTCAAACATTAATTTATCCAATGGTATGTTAAAGAATCTATAAATGTTTTCAAATTCTAATCAAATAAATCACTTCATTATTATATAAAATTCATGAACATCGACAAACATTAAATTGGTAATCTTTAGGGTGTAAGTTTTTTTTCTTGCACTGATCCTCTAAAAGATCATATTATTTTTGATAACTATAACTAATGCATTTTTTTTTACATCATGTTAGTTTATAAGCACATGCAATTGAAGACAGTTGAAATATGTTATACATTATCTCCATTATCAATAAATAAATTTAATAATTTTATAATTTTCGTTTCTGGCACAGCACAATGTACCAAATATTTAGCAAGTTTGCTACATACACAATAAAAGGAAAATGCAGTTGCTAAGCGATGCAGTTTATGCCATATTTGGATAATTCAAATCTACCGGGTTGTTCTTAATGTAAATTGTCAAACTACGTAAGGTTATGAGAAAAGGGAAAAAATTTTAATCGAGAAACTGTTTATCAAGTTAGCTGAGAATGCAGTGGGTTCTTTCTTAAATATATTTCATTAAGCTACACAAGGTTAAAACAATTATTAATTGTATCTAAAATTATATATTATTTTAACTTAACCCCTGAACATTTTTTTTTCAAAGTGCGTTAATATCGACGATATCAACGCACTTTGAAAAAAAATAATTTTTTTTCAAAGTGCGTTGACTTGGTCCGAAAATTAACGCACTTTGAAAAAATTTTTCAAAGTGCGTAATTTTTCAAAGTGCGTTGTAACAAGGCATAGTGGTGGTACCAAACTGGCCAACGCAGCCGTTTTACGCGACACTAATAAAGATGTTAGTAGACTATCCGATATTCATAAAGAAAAGACCTTCACTTCTAACACTACCAGGAAAAACATCTGTACACAAAATATGGGACAGACTGGACTTGTTAGTGTGCCTCTTATCCGGCGATCAGTCGAAGATCATCAACTTCCGCAAAACGTTACAAACATCATTATGTCGTCATGGAGAAAAGGAACCACAAAACAATACAAATGTTACCTCAACAAATGGGAGATTTTCTGTAGTAGACGGAATATTAATTCAATTCACACATGTGTAAATAATGTGTTAATTTTTTTAACGGAATTATATGAGACTGGCGTCGGATATTCTGCCATAAATACAGCAAAGAGTGCGTTGTCGAATGTTGTTACACTTGCAGGAATGGACAATGTACAATTAGGAAATCATGCACTTGTAAAGCGTTTTATGAAAGGAATATTCAATTGTCGACCTTCTATGCCGAAATATACTCAGGTGTGGGATGTTTCTCTTGTGCTTCAGTACTTAAAATCAATTTCTTTAGAACACATATCATTGAAACAGTTGACGTTGAAAACAGTGATGTTGCTGGCTGTTTTGTCTGGACAACGAGTACAAACTTTGGCGGTATTATCTACTACTAACATGAGTTTGACGAACGATAATGTACAGTTCTACATCGATCAACTGTTGAAACAAAGTAGACCAGGAAAACATTTAGGATTATTACGATACCATAAATATCATGATGAAAATTTGTGTATTATAAAACACTTGAATATGTATGTGGACAAAACAAAACATTTACGTGACTCGGATAATTTACTTATCAGCTATCAAAGACCACATAATGCGGTAACGTCTGAAACAATTTCTCGTTGGATAAAAACTGTGTTGGCAGCGAGCGGTATTGATACATCTGTATACTCCGCGCACAGCACGAGAGCAGCTTCGACCTCATCAGCGTTAGCTCAGGGGTGTCCAATTGACGTTATTTTAAAACAAGTAGGGTGGTCAAGAGAGCAGAGACATTTGCAAAATTTTATAATAAAACTACTGACAATAATTATGCATGTAATGTTGATCAGAAAGTGTTGGAAACTGTTTGAAGATATTGTACAGTGACAAGTAACAGAACCGAGACATTTTGATATATGATACGCATACATGAATGGTGTATTGGATTGTTGGTAATCAAATTAAATGATGTAGCTAGAATTTGTTTTTCTGTTTTAGGCATCCAATGGCCAAATGGCTTTAAAATCTCATGTGGTTCCGTAATGACCTTGACAGTGATGAAGTAGAATTGGAAATTAAACGAGACTTACCTGTAAGTTGAAGTTTGATTGGAATTCTACTTCATCACTGTCGGGAATGGAGGGATCACATGCCACACCCTGATTAGTTACCCACCCTTTATATTTTAAAATTAATTTTTGGGGGTGATTCTTTGAATTATTTGCCCATTGGATTAATTTTTTAGGGGGATTTTAAATACTGAAGTCTGATAAGCTTGCGCTATCTCATGTGATTCCTCCATTCCCGACAGTGATGAAGTAGAATTCCAATCAAACTTCAACTTACAGGTAAGTCTCGTTTAATTTCCAATTATACATCAGAAATTTGGGGCTCTCATAAAGGTAACAATGTTGAAAAACTTCACCTTGATATTTGTAAGTAAACCCTGGGTGTGAAAATGTCTTTCTTATAATCCTGCTGTGTATGCACAGTTAGGTAGTTTACGCCTATACGAAATGTATTATATAGTATACGTAATTATTGTATTGTCCAAAAGTGTTACGAAGAAATGTACACTAACTGCGAATCACACGGACATAAAAACTGGGCTTCTGATGTAAAGAACATTTTAAATTAAAGTGGGTTCAATGAAGTTTGAAATAAACAAACAATTGATTCACTTACTCTAAAAGTCATAAATCAACGAATAGCAGTCCTGGCTAAACAAATATTTTTGGTAAAATAGAAGGTTCGCAGAAAACTAATTTTATTGTAAATGAAAACATTTTTGGCAACAAATTTTGTAATAATATACTTGTGTGTGTTTTTATTAATATCTCTTTTAAGTCAAGCTTGTAAAATAATGACTGTGTGCATGTAAGAGGGATAATCATTAACAATCATGGTCAAAATACTTTGTCATGTTACAGATGGTAATTTGCATTTGTGCACAGCAGGGTCACAGGGGGTTGGGTTTCAAGATTGTTAAACATAATAGATCAATTAACATGTCCAGCATGCATTCATCTGTGGTAATTATTGTCTTATCAGAACCTGGCAGATGTTCTCTCATTCTTATTTTCTCTGATTTTGCTGCCGGACGTAAATTTTTCCATGAACTTTGTTTTTACCCACCCACCTACACCCTTTTACATTTGCCCGCACATTATATCATAGTCAAATTTTGTTCTAACTTTCATTTGAGTATTTGAATTTTTGCGAGTTGGCGGTTTTTAACCCCACCTTTGCGAATTAATTTGTAATTTATTCAATGATTTTTTCTTGTTTAATTTTTTGTTTTCAATTTAAACAATACAAATTTGTTTCATTGAATAAAGGACGTTTAACGCAATCTTTTGTTATATTTCATTGCAAAAGAACTTGGACTCATTGGAATATTTTTGATTCTGGTACTTGTATTAAGTAAAATTACTTGTAGCAACAAAGCTCAAAGTTGGGCAAATATATAAGGTGTTTCTCTTGGAAATGCTTATATATTATATATATGGAAAAATTTGGTTGACAAAAATGTCATTTTTATTAATATTTAATTGATGGATTTTAATTTTTTAAAAATATTACCTTAGAAAGTCAGTTCCTGTAAAATTCAACCGTGTTTATCGAAATTAAGATTGCCTTAAATTCTCATTGTTTAGCCATCGAAACTGGTAAGTACAATAATACACAAAGTTTATGTTTAATAACGAAAATTTAAAGATTTGTGTAACCTCGGCAAATATATTTAATTTAGTATGAAATTTAGAACCGATATCTGTAATTAACTTTAGATGTTGTTTTTTTTTATTCTTTTCCCCTTTACTTATGTCATATTTCATATTTATGTATATACTAGTGTCTCCTGTAAAACACCCACTTCTGTACTTAACTATGTGCTTGATATCAAATGTGTATAATCTGATGAGCTGCAAAGCTTAAAGAAATGAAGAATGAATTAATGAATGTAATTATTACAAACAAACGCAGTGTGATTTAAACTTCTCAGAGAAACTGATAATCAAAACAACTAAAGCATAAACAATTGGCATAAACGAATTAATGCCTTCTATAATATTTTAAAATGGTAGGATTCGGAATCATTGAAAAGGATAATATCCCTTAACATATGTACATGTAAGCGGTCCCTTTTTATAGAATAAATTAAAGAAAATTGATTCTAATGATTTAGTTAACCTTTTAACATGGAATTTTGTTCTAATTTATGACCCCGTCCTTTCAATGAATAAATATGAATACAGTGGGTCGACCTTGGTACAAAAGACGATATGTTTTTGAAGAAAGGAGAAGAGCTTACAATGTCTGTCAAATCTCCCGCACCTAGGATAATTTTAAACGACTTATGTATATCTCTTATATTAAAAAAAAACTTACATTTTAGTGTCTGCATCAGAACATGTAATACTGATAATAATATAATAAAGAACTTCATTATCATTAAGAAACATACATTCATACTTCATACTTTTCTTGATAATTTCATTTATATGTTTCGTTTCTTTACATTACAACGTGATCTCAAAAAATCTCTGACTGTGCTAGCGCTATTGTTTATTTAAGGAATATATTCAATATTTATTTGTTTTATACGATATAAAATGGTTTGGGGCAGTTTACGCTTTATAAACCGCAAAGCGGTTTATAAAAAAGCGTAAACTGTTCCAAACCATTTTATATCGTGTAAAACTATTAAATATTTGAATTCATTGCTTATAATTTAATTTTTTGCTATTAACTGTAGATAAAAACGGTGATTTGACCCTTAAAATGACATCAAATTGTGCAAAATTCAAACCTAACGTCAAGCGGATTGATACGTTTTTTTACGTTAGTCTTACTATGACGTAGGCAACATTCTTTATACGATATAAAATAAATTGTTTAGCCAATCAGAAAGCGCGTTACAACCAAAATTAAATTATTTGACATTATTTGGACTGGATAAGAACATTGGGTTTTCTTCGTTATCTGACAGTTTTAAAATATTTTCCAAAATAAATCTATTGTACACAAAAAAATTTGAAAAGCGCAGAAATAAAAAAAAATCCCGAAAATGACCACTAAGATTCGAACACCCTCTCAGCCGAGAGGCACTGTCCACAACCCTTCGCTTATCACACTGAGCTACATAATTACTGTGTGTGGAAAACTTTAATAGTTTGACAATTATAAATAAAGTTTTATGTTTTTGTGAAAACCACGAGATTTTATCCGTAATGGGTCTAGACTAAGAATGAAAACTTATCCTTTTATAAAGAGTATTTTTAGGATGGAGTCCAGACCCATTCATACAAAAAATGTACAACATAGCACAGTAAATGGTCAAGACTTAATATGCATAAAACCTCGTGTGGTCTAATTTGGAAACCTACATGTATATATCTTGTGTTTACAGAATGAAAGCATGTTATTGATATGCATGGTTTAATTTATAATATAAGCAATGTATACAAGCCAAAAATTTATATCTCAGCAACATTTGATAAAGTTCTTTTTTATTGCTCCAAGATGGGGGATATATATCACCTTGTATGCCTCTGTCCTTTGGCAGTTCGGACAAGACTCCTTTACCTATCACGTGACTTCGTTTATCGACCAATGCTAGCTAAGGGAGAACTTAGCTATCAGAAAAAAGTCCCTTGAAAATACAACTTACCAACAATGTATTTGCATAAATGAAGGAATTGCATACCGGTTTAAGGTCACGTCGAACACGCTTACCGAAATCTGTTACGTGACAGGAGTGGCATTATGCAAAGTCTAGGTAAACAACATCAGTTTATGATGGGGATTTTGCATTCTTTAGCAGTTACATCCTTTAACTGCAATTATCAACATTTTAACCACTAGGTTCAAATAACACTGTACGTTTAGATATTTCAACACCCAAGACCATTCACAGAAGCAATTGCAAGATATTAATTTTATAAATTAAATCTGATGATCGTGGTTTATACACATAACTTATGCATCTGATGTTAGCTCGCCCATATCTGATTTAAAATAGACGATAATAATCTTTTTTTTTCATTGTACACTGTAGTAAATATGATAAAAACCGTCTGATTGATAAATATATTTGTTTCAAAGTTCAGCATTCAATTAAGACAACAATCTTTAAATCAAAACACTTGATGGGCAATTCCTAGATTACCTCTGCACTTTTATTAATCAAAGTAATCCATATAAATTTTTGCAATTTTACGGAAGCCCATTGGTGCAACGTAAAATAATATTTAATTTGGCGGCCGTCATATAATCTACTTATTAGGTTTGTTAGTGACTGACTACGGAAATACATCAAGATAATCAATCTCATAAGACATTTTTTTCACAAGATGTGGTGGTCTATGCAAATCCACGTAAAACTGTCCTAACATCTCGTCAAATTGTACACAGTCCAACTCTTTAAAATTATTATTTGTATTCCTACTTCTTACAATAGTCGCTGAAAATATTCGCCCTTGTTCACCTGCAATCTTGTGTTACTATTTAATGTTTTATAAGTTTTTTATCGTTTTCCTCCGATGATAAATAATAAAGGAATTTTAAGCTATAACAAGAGTCAAATGTCTTCTTTTGAATTTATTTAACACACTAGATGATAATCCGCGCAAGCGCGGGAATTAACACTTAACAAATGAATAACATAATTCAATAGTGTTGAATCATATTTTTTTCCATATATATTGTGTCCGAATTATTTCTTTATAGTTTTCTTAACCTATTCTTTAAAATTGAAATTAAAAAAACTGCATAGCTGGATATTTAGAAAAGGGATGAAAAATTTAACCTGAATTGGATGATATATACATGAACATGGCCTTAATTCTGAGTGGAAAATGATTAAAATGATTTTTTTTTAACCAGTAAGTGGGTATTTAGGACGTCATATGTCTAAATTTTGTTGTTTAGGTCAAATTTCACTAATATTTTTATCCCTGACCCAAATTTGAAGTTCAGATAAAAGACTGTTTCGAAAAAAAAATTGGGGAGGGTAATCCCCCCCCCCCCAAATTTAACTTCCCCGTTTGATAACACAATTAATGTATAAAGTTCACTACCAATCTGTCGTGCTATTAAAATGTTTGAAACTAAAAAAAAAAACGCTAGTGTATGCATATTTATTTGCATTTTTTAAAACCAATGTTGTCATTTTCAAAGTATCTCGCTTTTCACTTTCCGCCATAGTGTAATTTAGTCAAACCGCGTTCATGGAACGTTTCTGGAAAAAAAATTCTTTCAATCAAAACTAAAATCGCATCAAATTTTTCCAATTCATTTATTAACTTTTTTGTATTAACCAAAAATGTCCCATTCAAGGTATGAATGTCTACCCGCCATGCATGATGAACCCGTACTACACTTTTCGCCAAGACGTTAATTAGTCAAACCGCGTTCTTGGTTACCCCGTTCTGGAAAGTTCGCTAGAGGTCGCGCTTCGCGAGCTTCTATCTATCAAAACTAAAATCGCTCACTCAAGAAACGAATTGCATTATTTCATTTATTCCACATTTGTCAAATCTTAACTTCTATGTGTAATCCAGGTAAGTTCCACAGGCACCTGACGTTATAAAATTTTCTCGTAATAAAAATAAATACCCTATATCTAATAATACACAAGGTACCCATCCCCGCCATCTTGGATTTATTTCAAACTGTCACATCAGCTGGAAGTTTTGCTTAAAACTCATTGTAAAATTATTTTTGCGATCCTCTCCGTGTCCCGATCGGTCATTCAACATCTAAGCTTATAACCAATTCAACCAAAACGGTGCATTACAACTGTCATTAATAAAAATCACCCCTCGATCTGCATCTACTGCCTAAAATATGCGAGAAAAGGCTAAAGGGTGGACGGAAGTTGTCACCTATATGTAAATGAGATTTCCCTGCACCGTGTTTCTGTTTCAATATTTCAAAAGACATGCATTTATAAACATGTTTATATAAACTTTGTGTAACAAAAGTTATAATTGACTGTTAAAGTATCCCTTTTCTTAGTTTTAACTTGTATGTTGATCGAATTCAAAATAGACGCCTTTTGAATATTCGTATCAGTGCTATATTTGGAAGGGATTACCCAAAGTATGATGCAATTTATGTCAACTTCCGTCCACCCTTTAGCCTTTTCTCGCATATTTTAGGCAGTAGATGCAGATCGAGGGGTGATTTTTATTAATGACAGTTGTAATGCACCGTTTTGGTTGGATTGGTTGTAAGCTTAGATGTTGAATGACCGATCGGGACACGGAGAGGATCGCAAAATAATTTTACCGATAAGTTTCAAGCAAAACTTCCAGCTGATGTGACAGTTTGAAATAAATCCAAGATGGCGGGGATGGGTACCTTGTGTATTATTAGATTAAGGGTATTTATTTTTATTATGAGAAAAATTTATAACGTCAGGTGCCTGTGGTAAGTTCCTAATAAATATATTCGCTGTTTACGTAATCATTCAATATTATTTCATTGCAAGCATGTATTTTGATGCAAACGATCCCTGTCTTGGATCCGCCACAGCGTGTCCACCACCTTACTCTCATTTTTGCTATTTCGGGCTTGTTTATCGAAAATAAAAGTAGTTTTTTGATTAATTTCACAATAATAACTTATCAGTTAAAATTCAATTATACCGACGGACATCATCACGCATGTGTTGAAATACCAAAGGTCTGGTGCAGGCATTTTGTAGTTTATTTGCAAAATGCTTTAATTTATAAGTATACTAGTAGATATTAGCAGTAAAAGAAGAATAAGAACTAAATTTTATAAATGTTCACTTGTAAGATTAATATTTTAAAAAATCATTTTGTTACAATTTATAAAAAGAACAATATACAACTATCCTCTCTGAAGTTATTTCCAATTACAATACAAATAAAACAATGTAGCATTACCCAAAGGTGTGGTAAAATGTACTTTCAACCTGTAGCTACGAGAGTCTTCAGGTTTTTCTGGACTTTCGTGGCGTGTGCTCGAGAGGGCTTGCAGATTTGCTCTTTACCCGTAACAAAAATTTGGCGAGCATCCACTTGAACGCTCTCCCCTAAGAATGCTTTAAGTTTATTTGTAATATTGGCATAGTGGTTACAAAGAATTTGTTTTCTAAATTATATATTGTTTTATATTATTATCCATTATATTTATATTATTATCCAACCTTATTTTCAGTCTTTCCTATTTATCTTTCCCTTTGAAAGGGGCCTAGCCCTTCATTTGAACAAATTTATTAAGTTGTTTACATCTTAAACCGAACAAATGAATTCCTGCAATTAAGGTGGTATGGGACACTTCCATGTTGTGACGTACTATTTACCGAAATAAACAATAAAATCAAGTGTAATTTTATAAAGAGTTTCTTAACAAAGTTGTCACATAACAGCGTAGCGCAGTCACTGTGGCCTCGAGGGTTCCGTTCGAATCTGTAAATCATGAGTTAGAATCCCGCTGGGAATTTTAAAAAATTTATCTTTCCAAAAAGTTTTATAAAATTATTTTTTGGTTAAATATTGTAGAATTTGAAAATTCTAAACCGGTGAAAGTATTTTAATTATAATGTCCTTTAATTCACATTTAATATCGACAGATGTCCCATACCACCTTAAGCATTTTTTAATACTATTTGCAAACGTACATCCCGTGTAAGTCCGTTTTACGGTCAATAGTTGCTCGAAAACTTTGGATATCATTTTCCCTTTAAAAAGGACCCAAGATCAGATCAAATCGGATTCTGCCCTGAATAACCTGAGAAATCTACGGAAGTATGTTTAAGTAAGAGAACTAAACACCATGCTAAAACTTACTGATTTAGAAAAATCAACCTTATGCACGAAAAAAACCCCGGTTATGGATGTTGGTTGTAGGTCGTTGTTGATTGCATTGGATAACATTACGTAACTGATAAACGGTAACGTTTTCCAATCTTATCAGAAACCTCACCTAAAACGCATAACTACTTTTGTCCGGAAGTACCATATTACCATTCTGTTAAGGTAAGAAATAAAAGTATCCCATTGGCTTCATCTGATTCTTACTTCATCCGGGGAGTACCTTTGGATAGAGTTTCTAAGTCAATGTGAATTGATTTTTTGGTCAAATGTCATCAAAGCAAGCCTTAGTGTAAAATCTTTATCCGGATTTTATTTTTTTTCCTTTGGCATTATCTGTCTTATGATTCACCCACAGGGGTTTGTGTAGGGAAAACACCATCATTAAAAAGTGGGTACCTGTCCTCGGAGAAAAAATAACAAGGGAGGACGCCATCTTGGATACCGCCTCTCTTCATCAGCTAATTTATCATTTAAATTGTTAAACTAGACATATGCGCCGATTCGTATTCCTTTGTAAATAATTTTTCTTTAAAGATTTAACCTCCGGTTTAGTTCTTTTTTACACCAACATTAACAAACATGTTGATTTCTGGCGTAAACATTCAAAATTGACAACTCCCTGGCTTTTGCAGAACGCGAAAGTACAGCACGAGAGATCTCTGTCTTACGATTGGTTATGGAAAAAGCCAGGGAGTTGTCTATTTCCGATGTTTACGCGAGAAAAAAAAACAAAACTTTGTTGATGTAGACGTAAATCGAATTAAACTGGAGGCGAGATCTTAAAGAATATTCATTTATGAAGGAGCACGAATCGGAGAATATGTCTAGTTTAAAAATCTAAATGAGAAATTAGCCAATGAAGCGAGGCGGTATCCAAGATGGCGTCCTCCCTTGTTATTTTTACTCCGATGTACTCATTTTTTATCGATAATTTTTTTTTACACAAGCCCTTGTGATTCACCTATTGAGTATTCGTAAGATAAAGAAGTGCAATGATTCCGTTTAATCTTTTTAAGCAGTACGAGCTGTATTTTTGCTATTGTTTTTGCTGCTAAAACATGATAATATTATTCTAGTAGTTCTGTATGTACAGTATCTTAAACTTTTATGATAAATAAGGTAAAACAAATTATTATATGTTATTAAGATTTCTGTTCAACTAAAAAATGAACAGCAATATTAAAAAGTTCACCAGGATATGAACTTTGTTGGTCACGTGATCAAATTGTGTGGGGCTCGAAGGGTCACGTGATCAAATCTTTTGAAGCCTAAAGTCCTTCTTTGAAGATATGATCGCGTACCAACCAAGTCATATTCCGGTGAACTTTTTAACATTGCTGACGGTATTTTGCTATTATCATTTTACGTTTGAGAAAGGCAAATCAGGCAGAATTATTGATATAACCATGTTTTATGTTAATAATTATGCAACAGTCAAACGACGAGTGTGTGCGATCATCATTATGACGTCATTAAAAAGTTTACACCGAAGAGAACGTTTTTGCTACTCTAAAGGTTCAGTACCCATATTTACTAAAGTTCGTAGACGTAGACATAGACTTAGAAGTTACGAATGACGTAAGATTAAAGTTACGAACACGTGAAATGGTATTTACTAAGCTACTCTTAGACGTAGACGTAGGTTACGAATTCTTAGAGGTACGATTTATTCTTAGGCATGCGCATTAATTAGTTTCACTTCATATGAAGTGCGCGAATTTTTTGTTTATCGTCTGCCGGACTAAAATTAAAGAAAGATGGACGCGAAGAAGCAGAGGAAGGCCAATTTTAGTGATGTGGAGGTGGAGGTACTAGTCGACGCGGTGGGAACTAGCTATAAGACTTTGTATGGAAAGTTCTCGCCGTGTCTGACAAATAACATGAAGACGATGGCATGGGAGTCAGTGACGGAGAAGTAGGTCGATTTTATAAACTAAGATCATGAAGATAATCTTGATTAATATAGATCAAAAATATAATTTAACTGTAACGTTAACGTTATACGTTGTAATGTGTTAGTCCATCATTTATGGATTTTCATTTGATTATTTATCATTCAATTTTTTTTTTTTTTGGATAGATTTGTGCATAATGCGTTTTCTGTTATCACAAGTCAGAATATCACCTGACAATCCTGACAATATACACATTATATTTCTCAATATAGAAAAATTGTATCTAAAAAATTTATATCTAAAAAGACAACCTGACTGTGGTCACATACATATTACATTAATGATTATAATAATAAAATCATGCAGTTCATAGGTGTATATGTAGATATGTTGACAGATACACCCATTTCAAGTGGCTAAATTTGGTAGACTGTTTACATGCAATTGTGTTGCGAATTGGGGAATTTCGGAAAGTATGTTTTCTTTTTCCAATTAGAAATGTTCCTCTTCACATGTATTGGTCAGAGTAAAAACAGGTAGAGATTGATGGCTATCGTTTCTTTCCGATAATTAATTTTCAAGTTTAGAAATTTAATTCTTACAGTGTATTCCCATGATACTTTAACAACTTTTAATCTAAATACCTGTACAAGTACACTAAGTGTAGCAATGCTATTGTTTATGCTCTTTTCATATGCACTTGTGCACATATGTAGAGTAAATGCCGTAAGTCTGCAATGCACAAGAGGGGTTATGGAAATCAAAAAAAAGTGGCAGGACATGCAGTCTGCTGTCAAGAAGAAGGAGGCCCAAAGGCGGAAACACTTGACACAAACTGGAGGAGGGCCTTCGCAACTCCCCATGTTGAAGCCTTGGGAGGAGAAAGTTTGTTAATCATGCCATTATTCTATTTCAATCTTTACAGTGTTAAAAGGCATGCCAACCTTCAAGAAGTATTTTATACTGTTGTATTATATGTTAAATTGTTACATGTGATCATTACATGGAAAGGTAGGTCCATAACAATGAAATGATAAACTTCAAGTTGGAAGATATCCATGGTGTTACATACGAAAACAAGCTGTTATTGTGTGTACTGGTCCATTGATTTAGCATACAAAAAGCCCAAATGGTATTGTTTTGGGGGTATAATTGACAATATGATATGAATTAATATTTAGATACATGCTAAGGTTTTGTCATGTAGTGAATGAATACTTGAAATTTGTAAATGTCCGAGAAGACAGATCATTTTGTGTAAGTATGAACTAACCAGTATTGATGCTTTTCTGTGAACAAGTGTTCATTGTGTTGTTCCCTGTCAGTCCTTGTCTGTCCTTATATGTACCCTAAATGTATATAACTGTCTTGGAAGATAATGGGTTTAAATTTGTAAATGTCCGTGAAGAGAGATCATTGTGGGTAAGTATGAACTAACCAGAATTGATGCTTTTCTGTGAACAAGTATTGATCCCTGTCAGTCCTTGTCTGTCCTTATATGTACCCTAAATGTATATAACTGTCTTAGGAGATAATGGGTTCAAATCCCATCACTACTGCATAATGTGTTTTCAAGTAGTGTAAAGGTAGGTCTCCAAGTATCAACTAATATATAACTGTTATGTTTGCATGCTGTTTTATTTCTTCCTTGTTTTTTTCTCTTAACATTAAATTAAAATCTAAATAATTTGTTTTACAAGAAAATGAAGATCAAATGAAAATGATTTTTTTTCAAATGCTTCTGACAAGATGCTTTATTTTCAACTCCTTCTTCTTTATGGAATGAAATGTAAATTGTCAGACTATAGTAAGGAAATATGTACTTTCAACTACATGACAATTTTAGATATTGCAGTTGATTCCTCAGTCGGCCATATCTGGAATTGAGGATGGGGTGGACACCAGTCAAGTCAGGTCTTCCCCTCTGATGTCACAAAAACCAAGTTGCCTGGAGGTACCGTCATTTATTGTCACTGAGGGTAAGATTTTAAGTTGTTCGATACTTCGCTATCTGTTGGTTTTTTTTTTTACCATTCATTGATCATGTTGGTTTATCACTATGAATGGTTATGGTATTTATATTCCCATATATGAAGTTTAAGGAAGGGGAGGGGGAATCTTTTCGGAATCACTTTGTCCATGTGTTTGTCTGTCTGTTCTACATGATTAGTCTTATGAGATATGGAGTTGCATTATTATACCATATGAGTAGGTGATTAAAAATAAAAGGAGTAAACGACTAATTACATCTGTCAAGACTTAGATTTATTCAAGGCTTTATCCACCAAAGAGCTTTGCATGGTTATTTTCATTAACTGCAAAGGTTAGGGTTATTGTCACTGTGTGGTTATTTTTCTCCATTGCAAATGAAAAAAATATCATTAATATAACCCAGATGCCTCTGGTTAAAAGTATGATTGAAAAAATACATGTAAATAAAGAACAACATTTGTTGTAGTTCCAGCTGAAGAACTCGAGAATGATGTAGACACTAATAGTGATGTCCCAGTTGTCTCTCAGTCGGAAGGTTAGTATATATCGTATGTTTAGTATTCTTCAAACAATTCTACATTTTGAACTACCGGTATTAAATTGATATGGATCCTTCTCACCAAGGAAAGTTCAAACTTTATCAAAATGCTTATAATTGTTGGTTTAAGCAAATAAGATTATCAATCTGATTAAAATCAGATATGTGATCTGCTCCAACAAATTCAATGTCGCTACAAAGATCTCTTGTGTAGCGACATTATATTTGTCATAGCGGATCAGAGATCTGATTTTAATCAGATTGATATAATTATACCCTGGTAACCCACTGCAAATATGATTATACCCTTTGCAAACAATGATTGGGGTATATAGGAATTACCTTGTCCGTCTGTCTTTCCCTGTGTCCCCTGTCTGTGCAATCATGTCAATGATTGCATGTATTGCACACACATGATGGTTGCAATATTGAAAATGTAAGATCATCATTATGTTAATGATTCTGATGGATTTGCCATTCTCAAATGTTAATATAAGTAATATACAGCAATGTGAAAAAATCATCAATGAACTTTTCTCAATGATGTTTATTTCTTAATTTACTTGAATTATGATATTTTCTTAACGGGGTGTATCATTTGTAAGTTTGCAAACTCAAGGTACCTCTTGCTAGTTTTCTTTAAAATTTCCTTTAACTTCACAGAAGAATCTTCTTTGTCAGAACCGTCTACTTCTAAAGGTATGAAAACAAGAAAAACACAAAACAGAAACATTCTGTTCTGGCATTACTCTATATCAAGATAAGATTTATTCTCCGTTTATAAGGAAAACGGAAAGCTCAGACATTTAATGAGTACAGCTACGGATCTCGGCGCCTCATTGAAATTGAGGAGGAGAAGCTTTCAATCAAAAAGCAGAGACTGGAAATTGAAAAAGAGAGGCTTGAGATTTTGAAGAACTTTTATGCTTTGTTTTCTTCTTCAAATGTTCAATCTGTTTGTAATCTTTTGTCTGAGTTTTAATTAGTAATTTCATTTATACTTGCTTGAAACTTCCACACTCTGTGAGACCAATGTTTTTTTATACCTCCGCTCCAAAGGAGAAGGGGTTATACTGTTTTACCCTTGTGTGTCTGTCTGTCTAATGACTGTCCTTTTGTTCATCTGTCTGTCAGTAACGGTAATTTCTGTCACAGTTTTTCAGCAACTATTCATCACAGATGCTTGAAATTGTATCACACTATTTGTTTAGGCATGCCAGAAGTTAGGATTTATTTTTGTACCAATCAGCTCTCTGTCAACTTTGCTCATTTTGCATATTCACATCAGAGCGGGGTATTACTAGTGAAAATTAAGCTCACAGATATCTTGTTCTGCCTTTTCTGACCATTATTACAATTACAATTACTTGTATGGAAGCAGCATTTTTAATTTGCTGGTTATATTAAATTTTATTATAATTATCCACCATATGGACTACAATATTTTTGTTTATATTTTAAAGAATGTGAAAACATTAAGTACATGAATGAATTGTCTTGGAAAATAGACTTTATCATTTTTAAATTTATCAAATAACAAATAAACACATGCTAAATTTCAAGGGACTCAATATATTTCATAAATGTATTTTAAGAGTACCATCTGAAGACAACTTTAACAATAATACATGCATATAAAATGTAAATTAAAAAGTACAGTAAGTCATACTCTGGCATTATCTTGATGTGTTGAACAGTATTAATTTTTTGATTTACAAAAAAAAAAAAATTGAAAATGACACTGTGGATTAACAAAAAAATGTTTCTTTGTATGTGTTCCAGTTAGATGGAGAATTCAAAAATGGAATATTACAATTCTACAGTAAGATGGCAGCTTTAAATGATATCTCTCTTTAAAAATATCAAATAAAACAAATCTAAAACAATAACCAAATCGTTTACCATAATTGAGTTGACAATGTAGAACATAATTTTTTAGATAACAAATTGGAAAACATCAATCTTAGAACACATTTAACGTACTAACTTTTGTACAATTCAAAGATAATGACCTGTAAGAAGAAAAAAATTATCACTTATTTGAATAATTAAAATATCAAACTACATTTAACAGGGTGTTGCACATTACTTATCAAAAATTACTAACTATTGGACAGGCAAATATATCAAATAAACAGACAATTCCACTAAATAATTAAAATCTTCTAACAATGATGTTTCTGGTGTTAACTGCGTTTGCATTGACAATAGTTTCAGCATTGAAAGTGTCATTATCGGAGAAAATGGGTACTTGTCCTGTTGCTGGTGCTGGAATGCGGTCTTCGATGGCCCTGTTGTGGAGGCGACAGCAACATTCGATGATCCTTACACATTTTGAAGGGGTGTAGGCCAAAGCTCCTCCTGTTTTGTGCAGACATCTGTAACAGAATATTATTGTTGAATAACATGGATATGAATTATGATCCGTCACCTAGTCATGCGTTTGTTGGAAAGTATAAATTTATGCATTGTCAAGTCCCAAACATTATTTTGTATTTTTTCAAAGAATTTTGCATGTTTTTGCAACTATTTGTATGGCCCATTTGTAAATGGGTTAGTGATGTTTTAAAAATAATTTTATAAAAAAAATGAATTTGAAATAATTTTATGATTTGGGTGTTCTGTATCTAATTCTCCTTTTTCTGTATTGTAAGCTCATTATCAGATGGGGGAGCGATGTTGTCCCATTGGAAGTGCAGTCTCGGGAAAAAGTTAAATTAAAGAAATAAAGAGAAGATAAAAGAGAAGTGTTACCCAGGTAAGAAATTTTGCTTATATGCTTTATGTTTGGAGTCTGTTCTGCAAGTCTAATATTTGAATGAAATCTATTTTTTTTATACTTGCCGAAATCTGGACTTAAGGACACCAAAAGCCCTCTCAACGCAGTTTCTTGTCTTGATGTGACTGGCATTGTACTTCTCCTGTTGTCCTGCTTGGGGCGTGAGGAAAGGAGTCATTAGCCATGGACGAAGGGGGTAGCCACTGTCCCCTAAAAGCCATCCTCCACCTGGCAGCTGGTCCATTATCTCGGGAATGCTCGAGTTTGCAAGTATGTATGCATCATGTGTGGCACCCCCATACTTGCAAACGATGTTAGTAAATCTGAAATGAGATGTTGGTATATAAATGCAGTCATAAGGAAACAATTAAAAAAATGTTGATAGTTTTATAGACCCAACATAGTAATTTCACTGATTGTCCACTTAAAAATAGAATTTTTTATTTACCTCAGGTCAGCGGTCACGATTCCCTGCATGTTTATGGCATGAAACCCTTTCCTGCACACAAAAACATGCTCATCGTCTCCAGTCATTCCCATGATTGGAATCAGAGTTCCATCAATGGCACCAACTACGTTGGGGAAGTTTGCCACCCTCAAAAAGTCCTCCTTTGTCCGAAGAATTTCCTCTTGCCCCATCGGAAAAATGATGTTGTCAAGGCTGGCATTCAGGGCATCAACGACTCCCATAAACATTCTGCTGAATGAGGGTTGAGAAATACCATGTATGTCAGCAGCCTCAGACTGAAAGTCTCCTTTGGACAGAACTCGAAGAGTTGCCAAAACCTGTAAAAATTAATTCTCGTGTGTTAATGTTATTGCTTATTCAAATTTAAATTAAAGTTTCAATGAATATAGATACATGTTTTTGAATTTTCTTTGGTACAGAATGTCTACAATAGAATAGTTGTTTGGACAATTAATGATTACCATGGGGTAAGATTGGGTTATTGGGGGGGAAGGGGGGTGGACAATTTTTTTCATAGGAATACAGAGAATATCTTTAAATCTTTTTCTTAAAAAAGATTTGCCTAGAAAAGCTGTAAATTTTGTGAAAGAATATTAGATAGTGTAGATTCAAATTTGTTCAAATCACAATCTTTAGGAATAGTGTGGGGCCACAAAGGGGATTCAGTTGTACAAAGGAAAACAAATTAATTATTCACAAAAACTGAAATGTTATTATATATGCTTTTACTTATTTATATAGCATTTTTATATATTTTAAAATTGTTTAAACTTTGGCCCCTGGATGATTATTGGGTTCAGAATTTGATGTACATGTATGCTGAATGTGACACGACTATAAAATCGTGTTAGAAAAGGGACTTGATTATACTGGTAAATATAAGAATATCCAGGGGGAAACAGATTTTTTTGTATAGAATCTACATGTATTATACCACGTCCAGATATTTTGTATTGTGACTCAACGAAGCCGATTTTATCCTGCCTAGTGTTGCTCAGGTGAGCGATGTGGCCCATGGGCCTCTTGTACTGTAAATTTCTATACCCCGTGTAATTTTAATGAGGACACAAAGGAATAACAATTATCAAAAGTCCTGAATTTTGCATTGTGGTCCAAATAACAAACATCTTATTATAAATTAATTTTCTGTGTGTTTATAAATGAAAGAATTATACGTGTAGGTGGAATTTCATTGTCATTTGTATGCAGTCGCATATGCTCAGGTTGGACTGAATATACCTGTTATATGTAATTACACAACATTGTCCAGATAGAAGTATTCAAGACTTCACGCATATCGCTAAATGTTAGGAAGTAAAACTGTGAACTGTTAATAAGTTCACGTATGTGGAACTACTGTGTACCCCTTTATACTGAACCTTGTCGTCTATAATAATGCATTACAACATGTTACAGATAATAACAATGAAATTTCATATATTCATCCAATATCCTTTATCTGCAAATATATTCTCGTTGAAAAATTAATGTGAAATATCTCAAATAATATTTTTAAAATAGGTTTCAAAACCCCTAACACAGTTTCACCCGTAAAACAAGAATATCCCTCCGTTTGAGGGTCTGTGCATACTGTTGTGAAAAAATTGATGCCCAAAAGGGGGGGGGGGGTTATAATGGGTATTCATAAAAGACACTGATCATTGTTCATCAGTAAAAGTATGTGTAACATCAAGATTGTGTTTTATCACATAAATGTCATTCTGATGATTATATATATATTTTTGTAAAAGGGGGGGGGGGTGAAATGCTTGGGATTCCTGGTAAATTGTTGGATGAAGAAGGGTCATGATTGATAATTGTACAAGACACTAATCATTGTTTGTCAGTAATTAATCAACCAGACAGCATGTTTAACATTGTGTTTTATCATATCAATATCATGGTGATGAATGTATATATTCGGATTTTTTTTTGGGGGGGGGGTGAAATGCTTGGGTGAAAATTATACTGCAACTAGAAATACATCGGGTTCAATATCAGCGAAATTACTTACCATAGATGAAACAGGCAAAGGATGAGACCTGTTAGTAGGTCGTGAAAGTCTTCTGTCCACCTGCTGAATGAAATCAACGATGGTCCGCCTCGGGAATCGATAACGGCAAATCAGTTCTCGGTCGCAGAAGACATCTAAGGGGTTAGTCCGGTCCCGGAAAACTCTCTGACGTCTCAGACTCTTCTCTCTCGCAAGTGTAAACAAAATCGCCGCCATGTCTGATAAGATACGCGTACCTATAGAGCAGACGTAGATTTACGTCCGATTATGACGTAATTTTACGTCTACGTCATTTTGTGAATACCGTTTTAGACGTAAACGTACGCTACGTCTAAGGTTACGTCTACGTCTACGTCTACGAACTTTAGTAAATATGGGTACTGGTTCATAAAAGTAAACATATTTGCAAATGTAAATATTGGAATACATAGCAAACCAATTTTGTTCAGGAAGACAATATTTAAATTTGCTGCAATAAGAGCATCTAGATAGCTTTTTCAGATAAATATAACTAACAGAAATTTGTAAACTATAATTTTGTTGATCAAGTACTTAACTACAACTCTACAATAAAAAAATTCTGACATGAAAATTAAAGCTCATATTGCTTTAAGAGGTTAATGTCAAAGAAAAGTCTTCTTAAATACGTTTTAGATGTCCTTTATTTAAGCAAAACCACTTGAGATGTATAATTGCTTTAAAGTGAGTTTAAACGTGTGGCAGATAATTAAAAAAATGACATTTCCTTAACATATGTCAATGTCCCGTTTTTTAACTTACCCGAGCGGAAAGCTCAAGTGAGCTTTTCTGATCACATTTTGTCCGTCGTCCGTCTGTCTGTCCGTCCTTCTGTAAACTTTTCCCATTTTTAACTTCTTCTCAAAAAACAGTCAGCCAATTTTAACCAAATTTAGAACAAAGTTTTCCTATGGAAAGGTGAATATTAATTGCAGAAATTAAAGTCCAATTTTTTTTCAAAGCGGAGAAAACCTCGAAACTGTTAAAAAAAAAATTGGGGGGGGGGGGTTGGTGAATTTTTAAAAACATTCTGAGACAAATCAACGTAATTTAGTATAAATCATCCTTATGGAAAGGAAAATATAAATTGCAAAAATTAAGGGCCACTGTTTCCCATATTTGAGTTATAACGAAAATAATAATAAAGAGAAAGGAGTGGGCTTCAATCTGTTTATAACTTTGGGTTTGGTATTCCATAAATCAAAGACGAGATTATTTGTTTGAAGCAGCCATGTTGGACGTAAGATAAACGGGTCAATCTGACAAATATGAATTTGTTTGTTGTACAACAGGACGATGGGAATCTTTGAAACATGCAAGATACAATGTTGCCGATTTTGTGAAGCAAATTGAGGTTAAATATTCCAATGCGTTATCGCTTTTGACGGTGGCTTTAGCTTGTTTTGGTTTTCGTTTCATTTTCATTAATTACGCTTTGTAAGACTATCGCCTGTATATTGTAATTTTTACCTATCAAATCAAACATAGACTTCTGTAAATAAGACAGCTGACTGTTTTCCTGAGCAAAATATGATGCATTAACGGGTACCGGACATTAACAACATACTAATTAAAATACAATTCAATTCAATTACCAAATAGACTATCGGTAATTCGGTTAGATCTTTGCGTAATGCTTGATTATGCAATGTGTTTTGTTAGATGCTCAGTATTTTCTTGAGTTTATTTAGTCTAAACATAGATTAATTTCGCTTATGGAAATTATATATGTGATTTATTTTAAAAAAAAAATTGTGCCCTTTCTTTGTTTAAGTGCATTTTTTTTTTAAAAGTGTATGCAATAAGTGTAAACGATTGTTGTTTACCTGGCGTAAACGATTTTTGTTATTTATATATTGTTATTGAAGATTAAGTGTATGCAAAACTAAGTGTAAAATCCGGATATTTATTTATTGTTATTTTACCTAGGGGCCAGATGGCACAATATCTATTGAACACCCATATAAAACCATTGTTACTCAAATGAGCGATGTGGCCTATGGACCTCTTGTATACAGTGAATTGCAAAAATTCTAGCATGAATTTGAAGATTTTCAAATGAGCGTTTAGAAAACCGCCATCCTGATTTGTGTTTATAGCTTGTTGCCATCTTTCTTTGTTTTAGTGCATTTCTGTTTTAATTGTTTACAATTTTCTATTTATTAACCATATTTGAGTGTCAAGTTTCCAGTTATAAGCAAGATACAAAGCTTTGCTCACAATTCTATGTTTGCACACAGAGCTAAGGCCATGCTTATGTTCGTTTATATTCTAAATGCTGAAAAGGAAATACCAAGTTTAAAAATCTAAATTGAATGTAATAAACTCATGTGAACAACACATGACTCGAACCTAGCAGAATTGTGATCTCTGTATCTTGCTTATAATCCTACGATTGACGCTGAGAATTTGATTGATCAATTTTGATTGTCTCGCTTAATATTAAATACTTACTAGTACAAAATAATTTAAAGGGAGATATACTGTAACTACTTTCTGGACCCCCTTCTTATACGATGAATAATATGAGATCTACGACAAATTTGAAATTTTCAGACACGAGTAAATAAAAACGACGTCTTATAAACAGTTTCCATAGTTTTGACACAATTTTGTTATTGGAATTATAATTAAATGCATAATCGCTGTTCTTGAGAAAATATTACAGCGGAAATTCATCTTTGGTTTGTAGCCATTTGTTGTTTTTTAATAAAAATGAAAATAGAAGGTGGGCCTTGGTACAATAGAGTGATATGTCTGTATATACATTGATTAGAATAGCTCTTTGACATATCACGTGACAACATATTTCATTCGAGTGTATTCATCGATCAAGTGAGTAAGGTTTTAAAATGTCACACGAGTTCACGCCAGGTAAACAACAATCGTGTATGAAGAGGAAGACCAAAAAAAAATTTGAATGTTTTTAATTTGAGGAATTGAGTGCATTGAAGTACACATTTTTTTTAAAATAAAATACAATATCTGGTAAGAAGGTTTGGAAGAAAAAGTACCAAATCATTGAATATGCCTACTTGATGTCATATATTTTTATCGCTTTATAAAGTGGGGGGGGGGGGGGGGGGCGGGCGGAACTTAAATAAAGGGAATTGGAAGTGAACAGTGTACCCCTGCCGAAAATTTATTTTATATCTTGCATTGGATTTTTTTCTTATTTTCGGTAAAAATGGTTTACCATAAAGGTACATATGTCAAAGATTAAGTATATGCAAAACTAAGTGTAAAATTCGGATATTTAGTAATTGTTATTTTACCTAGGGGCCTAAGTCACAATATCGATTGAACACCCATATACAAGAGGCACAGGGGCCACATCGCTCACCTGAGCAACAATAGCCTTATATCTGATCAAATTAGCATTACAGTATCAAAATTAAAATATCTTGACAACTAAGTACAGTAGATCTTGCTCAAAAAATTTAAAACATCTGCCGAATTTTATCCACATAGTTTTATGGTAAATACATAGCTCCTTTTGTTGTTGTACCTGTAAGAAGATTTTTCTCTATTCCTATATAACCCCCCACCCCCCCCCCCCCACTTTGTGGCCCCACTTTTCTCTAGGGAATCATGGTTTGATCAAACTTTAATCTGCACAACCCGTGCTTTCACACCAGTTACTACTTTTTGGACTGAAAACTTTCCCAGAATATTTTTAAAGATTTTCTCTATATATTCCTATGTAAAAAATCATCCCCCCATTGTGGCCCCGCCCTACCCCCGGGGACCATGATGTAAACAAACTTGAATCTACACTATCTGAGGATGCCTCCACAAAAGTTTGAGCTTTTCTGGCCTAATAGTTTTTAAGAAGAAGATTTTTAAAGATTTTCTCTATATATTCCTATGTAAAAATTCATCCCCCCATGGTGGCCCCATCCTAACCCCCTGGGACCATTATTTAAACAAACTTGAATCTAAACTATCTGAGGATGCTTCCGCTCAAATTGGAGCTTTTCCGGCCTAATAGTTTTTGAGAAGAAGATTTTTAAAGATTTTCTCTTTATATTCCTATGTAAAAATACATCCCCAATTGTGGCCCTACCCTACCCCCGGGGACCATGATTTAAACAAACTTGAATCTACACTATCTGAGGATGCCTCCACTCCAATTTGAGCTTTTCTGGTCTAATAGTTTTTGAGAAAAAGATTTTTAAAGATTTTCTCTATATATTCCTATGTAAAAATTCATCCCCCCATTGTGGCCCCACCCTACCCCCGGGGACCTTGATTTAAACAAACTTAAATCTACACTATCTGAAGATGCTTCCACTCCAATTTGAGCTTTTCTGGCCTAATAGTTTTTGAGAAGAAGATTTTTAAAGATTTTCTCCATATATTCCTATGTAAAAATTCATCTCCCATTGTGGCCCAACCCTACCCCCGGGGACCATGATTTAAACAAAACTTGAATCTACACTATCTGAGGATGCTTTCACTTCAAATTGAGCTTTTCTGGCCTAATAGTGTTTGAGAGGAAGATTTTTAAAGATTTTCTCTATATATTCCTATGTAAAAATTCATCCTCCGTTGTGGCCCCACCCTTCCACAGGGGACCGGGGACCATGATTTAAATAAACTTGAATCTACCCTATCTGAGGATGCTTCCGCTCAAATTGGAGCATTTCTGGCCTAATAGTTTTTGAGAAGAAGATTTTTAAAGATTTTTTTCTATATATATTATGTAAAAATTCATCCCCCCATTGTGGCCCTACCCTACCCCCGGGGACCATGATTTAAACAAACTTGAATCTACACTATCTGAGGATGCTTCCACTCAAATTTAAGCTTTTCTGGCCTTATAGTTTTTGAGAAGAAGATTTTTAAAGATTTTCTCTATATATTCCTTTGTAAAAATTCACCCCCCCCCCCCATGGTGGCCCCACCCTACCCTTGGGGACCATGATTTAAACAATCTTGAATCTACACTATCTGAGGATGATGCTTCCACTCAAATTTGAGCTTTTCTGGCCTAATAGTTTTTGAGAAGAAGGTTTTTAAAGATTTTCTCTATATATTCCTTTGTAAAAATTCATCCCCCCCATTGTGGCCCCACCCTACCCCCGGGGACCATGATTTGAACAAACTTGAATCTACACTACCTGAGGATGCTTTCACTCCAATTTGAGCTTTTCTGGCCTAATAGTTTTTGAGAAGAAGATTTTTAAAAATACCTACAAATTTTAAATAATTCTAAATTGTCTCCCTTTTAAAGAGGGTGTGGCCCTTCATTTGAACAAACTTGAATCCCCTTTACCCAGTGATGCTTTGTGCCAAGTTTGGTTGAAATCTGCCCAGTGGTTCTGGAGAAGAAGATGAAAATGTGAAAAGTTTACAACGACAACAACGCCAACGCCGACGCCAAAGCCAACGACGACAGACAACGGACAAATTTTGATCAGAAAAGCTCACTTGAGCTTTCAGCTCAGGTGAGCTAAAAACCATTGTTACTCAAATGAGCGATGTGGCCCATGGGCCTCTTGTATACAGTGATTTACAGAAACTCTAGCGTGAATTTAAAGATTTTCAAATGAGAGTTAAGGTGGAATATCCCTCTGATAAGAGAGATAACTTCTGTAGAAAATAATTTTACTTTGTGTCTGTTAACTCACAATTATTAAGGCATATGTAGCAACAAGAGAGACGGTGCTGGGCCCAAATTTATGTTGGAAGACGACATTTATTTATATTCAAATATAGAAAAAGACAATTTGAACGGAACGAACTGAACCCCAACTTTTAGAAGGCGAGGGGGGGGGGGGGGGTAAAGAAAACTTTTACAAAAAAATTGCAAGAAGCGAATCATATTGATCAAACATTTGTGAGGCAACATCTATATGCATACCCCTCCCCCTCCCCCCAATGGATTAATTTTAAAAAAATAGAACTAAATTGTATGTACTACTTCAGTACATGAACAGTATGTGTTTGATGTTTTAGGCCAGATAATTTTTGAATGCTTTTTTTTCTCTCTCTATTTATAGCTCGTTCACAAAGATGAATAAATTATATTGGGAAAAACGTGACCAAGAAAATTTGCAAACTCTGGACTTAATTATCATCGTTTGAAACTAAAATTGAATAAGTATTTTCTATTCTGAGATAGCAGATATGGGACAACAAAATTAAAAACAAAACCACAGTATCACATTTTATTCAAGACAATATATCCCTATATTGAGATCATACCAATTACTGGAAGATCATTCATTTGATCCTTTTTTGTGTTATAACAAAATGCTCTTGTTTACGTTTATTAAACTAAATATAAGGATCCATTTACTATCTTATCCAAATTTAAAAGCAGAAATTCTTTTTTTTGTTGTTGAAAAATTAGAAACTGTGTCATATACTGTATGTAAAACATGTATGTAAAACCATCAATAGTCTATGATAAAAAAAAACTCTTGCTGATTGAAGCAATTTTTGTTACAAACCTATAAAACAAAGTGCTATTCTGAACTAAAAAGCAGCTATTCAATATGTTTTGTAATATGATTTGGCAATGTATATAACTATATCTAATTTTAATATACAGTTGATATTTTTCATTCCATGCTGCGATGGTAAAATTTTGCTTTTTCTTATCATTATGTCTAGTTTTCTTCATATCATGATTAGACACATTATCAATTTTTTAAAAATCTAGCAGCGCTTCATCAGTTCAACTTTGTTTCATTTGAATCTATTGATAATGACTGATGAAAATAAATATGATTTTTTTTAAAAAACATATGGTAAAATTAATAGCATAGGGATATTACACCTTAAGAAAAATGATAGCTTGTTGCCATCTTCTTGGAAGACGGTTTACAGAGTTGGAATAATTTTTTTTTATCGAACTTTAACATATTCACATACCAGAGTATAAGTATAGCGCATAAACAAAGATGTATAGTTGCAATGTATACATATACATTTATAGTATTTGTGCGATAGATACACTGTACATCCAATATTAAGATATAAAGTGTATGTTCATATACATATTACTCCTTAGAAGAGTTACAATATAGTTTGAACAAGAATATATATATATGGTATATAATATATGTGAAAATGGATTTATTTATGGAAAAAAGGAAAAATTTAAAGATACAGAACAAACAAAAAAAATAAATAAGAGACAAGGACATTAAAGTGGCTCACTACACCTTAAAATATTTTCTCAAATCAGCAGAAAATTACTTGATTATGATAGATATCATAATGGATAAGAAGTATTTAAGTCAAATAGGCAAAAAATGTGCAATTTTGGATGAAAAATTACATTTTCGAAAATTTAATTCAGAAAACAGGAACAAAAGCTCCAATCGGATTCGAACTCGTGATCTGCGGTTCAGAAGCCAAATACTTTAACCACTGAGATAGGACGATATACAAACGAATCGAACGATATAAACAGTTTAACAAAACATTTAAATCGCCATCTTGTGACGTGGTGTCTTAAAAAGTATAAGTCTGGGTGTAGTGAAGTACCTTAAGGAGAAAAAGGTGATGAATGTTCTAAACGTTGAAATATATCTTTCCAATAAGTATCAAACAAATGAGAGTTACAGTTTTTCAGAAGCAAAAAGTTTTTCTATACACAGTCTTCTAATTATAGATTTCTCAATGATATTTACATTTAGCCTTGATATTTTCATTTTACTTTGCAGAATATATTGTTTTGTGAAAAGAATGATTCTCTTACCTATGAATTTCTTTATTATCATATTTTCCAAAAAGGATTGAATATTTATCAAAATTTATTTGTAAACCAAAGATATATGTTCTTCAATTCAATCCAAATTTCTTTCACTCAATAACAGTCGACAAAAAAATGTTCTATTGTCTCAGGGGTCTGTTGACAAAAGTAACACATTGAAGAATTTACTATCCCTATTCTATGTAAATAATAATTGATTGGCAAGATCCTATTTAATAGTTGGTAATGAAGCCACAGTAATTTTGAATCCTTTGTGCACTTAAAGGGCAGACTATAAATTTTCCTTCATTGTTTTTGAGTCAATCGATTTCTGACACATATTTTGTTTCATATCTTGGATAAGTTCTTTTCTTTGATATTAAGAGATTGTACATGTCACAACAACTCTTCTTGGATCTACAAAATATTTCTACTGTATTTGGGTAACCAATATTACAGTTCCTAGTT
This sequence comes from Magallana ariakensis, assembly GCA_020458035.1. Classification (NCBI taxonomy): domain Eukaryota; kingdom Metazoa; phylum Mollusca; class Bivalvia; order Ostreida; family Ostreidae; genus Magallana; species Magallana ariakensis. The sequence goes on along the minus strand of CM035814.1, from coordinate 39,821,874 downwards.
AACTGTTTATTTAATACTTTAACATAATTTTGTAATGCTTTTGTTAGACCGAGATATTGAACAGAATTTCTTTTTAAGTTGAATCTGTTTTTCAACTCATTATAACTAAACATCTGATTATCATTTTCATAAATATCCCATATATATATATATATATATATATATATATATATATATATATATATATATATATATATATATAACCTAATTTAAATAAATCCTTAAAAAGACTGATTTATCGTCGATATTAATATCTGGATTATACCATATGTGTTCATTAAGAATTCTATTACAATTTAATTTTTGCACATCAATAATTGTTCTCCGACATTGTAATACGTCTTTCCAAAATCTATTGTTTGAATTTTTCATAATCATATTGGTAAAATCAATACAAAATTTCACCAGTGTTTGCATATTATATCCAAAATTAGCTTTAAACAAGTTTGTCCATTTAAATTTGAGAATTTAAGCCTTCTAATACAGCTTCATTTAAGTGCTACCATAAAGTTTTCTTTCAAAACTTCTAATAAATTCTAGTGTTGGGTTTGGTATAGTTAAGATTAAATGATTAATTTTTGGGACTATAAGTGTTTTAATAACTGTTATTTTTCCTATCGGTGTAAGATTTCTAGAATTTCATCTGAATAAGAGATTATCAATGTTTTCCATTACTGGTTTATGATTTATATCTATCATCTCTTCCAGATTAACTGAAAAACTTATACCCAAAAGATTGAACCTTGTGTTAAATTCAGTAAATTTCCATCTAGAGTAATGATAAACTTCTTCGAGAATTTTTTACATCCTATCCAAATTATTTTTGTTTTACTTAAGTTTATCTTTAATTCAGACACATTTGAATATAAGTCTAGTGTTTGGAGAATTCCGTCAAGAGCTTTTGAAGAGCCGTCTGTGATTAATGAAGTGTCATCTGCATACTGCGATATTTTATATTCTTCTCCATCTATATTTATGCCCTTTATATCTTTATTATTTCGAATTAAGATACCAAGCTTAAGAATTTCAGCACAGAGTATAAATAAATATGTAGAAATGGGATCACCATGTCTACATCCTCTCTCTTGTTAGAAATATTCAGATGTTATGCCATTTTGTATAATGCATGAAGTTATATTGTTGTAGAAAACTTCCATCCATTTTTTAATTGATTTATTAAAATTAAAATACTCAAAAGTTTCGAAAAAAAAAAATTTCCAAGACACGGAATCAAATGCTTTTTCAAAATCAATAAGCATAATTAGACCTAGTATTTGTTTACTTACAGTGTATAGTAGTTCATAATATCATATACATTTCTCATAGTTTCCCCAGTAAACCTACCTTTAACAAAGCCTGTTTGATCATGACCAATTAATTTATCTAAGAATTTTTTAATTTGTTCTGCTATACAGCCTGTCGTTTTTCTATATACAACTGTTAAAAAAGTTATGAGACGCCAATTTTTCAAAAACTGATTAGGTTTATCTTGTTTTGGAACACAAGTAATTTTTCCTAGCTAATTAGTAGAAGAAAAATCATCTATTTAATGCGATTTATTAATTGCTCTCATAACAAAGTATTTCAAATCAGGCCAGAAATTTTTTTTAAAAAACTCAGCTGTAAAACCGTCGGCACCAGGGCTTTTATCATTTTTCATATTTTCAAAAAATTGAGGGCTTCATGTTCCCATTAGGTCCTTCTATACTTTCTTTTCCTTCCTCCGTAAGTTTTCTTATGTCCAAATTAGTTAATTTCAAACATATATTTTCATTTTTCAATTGTCATTTTTTCTTGTACAAGTTCTCATAAAACATTTTTGTTTCATTTAAGATATCTTCTTGTGCAGAATTTGGCCATTTTCTCTTTCTAGTTTAGTTATTTGTTTACTGATAAAGTTTTGTGATTCTAAATTACAAAAATATTTTGATGGTTTTTCTCCCTCTTCTATCTATTTAACTCTTGGCCTTATGTGATTTCTTCCAAGCTTGTAGTTTCTAATATTTTTGAGTTCAGTTTGTTTTTCTTCAATTACATGTAGTTTTATTGATTCATTGTCAGCATTTTGTTCTAATAATTTAATTTCATTCTCTAACTTTTTTTCAGTTTCATTTTGGAGTTTGTTTTTAAAAGTTGCATATGATATTGTTTTCCCTCTTATTTCCATAAGTGTCTAAAACTATGTGATCTTTTATTCTGAAACAGATGTCTGCATTACTTATACTTTCAATATTTTCAATATCATAAACCAAAGATGCGTATTGCTTTTTGATGCCGGTTATTCTCTGTTAAATTAATTGTACATAATCAATATCTGTTAAAAAGGAGTTATTAAATTTCCAAACACCTCTTCCCTTTTTAAGTTCAGTAAGTCTGCAATAAATAACAACTGGGGAGTGATCCGATCTATATATATATATATATATATATATATATATATATATATATATATGAAATACGAAAACTATCTTCCAAATCTAAGATATTAATTATTTTATTAAGTTCGCATTGGTTTTGGGGGTTGTTAAGTTTTTTGTAGTTCATGGTATCCAGTTCTTGGTTCAAAACAAAATTAAAGTATCCTGCTTGTATTATATGCTGATTAATATACATCGTTTCAATTTCATTTCTTAAGTTACTATAAAAATCAGGTTGATCTGTCTTTGGTCCATATACCGGTACATTCATTAAAAGGAAATCTTTGTTTTCAATCTCAACTTCAAAAATTAAAAAATTACCATTTGCATTACAGGTGGTATTTTTTACCTTAAAATCAAAATTATTTTTAAATAATAATGCTACTCCACTGGAAAATGATATGAAAGAACTGAAATATGTCTTACCACCCCAAACAATTTGTATGGTTTGTTCCTCATCACAAGTAAAGTGTGTATCCTGAAGAAAGTAGATATTATAATTCCTATCCTTAAGGTAATTTAGCACATCGCTTCTTTTTTATAATCGCCAAGGCTTTGACAATTGACAGTCAGTATTTGCAAGAAATCGTAACTTGTCTTATCCATTATCAGACTGGAAAAACAGGGTATTCATCACCAAAGAGAAAAAAGATTGAGGTATAAAAGTAAAAAATAGTCATTAACTGCTCTAACGAATGCCAGTGACATTTGAACAGTAACATATGGAGTTGAAATAATTTACTTATGGTTGTACACTTCCTCTCATTGTGATTGATTGAAAATACATGATGAGAAATTTTACATTTATTTTATTGGTCGCAGTCCTGATCAGCGCAAGGGAATAATTATGATCTAATTTACGTACGACTTTTTTAATATTGACTTTTTTGCTTTGAATGAAATTCAGACTTAAAATTTTCAGTAGAACTAGTTGAAAGATATATTCTTTAATAGATTAATAGATATTGAAAATATTTGTTCATTTCTTGTTTTGTTTTCTATGTAAATACTAATATGTGAAACTTTGATACGGTAAAGTTAATATCATTCATATATAGTATAATAAAAAATAACAGATAGCCGATTCACTTTTTGAATCGATTCACGTTTTGAATCGGCTTTGTTATTTTTTATTATTTATTACTTGTGTGGATTAACTTTACTCATTTTGGATTATATATAGTATATATATAGAGTGGTATAAGCTTTGATTTTATTGAAATAGTACGAGTCTTTCTAGGATATCATTTTCTTTACTATAGTCGATCTCAATTAACTAGCATATCTTATGCACAACATTATCATTTTTTTTTTCAATTTTAGACACGTACGCTTAAAAAGTACATTAAAAAAGTTTCACACGCCATGTTATGTAGGGGAAGGCGACATTATATAAATAGTGCCTGTTTGGGAGGGTAACAGTTGAAATTGACAACCCTCGAAAACCATTGTCAACCGACGCGAAGCGGAGGTTGCATGTGTTTTTCGAGGGATGTCAATTTCAACTGTTACCCTCCCAAACAGACACTTTTTATTTTATTATACTGAATGTCTTAAGTTTTGAGAAGATTTTACCGCTTTTATATAGAAATGACGTGAATTATACGGCGAACTCTACGCGCATAATATACGCATAATTACGCGCATGGAACATTTCGTTTTATTATACTTTCATGTTAAATACTGAAATCTGATTGGTTTAGACGAAGTTGACAATCCGTTCTAATACCCTCAGCGTTAGCAACACTCTTGGCAACGGGCCGATAGAACAAATTGTTACATGCGCGTAAATTATGCGCGTACGGTTCGCCGTAGAACTCACGTCTTTTCTACATAAAAGCAGTAAATATGCCATAAAATTAAGACATTCAGTATAATAAAATAAATAGTGTCTGTTTTGTAGGGTAACAGTTGAAATTGACACCCCTCGAAAACCATTGTCAACCTCCTCGGTTGACAATGGTTTTCTCGGGGTGTCAGTTTCAACTGGTACCCTCCCAAACAGGCACTATTTATATAGTGTTACCCGTTGCCAAGTGTTTTGCTAACACTGAGTGTAATGGAACTAATTATCAACTGCGTCTAAACAAATCAGATTTCAGTATTAAACATGAAAGTATAATAAATACTTTTATTATACTTTCATGTTAAATTTTGGTATTGTCATTTTTTTTACTATTCCCATGAAAAATGAAGCAGATGACAAAATTGCTTCTGTTACCATGAGAGATGGTTCCCATAGCAACAGTTTGAGGCTATCGTGCATCTTTATTAACCAAAGCGTATCGAATTATGAATTATGAAGAAAATTGGTGAACTTAAAAACTGCATTTAAACAAAAAGAAAAAAAGAATGACTACATTTGCTTTTTTAATTCGCTTTCTGTGTCGACTGGAAGTGACGGCCGAACAATTCATTACTATTTTTTTTAAAGGGTCTACTGTGATAACATAAACATTCAATTAAAAAAAATAAAACACGAACTCTTTCGATGACTATCGGAAATGACGAACAAATTATTAATGATTGTTCCCCTCATATTTATTTTAAGACCTTCCAATGTTTCATGTTTCGAATTTGTAGTCTTCAAGGGACATAACGTAAAATTAAAAGTAATTACAATACATATATACTTTATCTATTTATCATCTACTCTATGATTCCATCTTACACAGCAAAGGTAGGTTACAATTTCTGAGATCTCGACAAAATGGCAAGATATACCAACGGATGAACAGTATTTTACATTATTTAGCGCTGTTACGTGTTACAGTTCCTAAATCTTCAATTACACGTTAAACAACCAGAAATTTTTGATTGCTTATTTTAATCATTTTTCATCTGCTTATTTTAATCATTTTTCATCGAATCAAAACTTCCAAAAGCCGATTCTTGTGTTTGCCTCCTGTGACGACCGGAAGTGACGGACTACAATTGTATACCTCCATGACATCCTTCTGAACATAAACTTAAAATCGTTGAAATTCTTAACCGTTTTAAAAATATTTCCTTGGCAAAATTACTTAAATTACTTAAAATCGGACGCCGTTGACGAACAGAAATGACCTCGTCTGTAAAAAAAAATACATGTAGTGTAAAGATTGAGTAATTCTGGGAACGTTTACATTTCTTGAAAATCAGTTGTGTCGTTTCCGATATAAAAGGTTTTGAAGATGTTGTGCCAAAATATCATAGACTTTTAAATTGGTATTGATTTTCTAGTTCTACCTCAGAACGACGTTCAACGCGATAAAACATTTTTGAGACTATCATTTGATTTAGTTTCCCAAAAAGACGGGCATTTATAGCTCCCTATTGATGTTTTGTCTTCATACCGTTTACAAGTTTACCTACTACTTAGGAAATACTTGACCTTAACACCGAAAGACAAGGCAGGTGTGTAAATCCTTGCTTAGGTAAATTTCTATAATCATTGGGACTTGCTCACATGGTGGAGACCCGAATATGTCCAATTCTTTGCTAATCTTGAATAGGCTTTATCAGTAAAACTGCAAATAATGACATAAGGAAACGTTTTATTTTATCCGGAAAAGCATGCTGTGAAAAGAAGCTTAAATTGCACAAGGTAGATATGACCAGCTGTCGGGTTAATATATCTCTCTGTTGTCGAGATTTAGCATTCCCTATAGCAATCGTTTCTTAAATTCTTTCACAAAACGTTGATTTGGTTTCAAAGGTTATGCACAATATGAATTAGCCCCTTTATTTTCCCCTAAATTCCTACATGTTAATCTACCCTCCCCCCTCCCGACCCAGTATACAAGAATCAACCTATTTGCGCATTTCATGTCTGCCTTAGCAAAGAAGTTCCCTTCCTAGATTGCATAGGATAGGCACACCACTGTACCACAGGAAGTGCTTAACTGATGCGTATGTACGTGTTCATGCAATATGCTATCGAATGAGAAATGTTGTTGAAAATTGAAATTCTAATTACAGCACAAGATTGTGACTCTATCTGATATATCTCTTGCAAAACATCCATTTTATAAAAAAGCCATTTTAGAGTGTTTCATAAATATATATTTTTCAATCTTATTATATTTGCATGTTCAAGTGTCTTGCTGAATTGTGTGTGTTTAATAACATGGCGTGATTGATTGAAAAGTCTTTAGCTTGTTGCTCTACAAAAGTCTGCACAATGTTAACAAAGGTACAGAACTATAGCTCAAATGTCTGATGTGGCATTTGCATAAAATAAACTTATAAAAGTCAATACTTTTAATCGTTTTATAATTAAAAAATAAAGTAAACATAAAGAATGGGAACTCGGTCTTTTACTTTTATTGGGGTATCCTTTATGCACGCGAACAATTACATTTGGCAAAGGAATAATCATTGTCTTATGAATTATAAATGGTAAAATGACACAGCTTTTAATAATGAAACACTTTAAAGTTAATGCCTAAAATACATGCAACACCTGCACGTAGTATTGGGAGGAGGAACTCAGTCTCTTGCAGTGCTGATGGTTTTTTTTCAAAATCAAACTCAGGTAAATAAACAAGTTCATTAATGAACATTTCAATTTTAAATACGATACATGTATATGCTTCGTACATGTATACGTCAACCGTATTCGGCATATATGGATTTCTAATAAACATTATTCATTTCTTGGGGGCATTATCGGTTTTGATTCAAAAATGTGCATTTAATATGATAATGAAGTCTTTGAAAATACATAATGATTATATAAATCTTTATGTAATCTATTCATCGAATTAACAGATTGGTTATAAGCTTTTAAATTAAGGGACATGGTCACGATTTTTGTCAAAATTTATTTAACCGTTTTTAATTTTTAGATTGCTTTAGTAAGGCATCTCTAATAGTCAACCAAAATTTGAGTGTCAGTCGTGGAGACAAGCGAGATACAAGTCTTTGTTTTATAAACAAAGTTTGTGTCATGTTTTCGTTTACATTTTGAATGTTAAAAAGACAATTCCAGGTTTAAAATAAAAACGAATGCGACAAACTGTGGAACTGTTATTTATATTCAAAGCGAATTTAATTTAGCACTTAGCAGATAAAAAAAATCAGCTTGCAAAAGAACTTTTTACCGGTATATTGAACCATTATGTAAACAAAAACATGGCACGAGCCTTGTTTACATAGCAAACAATTGTAAGTTCTGATCTTGTCTATGTCTTTACGACTAACATTCAAGTTTTGTTGATCATTATAAATGCATAACTAAAGCATTGTAAACAATAAAAAAAGAGAAAATTAGACCAAATCGTGACCATACCCCTTTAACGGTCAAATTGTGATATGAATGTCTCAAATTTACCTTCAGGAGCAAACTTTTGATTTCCTGTTATATATATAAAATATCAACAACAAAAAGTAATCGCACTTTTCAATTTTTCGTTTGTCTGCTTCCAGATGGTTTATTCATCTACTGGTGCTCCAGTCTTATACCGAAGACGATCGGTTACTCTCAAAGTAAAAGCTTGCATCCTGTGTGCAATGGCTTTAACAACTATTTTCGTTGGACAATTCTACAAAGCGATACATTTTGAAAAACGCATTCAAACAACATATCGCGAAGTTGGGTATGGTCCTGAACCATTCTGTTGCGTCGATAATGGATCATCTATTTTCCTCTTCTTGGCAGTGCCCAGCGCAACAGGTAACTTTAGACAAAGGATAGCTATCCGGAATTCGTGGGGTAGTGTTGTTAATGGAGATCCTTCTCTGCAACTGGCATTCTTTGTTGGAACTCCAAGAAAAACTACAATCAAACATGAATTAGCGGAAGAAAAACTAAATTACAGGGATATAATTGAAGTGAACATGGATGAAAAATACGAAAATTTAGCTAAAAAATCAATTAGTATAATAGAGTGGATTTATATGCATTGTAACCATGCTAAATTTATTTTAAAGGTAGATGACGATATGTTTTTGAATATAAAAAACTTAATAGACGATCTAAACGTTTCAAGTCTTAGGAACTCGATCATTGGCTGTAAAGTGACGCACTCATCACCTTCAAGATTTCCGCTCTCCAAGTGGTATATATCGCGTCAGCAATACCGGGCCAACACATTCCCAGACTATATCAGTGGCCCAGCATACATAATTACTGGTGACATTCTCTCTAAACTTTACTTTGCGACCAAATACTTGCCTTACATATTTTTAGAGGACGTGTATTTAACAGGAATATGCCGGAAACATATCAACGCTATCGCGGTGGGACATCCTGGCTTTAGTTGCGGATATAGAGATCAAGGACCGTGAGGCGGACATTTCCGGTACAAAATTACAGGACATCATTATTATCCTGAAGAAATTGAACGAATGTGGTTTGAATTGAACGATAGGTGGCATACCTGTCCACTTCTACATTCCTATTTTGTGTCAAAAGCTCTTGATATTTTATTTCTAGATTTCTAAATTTTCCCAATACACTAGAGTTTGATTTCAATATCAATTCATTGAATATTTCTCAATGAAATTTATTTTTATTTTTAGAATTTAATAATTATAGCTAATGTGGCTTTCATAATGACGAAAGCACGATTTACACGTATACAGACAGTCGCATGTGCTTTACAGACTACAATTTTATAATATTGTTCATAGAATATATTCCTTGTGGACTTTTTTAATTACAAGAAAGGGTATAAAGCGCTGAAAATAATCCCATCTTTTTTCCCATTTCTAGTTTATTCTATAGTGTTTATTCTATAATATATGTTTTCATTATTTTATGATATGCCGTAGAATACAAATACGAGTTGTTATTTTTTTTACTTTTTATTAAGTAGCAAATGTTGTATAACTTTTCTACTAAGTGTTACTATAGTCTATTTCATGTTTTGTACTTTTGGCATTATTTTTTATGAATGCTACATCTGTTTTTCAACACAATCTGTCTTAAGTTTTAAGATTGAAAAAAAAAACCCAAAGCAAACCAGATAGAATATACTCATTGAGAATTAAGAAGATTCAAATATAAAGAGGATGCTATTAATGAACAAGAGGCCCATGGGCCACATCGCTCACCTGAGGAACAATAGGTATGATAAAATCAGCTTAATGAAGTCATAATAAAAACTATCTGGACAATGTAGTATAATACATGTAGATCCTGTATAAATAAAAATCAATTTTTTACACTGGATATTCTTAAGTTTATTATCATTAGTCCCTTTTCTAACAGGATGATTTTATAGTAATATCACATGTTGAGCATTGCAGCTCTCAAAAAGATCCTAAACAATTGTTTATAAATGGGATATGAACCTACATCAAACTCTGAACCCCTTGTGAGACCCAATCGTCCAGGAATCACCCAGAAGCCAAAATCTAAACAATATTAAATAATCACCTGGCTGATTAGCTTTCCTAGCTTATTAGTTTCTTAGAAGACGATTTTTAAAGATTTACACTATATATTTCTATGTAGAAATTCGATCCCCAATTGTGGCCCCACTCTACCCGTGGGGGAAATGATTTTCACAACTTTAAATATACACTACCAGAGAATGCTTCCACACAAGTTTCAGCTTTCCTGGCTAATTTGTTTCTGAGAAGAAGATTTTTAAAGATTTACTCTATATATTCCTATGTTAAAAGTTGATCCCCCCCCCCCCATTGTGGCCCCACCCTACCCTCGGGAGTCATGATTTTCACAACTCTGAATCTACACTACCTGAGGATGCTTCCACACAAGTTTCAGCTTTCCTGGCCAAATGGTTCTTGAGAAGAAGATTTTTAAAGATTTACTCTAGTATATATTCCTATGTTCAAAATCGACCCTCCGTGGTAGCCCCACCCTACCTCCGGGGGTCATGATTTTCACAACTTTGAATCTACACTATCTGAGGATGCTTCCACATAGGTTTCAGCTTTCCTGGCCAAATGGTTCTTGAGAAGAAGATTTTTAAAGATTTACTCTAGTATATATTCCTATTTTAACAAGAGGCCCAGGGGCCACATCGCTCATCTGAGCAACAATAGCCTTTACTCTGATCAAATTAGCATTACAGTACATGTATCAAATCAAAATATCTTGACAACTAAGTACAGTAGATCTTGCTTAAAAAATTTAAAACATCTGCCGATTTTTATCCACATATTTTTATGGTAAATACATAGCCCTTTTTGTTGTTGTACCTGTAAGAAGGTTTTTCTCTATTCCTATATTCCCCTCACCCCCCCCCCCCCCCCACTTTGTGGCCCCACTTTTCTCTAGGCAATCATGGTTTGATCAAACTTTAATCTGCACAACCCGTGCTTTCACACAAGTTACTACTTTTTGGCTGAAAACTTTCCAAGAATATTTTTAAAGATTTTCTCTATATATTCCTATGTAAAAATTCATCCCCCCATTTTGGCCCCGCCCTACCCCCGGGGACCATGATGTAAACAAACTTGAATCTACACTATCTGAGGATGCTTCCGCTCAAATTGGAGCATTTTTGGCCTAATAGTTTTTGAGAAGAAGATTTTTAAAGATTTTTTTCTATATATATACAATAATAAAATTCATCCCCCCGATTGTGGCCCATCCTACCCCCCGGGACCATGATTTAAACAAACTTGAATCTACACTATCTGAGGATGCTTCCTCTCCAATTTGAGCTTCTCTGGCCTAGATTTTCTCTATATATTCCTATGTAAAAATTCATCCCCCCATGGGGCCCCACCCTACCCCCGGAGACCATGATTTGAACAAACTTAAATCTACACTATCTGAGGATATTTCCACTCCAATTTGAGCTTTTCTGGCCAAATAGTTTTTGAGGAGAAGATTTTTAAAGATTTTCTCTATATATTCCTTTGTAAAAATTCATCCCCCCATCCTACCCCCGGGGACCATGATTTAAACAAACTTGAATCTACACCTCCTGAGGATGCTTCCATACAAGTTACAGAATTTCTGGCCTAATAGTTTTTGAGAAGAAGATTTTTGAAAAATACCTACAAATTTTAAATAATTCTAAATTATCTCCCCTTTGAAGAGGGTGTGGCCCTTCATTTGAACAAACTTGAATCCCCTTTACCCAGTGATGCTTTGTGCCAAGTTTAGTTGAAATCTGCACAGTGGTTCTGGAGAAGAAGATGAAAATGTGAAAAGTTTACAACGACAACAACGCCAACGACGACAGACAACGGACAAATTTTGATCAGAAAAGCTCACTTGAGCTTTCAGCTCAGGTGAGCTAAAAATCGACCCTCCCCATTGTGGCCCTACCCTACCCCCCAATGGTCATGATTTTCACAACTTTGAATCTACACTACCTGAGGATGCTTCCACATAAGTTTCAGCTTTTCTGGCCAAATGGTTCTTGAGATGAATATTTTTTAAAATTTCTTGAAATTTTTCATTAATTCCTAATTATGTCCCCTTGTAAGACGGCTTGGTCATTAATTTTCACAACTTTGAATCCCCTTAGGCTAAGGATGCTATGTGCCAAGTTTGCTTGAAATTGGCCCAGTGGTTCTTGAGAACTATTTTTAACAAATTCAGTTTTCCCCGACTTGGAAGGACCTGCTACTACCATAGTAAATCCGTGTTTCAATTGAAAAGGGGCTAGTGTATCGTAGGAGTACATGTTAAAAAATGACAAGATTTCGAGAAAATCATTCAATTTATTTGATACAAGAGTTTGAAAAAAGTTTTAAAAAATCAATGTTATATACAGGATCATTCAACAATAAAATGCATCAATGAAAAAAAGTCAAAATCCAACATTTAATATTAAAATGCATCCAATGCAAAAAATTGTCAAAATCCATAGGGTAGGGTTCGGTAGTCAGATGCCCTCTGGCGTTTATCGTACACAATTCTGTATTGTTTGGTAAGCGAAAGCGTCTGAACAGTATGTTGGCGGGTTCTGTGAATGTACTTGGGATAAGTCACATTGATGATATCGATTTCTTCGGTAGACCCTATGGTTGAGTCCCGGTAATTCAGAGTCAATCCTTTCACTTTACACACAGATTTACCGCTCTCGGTGATGTAGGCATAATTTTTAGGTCCTCCAGACATGAATTTTACTATCCGATCTCCATCCAGTTCGTCGGTCCAGCCACCTAAACTGTTGATAATTTCAGGATTGAATTTACCCTCCTCGTGTTGGTAGATGATACTGTCGGTATCAAAGTATAGCACACGTTCCCCCAGTTGTTCTAAGGTTTCGTAGAGATGCAGGCGAGCATGAGCTGTGGTAAAACAAGCTAAAACCACGTTACCGAAGGGACATTCTTCCAGAAATTCCCGTTTCTCTTGGTATTTGACTAAAATCATGTCCAAGTTAGGATCTTCAGAGTTTTCTAAGAGTTCTATCCCTTTGACCTCTAGACTGCAGTCCTGTAACAACTGTTGTAATTCTTCTTCTTCAGTCAAATAACGAGATTTAGGTAGTTGAATTCTCTGAGCGAATTTTCCCCACAGACAGTTCAAAAACAGTTTGGCAATCGTTCTTATGACGGGGTTTTTCTCGATTTGAGAGGGATCTAACATGATACCTTCTCTTTCAAAAATGTCAAGAATGTATTTCCGTTTTTCCTATTCGCTCTCACATTCGGGGGGAAATCCTGAAGCTTCTTGTTTCATTTTCAAAAAGGTGTCTATGTAGGCTTTGAACAAGGTGTCACTAGTTTGAGGAAAATGCCAGATTTCGTAAATGCGCTCAATTCGATATCCCATGTCCATCGCTTTATGGAGTTCAGTGCTTACCCAGGTTCACGTGAGACAGCGTTCAGATTCAGAATGCAAACATTGGTACTCCGGTTCCACACTTTGTCGTTGTTCGGCACATGTCCGACATAGGGGAAATAGTAATTTTCCTCCGGAACGATAAGGCAAGACGGGATGATAGAGACCGCGTGGGGGGAAAACGCGGCATTTGTAGGCTCTCAAGTCTCCGAAATTATCAGTTAGGACTTCGGTGTGTCCCACAGGAAAAGGCCTGTACTTTAGCACATAAGGATACAGAGAACAGACATCCACATAGCGCCTATCTCCCTCTGTACAGAACAAACGAATGGCATTGGTGCGGCCTCCATACAAGCTGTCCCTGGGATTCAAGGGGTCTTGAAAGTCTAATTCTTGTACAAAGTTCCGTAACTCCTCTTGGTTTTTTAATTGACTGTCAAATTCGTGTTCCCATATACTAATGACTGTATATCCTTTGTCCCTTAACTCTTTTTCTCGACGGAGGGTCTGCTCGTAGACCGTGGCGTAAGTCCTGTCTGGGTGGTGAGGATGAATGTCTGTGGCTCGATCTGGATAACAGGTGGGACAGCCATGCCAATAGCATCCATGGAATTCATACACTGTCTGCGTGTTCTCATCGTAACTGTCCACGGTGTAATTTTCCAGTCGAACCTCACCTCCGTTTTTAGCATGTCGTATAGAACATCGACGACCCATCCAGGCCAACCAACGGCAGGCTTTGATGGAATACTGGCGAGCAGGATGGTAATCCAGATTGGGAATAATGGCAATGGTTTGATCTGACATGAAACTCCGCCGGTAAGCTAAATTGGCAGTGCTGGCAAAAGTGAGAGCTTCCTGAAAGGGATTCACGTGAACCTGAGACTGTATGGTGGCTCTAAACTTTGCACAACAGCGCCTTAAAATATCCACATCCGAAATATAATAGGCTAGGAATTCTTCTCGGAAGTTAAACACTTTTCCTTGTTGCTGTTCGTACCACGCATAAAAATCTTTAGCCCCGCGGTGCTCATGTCGTCTGGGTTGTAGTAAGCGGGGGGTGGATAGACTCCCACGTAATCCTGATTCTGCTTTGTGTTGAAAAAATTAGGGAAATATCCTTTTTTCAGTTCTTGTAACCCGAAAGCAGAAGGCATCTTTGCGAGTGCAAAAGGTAAGTAGTTGTAGGAATCGATGAATTTTATGTCACAAATGTTCATGGACAAGATCTTACTTCCATTCATGATGACAGAGGGTTTGATGCAGGCTCTGTGAACGATATAGTTCAAGATTAATTGTCCATCGTATCCCTTAAAATTGAGAGCAATGACGATGGCCCCGTCGTGCACTAAATGAGTGGTTTTGTTCTGATGACATTCAGATTTCAATAGCCACTCTACAAAATGCTTTAAGGTATCTGGTCCTTGAAACACGTGTTGACGGGGCCTAAACTCTGACAGTGCGTACAGGGTTCATCCACAGGTAAATGGTCACAATGTTGACACACCCGATGAGCCACACACAAGTTAGGGGAATGAATTCCGTGCTCTTGAGTGCACTCGAAATCGAAATAAATGTACAGCTGTAGTTCGTCCTTTTTCTTCTCGGGCTTCTTTTGCACGTAACACTGGTGATCGCTATCTACAATTTTCTTACAGATCTTACATTGTTTTTGTCCTTTGCACTTGTGGTTAGCTAATATTTTTTTGGTCATCCAAGTCTGACAGTGCTGGCATCGATCCATCAAATGACAGACTGAAGTGCTGTTCTTAGAGTTGGCAGATTCTAAATGTCTCTGGTAGCAGCCCATGCTCTTGAAAAATCCGTGATACTCGGAACATTGGATGCTTGTGCCATCCGGTGGACAGGGAATGTCGCTCAAACAAAAAGAGCAGCGATGAGGGCACTTGGTACGATGCTCTTCGATGTGGCCATATCCAACACTGCAATAATCACAGTAATACTGATGTTCGCTGACTCCGGGCATGGAAAGTATGGTATCGTAATGCCCTCGATCTAGCAACACGTTCAGACATTTCCCGTCGCCGTGACCCTTGTAGATTGGCTTTAATTTCAGTGCGCGTGTGTTAGTTTCAAATTGAAAGATCTTTAGTCGAAATTCAGGGCACAATACCTCCTGTAACTTCCTCCACTCTATAGGGCCACAGGATAACTCGGGATCACATCCGGCAAGTTCCATGAGCTCTAGAGCCTGTTTTTTCTGGTCTAGGGATTTGTGATCTCCCCTTCTTAGGCGATTCCATTGTTTTTCCCAGACTTCTAGAGCTAGGGGGTCTTGAGGTTTCTTACTGTGCAATCGAGCGACTACGATTGCTCGGGGTAAACACAATGAATCCATATTTTGAATGCTCACAATGGATTTTTTACTCTTCTTGAAATTTTCCTTGTTGACGAGCAGATGTTTTTTCTTATCTCCGCCACTTCCTTCGGGATACTGTACATGAAAAAATTCGAATTGTATAGCTCCGTCGGTCATGGTGAAATATCTCTTGGATTGCTGCACACCTTTAATTTTTTCTAGTATCCCTCTGACGTCGAGATGCTTGCTTTGGGTAAATTCATACCATATGTCGGAGTCCAAAGAAGGGTGTTGTATGTTCAACCGCAGATAGTCGTTCGGACGGCAGTTCATTTCACTCTTGACTTCGTTCAACATGGCATCCAATACATTCCGGACAAAAGGAGAATGGTCTTTCTCGGGTAAAGGCTTGAAATTGACATTGTATACATTCTCCTGCACTTTGAATTTCCTAGAGTGTCGTCCGCGATCCAACTTGATCTGATAATACTTCTCTGCTTTTTTAGCCAATTCCCGTAGTCGCTGTAAGTTTTTTCTATATAAGCGCAAATATCGGAGCAGTTCTTCATTTCTTTTCAAAAGTCGAATTCTTTTCTGCCTCAACTGATATTCTTTCAAGCGGCGCTGTTGGAGGAGAAAATTTCTTCTAAGCGATGTGAGCGGCATGATGCACTTGATTCAAATGATAAGAGAATAACGTTCAAGTACATAATAAACGTTAAGATTTGTCTAGAACATTCTATAACGTCGCGTGCTATTTAGAACGTTAAGAACAATAACGTTACGTCATCCTCAGATTGTTCTAGAAAGGCTCATTACGTTATAACGTCATAATTCTCGGTGACTTCATAGAGATCGGACGTGTTTTTACAAGAAGAATTTTACTCAATAAAAACTGCCATGACTTTATGCTTACTATAGCTTAGCATTATTAGCTTACTATAGCATTATTAGCTGGAAACCCCAGAAGCTAGATTACCAGCCGCCCTCGCTGGGGGAGTTCAACACCATAAAAAGTGCACTCAGTTGAACTCCCCAGCGGGGCGGCTTATACTACTGTGGAAGCATCCATTCAAGTTTGTTTAAATCATGATCCCCAGGGGTAGGGTGGGGCCACAATGGGAGGTCGAATTTTTACATAGGAATATATACAGTCAATCTTTAAAAATCTTCTTCTCTGAAACTGATCAGCCGGAAAAGCTGTAACTTGTGTAGAAGCATCCTCAGGTAGTGTAGATTGAAGTTTGTTCAAATCATGATCCCTGGGGGTGGGGTGGGGCCACAATGGTGGGGGTCGAATTTTTACATAGGAATTTATAGAGAAAAATCTTTAAAAATCTTCTTCTCAGAAACCGATTGGGCAAAAAAGCTGCAACTTGTGTGGAAGCATCCTCAGGTAGTGTAGATTGAAGTTTGTTCAAATCATGATCCCTAGGGGTAGGGTGGGGTCACAGTGGGGGTCGAATTTCACATTTTCATACATAGGGAAAAATCTTTTTTAAAATTCTTCTTCTCAGAAACCAATTGGGCAGAAAAGCTGCAACTTGTGTGGAAGCATCCTCAGGTAGAGAAAATTAAAATTTTTCAAATTATGATCCCTGGGGATATGGTGGGGCTACAATTGGAGGGGGTGTCAAATTTTAACATAAGAATATATAGGGGAAAATCTTCTTCTCAGAAACACAAATTGTCTAGAAAAGCTCTAACTTTGGTCTGTTCAGTCTTCAAATAGTCCAGATTAAAATTTGTCAAAATCATATTCTTTAGGAGTAGGGTTGAGCCACATAGGGAGGGGGGGGGGTTCAATACAAAGGAAAACATTTAAATTGTTCACAAAAAACTCAAATATGGTTTTACTTATATGCAAGTATTTTGACATATTGTTGATTCTTTAAAACTGTTTAGACTCTGGCCTCTGGACAATTCTTGGACCTCACAAGGGATTTAAAGTTTGATGTAGTTTTATAATATACTAGCGGAAAAAAGAAACTGTGCATTATTTAATATATGAAAAAAACATTTAAAAATTACAATGAACAAATTTTATTTTTTGTAATACTGTTAACACATGTATTCGTAACAACATCTCATAACACATTAATGTCAACGTCGAATAACGTCAATTTCAGCACACTCAAAAGTCACTGTTGTTTGAAATTGAATTAATAACACGTGTGACCACCATTTGCGTTCACGCATGCTTGGCAGCGACGCCTTATTGATGCCACTAAAGTGTTCAGAAATGCTTGAGGGATGTTGTTCCAGATGTTGGTTAAAGCCTGCCCTAATTCAGCCAATGTCACTGGCTGATTTGGTAAACGGCGTAAACGTCTTTCCATTTCATTCCAGACGTGCTCTATCGGCGACAAATCGGGGGAAACAGCTGGCCAAGGCAAGACATCGACATTCTGTTGAACAAACAAGTCCCTGACTACACGTGCAACGTGTGGCCTTGCGTTGTCTTGCTGCGGAGTGATGTGATTTTGATGTCTCTGTATGAAGGGTATCACATGACGCTGAATAATTTCATCTCGATAGCGTACGCTGGTGAGATTTCCATTGACAATTTGTAGAGGGGTCCTTCCACGTGCTGATATTCCACCCCACACCATAACGCTACCTCCACCAAATTGTCGACGTTGCACAACACAAGCGTCCTGGTAACGCTCCCCAACGCGACAATACACCCTACAACGGCTGTCACTGCTATCCAAATGAAATCTGGATTCATCAGTGAACTGAGTATTGGCCCAGTCCTGTATTCTGAATCGCAGATGTCGTGTGCACCATGCTAGTCTGGCGATACGATGACATTAAGGCAGTACTGGGCGTACCGCTGGACGTCTTGGTCTGATGTTTTGCTCGCGCAGACGATTACGCACAGTTCTTGGACTAATTGGTCGAAGCCCTGGAATGCTACGGGCAGTCAAACTTGCTGTCTGGAAACGATTTCTCAGATGCACAAGTCTAATGTGGTTGTCCTGTTGACGTGACGTCACACGAGGTCGCCCAGAGCGCGGTCAATCCTGGATGACATAGGGGTAAATTTTGTTGAAACTAAAGTGATTTCCTTAACAAAAGAAGTTTAAACAAATCCTTTACAGTTCTTATTCCAAACAGTATTGGCCCGTAAAACTTGTGCGTACAAATTCTTCACTAAACAACAGGTGCTCACTAACCATGAAAAAGTCCGTGCACCCAGACGGTTACCATCTGATATTGTCAAAAACAATACCATTATCAATTGTTTAAATTTTATAAATACAAACAATAGATATAGAAAAATTATACTAAATTTTATAATGCACAGTTTCTTTTTTCCGCTAGTATACATATATAAACAGTTGTTTAAGTCTGATCATCTTCTCGAGAACTGCAATGCTCAGTATGTGATATGACTGTAAAATCATCCTGTTACAAAGGGGCTCAATGATAAACATAAGAATATGCAGGGGAATTATTTGTTATACAGGATTTATTATACGACATTGTTCAGATATTTTGTATATGACTCCATAAAGCTGATTTTATTATTATGTCTGTTGTTGCTCAGGTGAGCGATGTGGCCCATGGGCCTATTGGTTTTTTTTTTTTTTAAGTCCAGGGAAAACATATAATCTACCTGAAATTTATTTTTGGTGCTATCAAAAATCAGAATTTTATGGCTCAGCTTGTATCGAAGCTAAGTTTCAAGTTGCAATTCAGTCAGCGTTTAAAAACACAACAAACACAATTGAAAAACAGTCGAAACAGAAGATTTGATTTTGTACCAAGAAAGTTCATATCCCAGTGAACTTTTTTACAATGCTGTTTATTACTTATATTTACATTTGAAAAAGGCAAATCGTATCCTTATGAAGTCAATACATTATCTATTCCGAATTGTCATTCCTACTATGCTCCCACATACAAAGCTTGTGTAGCAAGACCTCTTGTGAGACAATGGATATGAAATTTACCTTAGCAACAACAAGGGGAATCCATAACATATAAAAAATAAACCTTATAGTAATGGACATATTATCAGTAATATATCATAATAATTCTCTCCAATTCAGGCTACAAAAAATGAGATTCAATCAATAATCAACATTATTTTTCATATAAACATCAAGAGAAAAAGTTTGTGCTAAACTTCTCCACTCCGAACTTTCTGCATGACTTCACACAGCATTTGGTTACACAAGGCTGCATAGGGATTCATAGCAATGACTTGTTGTTTGGCAAACTGACTACCTAATCTGCTTGCATGCTTAAAATCCTCCAAAGACTTTTCCTCCTCCCCTAAAACAGAGAAAAAACATAAATATGAAACTGCAATTGAAACAGAAAAAAAAATACTTTTACTTTTTACACAAAACGTTGATCAAGTATCAATTAGAGGAAATAATTTTTTTTCACTAAAAACTCAGTTAAATACTCCTTAAGAAGTCAGTTGCAAACAATGAAATATTACCAGGTAGCTTGCAATAAGAAAATCATTGCAATATACCTTCTAATCTGTAAATAAGGCCTCTTTGAGTGTATGCTTGGCAAGCCACTGATCCAGTCCCATTAGAAAGAGTAATGGCCATGTTCAGATCTTCAAGGGCACCTGTCAACATATTATGCATACTAGTAATGTAGAATATTAACTATCCACAGCACCTGTCAACATATTATGCATACTAGTAATGTATATTATTAACTAATTACTATCCACAAGGTTTATGAAGGATTGTGAAAATGTTTGCTTATTTTAAATTTCTATCAATATTTGTTTTAAAATATAATTCAAAGATGCCTTGGTTGTTTTACTTATACATACAATCATGTTTTTTAATCTTTATACACTATCTTACCAAGAACATCTCCCTTTAAGCGTAGAGCTTGTGCACGGTTATTGTATCCAGATGCCCTCTGTGGCGTGTTTCCAATGGCCTGTGAAAATATATTTAAAGCTGCCTCCACATCACCACTCTCAGCTGCTTGGACCCCCTGTACCTCCAGTTGTTTTGAAACCTTGATATCTACAGTCTCCTCCTCTGAAAAATAAAGTAGATGATTCTTCAACCATAAGAAGAAATTTTTTTTTTTTTTTGTTCAATGTCTCAACTTTGCATCCCTTGTTTGGAGAGAAGAGTGTATTTGCAAGATGAAGCATAGCAGATAGTTTTCTCTTGATTTGATGAATGTGGATCTTACCTGGTCATATTTATTGCCTTATAGAGCAAAACATGAAAATCATTCAACCCAAATCATGCATATATATAATCTTCCAATATCCTTACAATGTGAATTTGAGTTGGTGACATTTCAAAATTTATTTAGCGAAATTTGTTGGCATAGTTTTATTGGAATCTATCATTTAAGAAAATAATGAAGGGTTACAGTAGCCATGTATGACCTTGACATTACATTTCATTCTAGTCCAGCTAGAATATCTGACGTTTTCCTGCTATTTTACTTGCCAGTAAAATATCAAAATCGTTAAAAATGCCAGGAAAACGTCAGATGTTTTGGACTAGGATGAAAGATAATGTAAAGGTTATACATGACCACTGTAACCAACCATTATTAAAGAAAGCCAGGAAAACGTCAGATATTTTGGGCTACTTTAACCCATGCAGGGCATCTTTTGCCTTTTACACCCATGCATCTTCTTGTAGACAAAACTTAAGACTAATCTCTTTCAAATTCATGACAATAATCATGGATCAAAACATTAGTGAAATGTCAATCCTGCACATTAAGGACACACTTTAAATGATAATGGCAATGCAAATTTTCGAAGTACACATCTCTAATCAGTAATTTTACAATGTTGTTTAAAGAGAAGTAAGAATTTAAAACTCTCCAGCAAAAAAGAGTATCTGCAATGCATAATGTATTACCAATTTCTTTCTCAACTTCTTCCTCATCTACAACATCACCATAAGGTAAGTTTGGATTAAAAATTCTGTTCAAAACGGCACTGTCGTGAGCAGATACATGAGCCCTATCATCTGACATCGTGTCCTTTCAAAATGACAACAAATAAATCTATGTTGATAATATGCTTTGCCGGTGATATGTTCTTAAACATTTGGTAGATCTAGATAGCATATAAAATTAAAAATTAAGAGATATTTACATTTTTCATAAGTATTGAATAACTGAAATATCATAATTATTTGGTGATGAGATTTTAACAGCTAAATTACTATTTGATGAGCAAATAGTAATTGCAAAATCCGGAAAAGTGACCGTTACGGGTTTAATTCTACTTTTCAAATCTCATTTCCAGCATGTCGCAAAACATCATTTGAAATGAAACGAAAATAGTTTCAATTTGTAGACTACCACCCATTTCTTATCGAATGTACCAGCACATTTATATTCTAGACATTCAAAGATATTTAGATTTAGCGTTGATATGGCAGAAGAAGCTAATGGAGAGGTACTTGATAGCTGGGAGGAGTTTGAAGATAATGGGGTAGGCTAAACGGTTGTTCAGTAGTTATAAGGTTTCCGTCACTTGAAAAGGTTAACATTTTGTTAACTCATCATAGAAACGAATAAATCACATTTTCCTGACCCATCTGTTATATTATCCCCTGTCTGATCAACGGCACCCCATAAAAATTACAGTAGTTTATAAATTTATAGCTATAACAAGTAGATTTTTTGTTCATATCAAAATGACAAAATAAGAGTTTCTATGATGTAGCAGTTGAAAGTTAAATATACATAAGCACAGGGATTTCACTCAATATGAATTCCAATTTTGAGAGTTTGAAGTAAGGTACAATTAATGGTGGCTTGTTAGTTCCCTTCTCCCCAATTTTTTTATTGCTCAGATTGAGTCAAAAAATAGGAGTAAGGCAATAAAAAAGAAGCCATTCCTTTCACGATACTGTTACTCTCTTACTAAGTCTTAGACAGTCATGCAGTCCATTTTAGTTCTATACAGTGTATGTGTATGTTCTCATGGATTTCATTTAATATTTTGGATGACACAGCTCTTGATATGAATAAAAAAATGTTACTTCAATGCTAAATATTTGGGATATAACTTATAACAAAGTCTGAATCATAGTTAGAGGAAACAGCATTAAAATTGGGGAAGACCAAGAATTGAAAAAGCATGGTCAGAGATTAATATTACATGATCATGATGATTGTACTTCAGAAAAATCCACTAGAAATAATACATTATTTAATAAATGTTTCTGATCTTGTCTACTGCATCAACTCCAGCATCAACTGCTTTGTTGTCCCTCCATTATTTACATGTATATGAACAAGTTAATATCAAGCACTTATCTGAAGTTTCGCAAAAAAGGCATTTTGCTCTCTGACAGTCTCCATGCTAATTGTACCAGTAATATTTACATTCTACTGTGTTTTTCCATTAAATTCTGTGATCTTCAATTGCCTCTAAATGCAACAAGTAGTCAAAGGTTAAAATAAGGAGTTTTATTATGACGTCACAAACGTTGAACGCTGTAAACTGCAACGTCACAAGCGAAAATCAAAGTTCACGCTTGTGGCTGTTACTGTGGCTCTTCCATTAATATTAACTTACCCTTAGGATAAGATAGGAATTTTAAGGTATGAATCACATTTGCAGACAAGGCAAGAAGTTAAAAAATGTAAATATAAGCATTAAATCATGATTTTTTGAAGTATACACTCTCATAACTGCAGCGGTGTGTGCATACAAATTTTCATAACGCGCTAACGCGCGTTACTCAATTTGTATGCACACACCGCTGCAGTTATGAGAGTGTATACTTCAAAAAATCATGATTCAATGCTATATTAATTTCTTTGGCCAGTGCTACAGCATCCTCTGAAAATTCCCTTCGAAATGATTTTCGGTACTGGTTTTTTTTTTTTTTGTATTTTACTTGATTTTTCCCTGATTGGGAAAAAAGGTCTTGAATTAGAAAAATATCCTTGATTTTTTGATTGGGAATGGGTCCTGTAAATGGACCCAAAAATAAGCCAGGAAAACCCCTGATTTTAAATCAATTTAATTTATAAATCAGAAAAAAGTACCGGTAAAAAGAATATAAAGGTCTGCTCAAATTTGTTTATGTACTGCCTTATTATTATTTAATCGCTAGCTTGCTTGTACTTTTTTCATCAGATGTCTGACAAAATAGAAAGTAAATTGGTGTGGCCTAAAAAGACTAAAAATAGGTTGAAAATGTGCTGTAAATCAAAGTTGATACTTACAGAAAAAAGTATCAACCTGCTATATTCCTGTTACTTTTTTGCTGTAGGATCTTGACAAGAAACTTGAGGAAATGAAATTGAAGGATTCTAAAAAGTAAGTTTGTAAAATTTTTAAGAGTTTCGTTACACAAGTTTTTTTCCAAATGAATGTAAATGTAATATACAAGTACATGTAATGAGATTCACACTAAAATGTTAAAGGTTTTACTCCATTTTGAATTTGCACTAGCTGACACAACTTGTTTGAAATACAATGTAACTTTCTTCTTGATATATACCCCTGCATTACCATGAAGGGACAAGAGAAATTATAACAGGAGGGTAAATAACCCAACATATAGTATTTAAAAGAATGTATGTAATATATATGTGAAAATAATGTTTTCACAATACTAACATACAAAAGCATGATTTGTTGACTTATTGCTTGATAGGACTGCATCTGAAGCAGTTGTAGTAGAGGATGGTAATAGAACTCAATATACACCTCAAGTTCGCATATTAAAAAGGAAATCTGACGCACACTCAACAGCGGCACGTGGCACAAGGCAAGTTGCTTTATATTACTGTAATTATTTCACTTGATTAAATAGTACCGGTAGATGTTATTATAGTTTATGAAGCTCAAATATCCTTTGATATTATGTTTGAAAAATTGTGTGAAGTTCATGTACTGGTAACCAAGGTAACTACTAGATATGAAAGAAAGAATTGATATTATACTTTAAAAAATTGTGAAGTATAGACACTGCATGACAAAGGAATATGTTGCTTACAGTGATAGTTTACTTACAGTGACACTATAAAAATGATAGTTTATCACTTACTGTCATATGACTTTTATAAAGGTATCTGTATTGTGAATCATGTGTAATGATACATGTAGTACCTGACAGTTTTATTATATATGTTTTTGTATGCACACATGACACATATAATACCGGTAGTAAATATGTACCGTAATTGATTTGCTGAGAACTTTATTTTTCATTTTTAACTTTGTTGTCTTAACAAGCATGTGTGCTACAGCATAAAATTAATGTGGATATATCAACATATACTGCTCATATTAAAATGTCAAGTCTCAACAACAGATTTTATATTTTTTAGTCACTACATGATCTAGTGCATTTTATTGAAATCTTTGTTATGATACCTAATAGAAATTTTTTGCTGTTAGATATGATATTTTTTCTCTTTTGCACATTTGCAGAAATTTAATTATGAATTTTTTTAATTTAAAATTTACAGAGCCAATAATAAGCCAACAAAAACTTTGGAACAGCGAGAAGCAGAGTATGCTGAAGCAAGGAAGAGAATTTTAGGATCAACATCATCAACCGAAGTGAAGGAAGAGACCATCATAACCAATAACAGGTGTGTGTTAAACTGTATCCCAGGCTATATTGAATAGCCAAGGAATAATACATAGCAAACTACTGCAATTGATATTGCTGCTACCACAGGAGTTTTCAACACTTTTAAGTTACTTTTGACTTGAAATTTCATTTTCAAAAAGAATACCATACAAACAAGTGCAGTACCATGTAGTATTCTTCTTAGTATAAAATTTCATATATTGTACGGTAAGTGTTCTGCATTTAATGTAGCTCCATGGTATGCTAAGATAAGGTAGCTAGGTATTATTTTTTTTTAGATTTCAGGTCTTTAATGTATTAAGGACGACGGACCCAATTCAAGATTTCGCAGCTCTGCGCAGAATCCGCGCATTTGCTTTGAATATGACTGTCGTAATTACATACATCAGAATAAGAGAAAATAATAAAATTTTCATTTTACAAAACATAATTTGTGATGCCAAAATATTTTAAGTGGAGAAAAATAAAAATAAAAATTAGTCCAAATTTCCTCTGTTTGCGACAAGTCCGTTATGTATCCACGGTTTATAAATCCTAAAACCCCCACAGGCAGTTTATAGTCTTATAATCTGGTAGATATTGAATTTATACATTAACCTTACAAAATTTATACATATAGCAGTTAATGTAATGTCAGGCAATATTTAATTATGTCCTTTTCCCATAATATTTCTTAGGAAAAATGAACCATGCAGTGAACATTGACACAACCCCTCAAAAGATTTAGGTCAATGACCTATTGACCGGCGGTCCAATAGATTGCAGTGTATTGACCAGCAGTTCAATAGAACGGTTTTAATAGTTAAGCAAAACTGCATACACGAACAAAATAGACGCAAATATTGAATTTGTAATAAAACAATAAAATCCCTTTGATTAGGTAATAAAGTCTTTTATTTGACATTGAAAAATAGTCAGACCATCTCAATGTATTTTAAAAAGACATTTACAGATAATATCACAAGTGAAAGTGAAATCTTTTCCTATCTTTATTGTTGAAACTTAGTGAGCAGTCTTAGGTAAGTTGTGTGATAATTTGCCACGTTGGCTTATTTTCAGACTTCTATTGTTTGTTGAAATAGTTGATGTAAGTGTTAATACTTATCTTCTTTACGTTCGCTTTTTTGCCATTTAAATTGGTAAGAAAGGGAAAAATCTTTTTTAGAAGGTGACGTTATTTTTGAGCTCCATTTTTGACACTGGGCAGTGTCACTTTAGCAAAATGTAATTTTTCACATGTTTAGCTCAATATGCGGTGGATACAGTATCACTCATGTAATAAATTATTGATATTACACTGTGTTCTTACGCCATGTGACGTCATAATTAAACATTACCATATGCAGCTTCAGGCTGATGATTGACGTAGAATGAAAAACAAAATAATTCAGTTGAAAAGTGTAAAGTTATAAATGTAAAGCATTTAATGCTGTTTCATGTTTTTTCATAACTTGATAAACTATGTTAGAAAATGAAATGCTTGTTTGTTAATCTTCAAGGAACTTTTTTCCATGTGTAAAGTTGTTGATGTCTTGTAGTAAAATGTGTTGTGTGGCTCACAATTATAATGTTTACAGAAAAGATCGAGGTTAAACAAAAGACATGGTAAAACGTGATTATCATTAAAAGAATCTCTCATGATTTGCGATGGTATATAATTTTTATCCAACTTGTTTTGTGTTTTCTATCCCCTATAACACACAACGAGTTTGATAAAAATCATATACCATCACAAATCATGAGAGATCCTATATACATGTATATCAATGTTTTGAAAGGAGAATAATTCAATACATAAGAGAAATTAAATGGAAAATATGAATTATATGATATGAACTTCACTTCAATTTCATTCCTTTGCATCTACATGTACATAAATATTTTGTAAAGAAAAAGAGACCATTTGCTAAAAAGGATTCTGGTTCAGATTTATCAGCAACTCCTTTAATTATTGTAGAAATTTAGTTAATTTACCAAGGTTGCATAAGTCATTAATAATTGATCCTTTATTTTAGACCACCTAGACTTATGCAATTGGATGAAGCACGACAGAATTTAAATAATAACTGTTCAGTAGCCATTTTACGACAACCCCGAGGACCCGATGGAACAGATGGGTTTGATCAGAAGGGCTAACCTTGGCAAAGAAATTTTCTTGGAACTCTCAAATAGTGTACTACTGTCAAATACTCAGTCCAGCGCACCCCCTGTCCCTGCTGGCTGTCCTCCGAACACAGCGCCAAGCTTAATCCGACCACAGGCACAGAAACAGTGGTCAGCTGTCCCATTCAAGGCTTAGCATGCTCTCCCAACAAACTGCCACAGTGTGGACCAGTATAGCAGCTTCTGCCCTTAACCCCCAAGCAGTAGATACACTGCAGCCAGTCTTCAATGCTGTAAGAAAATACTATTGTCTGAAGAGAATCCTTCAGTAAGATACTACATGTACATGCATCAAGATATTTGCAGTTATTTGTGGTGTACATGGGGAAATGGTCCTGAGGACAAAATGCATGTTGATTTTCAAGCTGTGCTAAGGTGCCTTACATACTATGAATTGTCAAAAAAATAAGGGACACTTAAATTTGGCTCAAATTTTGAGGGCAGCTTATTGTAAATATTAATCTATTGAAATAAATATTATTGTTTTAACAGTGAAAATGTATTTATAATTATTCTGTAAACCAAAAAATTTATGTCTTTTTCAATTATCAGCTAAACCACATCTTCAGAATTTGAGTCAAATACATGCAATATATATGACATGTGTAGATAGATATTTTACACACATTTTAATATTGAAAAGAATCAAATTATTCCAAATTCAAATTGATAGTTTTGTGTACTTACTAGAATAGGGTTTTTTTTATGGTAAATTAATTCATTACTATCTGTATTGTATTTTTATGAACAGTTTTGATTTTTACCTCCCATCCTTATATAAGAAGAAGTTACTAAACCTGCTGTATATACATACATGTAATTCTTTTTATAAAATTTGATATTTTTATATTATTTATAAACATGGAATGAAATGTAAAGTTTTCACAAAACCAATGTTTTTCAAATAAAAAATTGTTATCTATAACATTTTGGTGAAATAATGAAAGCTGGTGTTGCCATTTTGGACTTGACTAATCACCACAACTCAGCTTTCTTATTTCACCTTAAAATGTTGTAGATTGTAAAATAAAGCAATGGTTTAAAAATTAAGAAATTCAGTTTGAGTTTTTGATGAATCTGTATTAATTATTGGTAGAAAGCAAGCTAAAATAATAGTTTAGTCTCACTTTTTTTTTTTCATTCAGGATGGGACAAGCTTGGGTTATTATAAAAAATCAATCTTTTGATTCCAAGCCCATTTTAAGAACATCTGATTTTTAACATTTCATATAATGTAGTTCATTACTATTAAAGAAGTGTGGTCACGGTTTTGGTCAAAATTTATTTTTCTGTTTTTTAATATTTACAATGCCTCAGTATTTCTAATAGTCAACCAAAATTTGAGTGTTGGCCATAGAGTTATACGCCGGATACAGAACTCACAGTCCTTTGTTATGTAAACAAAGCTCAGCTCATGTTTTTCTTTACATTTTAAAAATGTTGAAAAAAATTAATGGTTTAGACCTAAAAATGAATGACAACTGGAACTGTTTATTTATGTTCATAATGTTGAAAAAAATTAATGGTTTAGACCTAAAAATGAATGACAACTGGAACTGTTTATTTATGTTCATAATGAATTAACAGATAGAAAAATCAGCTTAGAACAGAAAGAACTTTTACCAATATATTGAACCAATGTAAACAAAAAACATGGCATGAGCCTTTTACATAACGAAGGTTTGTGAGCTCTGTATCATGCTTATAACTTTACGACTGACACTCAAATTATGGTTGGTAAATAGAAATGCATTTCTAAAGCATTGTAAACAACAAAAATATAAAAATAGAATTTGACCAAAATCGTGACCATGCTCCTTTATTTGGCCTAAACTTTTGTGGAGTTTTGTTTTAAAGGTCTAATCGGTAAAAATTTTGTCTCTTATTTTACTTCATTGAAACTTGATCTTGTTGATCTACTCATTCACAAAATCGATGAAAATTGGTGCACAACAAATAATAATGGAAGCACAGTATCATAACTGCACATGTTAAAAATACATCTTTTGATTATACATGTAGTGTTCTAAGTTTAAAATGAAGTCAAAAGATTCCCCCCGTATTTTAGAATATTAAACCATCATTCTTAATTTTGTTTATACATTGTCCATCAGCAGTATATATGTTTTGCATCCATTGTTGAAAATTCTGAAGTTAAGATTTACGTTATATTTATTGTCACATTTTATTCAATAACATTAAGAAACTAACATGCAACTTTACAACTTCTTGGCCTTACCAATATAGTACTTTAAATACTTTGAATGTAATACAGATGGTAAAAAAAAATTTACAAAATGAATTAGTTGAAATTGGCTTGACAGAGTTGAATATCTGCTATATTTAATATATTATATATTGGTTAGATCATTGGATTTTATAAAGTTTACATGTATACAGGTCAACTTTATAAAATCTGATGATCTATAGCTCTAAGCACACAGATCATTGCGTGATTACATATTATATTTGAAAAGGATGGTTATCTTGGATACCTTTGTACCAGTTATAGTTATACAGTCAAGGTTTCGTTAACAGTTATCAGAAAGGCCAGAGAAGTTGCAATGACAGTACATGTATTAATTTTACATGAGAAACAAACATGTACATGATTGTATGACACATGTCTGTTTGCTTGTAATGGATTGTATTGTTAATTACATAATGACAATTTGAAATATTATGCATATATTCATTTTTATACCTTTAATGGTAAAATACACAAGCATTATTCAACATGTATCTAAATAACTCACCTAGAGGTAATTATTAATTTTTATTAACTTCTTGTTAAATAGATTAATTATCTTGAATTGTAGCAAGACTACAAATATTATCATTAATGCTAAAGCATCTAATGAGTTGTGCTTGGATTGATTATTACTTATTTGTGCAAGTACTTAAAGATTGAAAATGCCCAGTCATTTCTTGTTGAAGGTATACATGTATCAAATACATGTTAATTGAACTCACAAGCGATAAGAATGATGACTGCTTTGAGCCTTTCATTATATGTATTACAGTTGAAGAATGATTGTATAATAAAATATTCACTTCTTGTTTGTATCATTGAATTAATAAAAAAAAAACCTTTTGACTATATTTCAATATTTCATTATATTTGGGGACATTAAGCAGTGAAATTCATGGTTAGGATGAGAAAGAATGTCGCTATGAAAAATGATAAAAGCATGACCCCTGTGTTAAGGTTCTGGTGCTCTATTGGTAACATAGTGACAATAATAACTTTTTAAAAAAACCTTTTGTTTACACCTGCATATAGGCATTTAGCAGGCAACTACCGCGGTAATACATGGAAAGGAAGTCTCTACCGAAATTAAGCAATTCATGGTCTCTAGGTCTGGAAATTCTTGTGTTGGGGACATGGCTATTTAGCTCTTCCAAGCTGAAGGCTCAAGTGAGCTTTTCTGATCAAAATTGTCGACGTCGTTGGCGTTGTCGTAAACTGCTCACATTTTCATCTTCTCCAGAACCTTTGGGTCAATTTCAACCAAACTTGGCACAAAGCATCCATGTGCCAATGAAGGGGATTCAAGTCTGTTCAAACGAAGGACCGCGCCCTTCTTAGAAGGGAGATGATTAGGAAATAATGAAAAAATATTGACATCTTAAAAAATATATAAAAATTTGTCAAGGAAAATATTTAAAAATCTTGTTCTCAACAACTGCTTTCAGAGAAGTTGAAATTCATGTTAAAGCTTCTTCAGATGGTGCAGACATAAGTTTGTTCAAATCACCATCCCCGGAGGTAGGGTGGGCCACAATTTGGGGGGGGGGTCAAGTTTTTACATAGGAATTTGTAAGAGAAATTGTTCAAAATTCTTCTTTAATACCATTTGGTCAGAAAAGTTTGAAATTATAGACGTGATATTTGGTGAAAATGCTCAGGTCATGTCAGCAAGTATTGATTTTTTGCTATGTCACCGTTTTTTTAATTAAAAAAGGAATTCGAAGTTGTTTACGTTTATTAGCATGTTTACGGTAAATAGCGAACCGAGCACACTAGAATACTATTAGCTATTCGAATAGTGAAAAGCGAATAGAACAACTTCTGAATGCCTGACGTTAATCTCTCTCTCTCTCTCTCTCTCTCTCTCTCTCTCTCTCTCTCTCTCTCTCTGTGAATATTTCTTCAAATATCCACATAAAGTGAGTAGAAGTACGGTTATCAATGTACATGTAACGTACTGATCGACAATAATGACAATTAATGAAGTCTTTATAGTCAATATCGGTACGTTACATAGAAGGATAATTCAATTCTTCATATATATATATATATATATATATATATATATATATATATATATATATATATATATATATATATATAGGTTACTACACCTTCTCGGAACTATTCTGAGCCTGACGGCGGTCCATGGAGTTTGCTAAAGTTTTGATCGATGGCATTAAATCAGAAAACACAAAATCCTCATTCATCAAAACGACATTATTTATTTCTTCATTTTTAAATGGTTTTGCCCTGTCTTAAATTCGCCCACACAAAGTTGTGTTTAAAGATAAATGATTTAACAATTTGTTATTCGCTCAGTCTTAAATTCGCCCGCCGACGAGGGCGAAAATAAAACGGGGGCAAATATTTCCTTGTACGAGGGTCAATCAAAAAATACAGTAATATTTACATTTTCCAGTGTCTTTGCCTGTGATATCACTACGTATCGATTTTGTACTATATAACCCATAACTTCAAATGACGCCAAATTGAGGCGTCAGCGGAGTTTGCTTATTTATATTAATATTTAATCGTACGATGGCTTAAAATTATATAAATATAAGTAATAAGGAATCATTCTTTGAATATTATGAGGTGATCATTTCTATCATAAAGCCCCGACAGAAATTATCACCTCATAATACTCAAAGAATGATTCCTTATTCCTTAATTATAACAAAAAATTATGATTTTTAATAAACGTTGATATTGTAAAATGAGCTATAAAAAGTTAAATGAATTGGTATATTCATACGTAGATTTTATTTTACAAATACCGTGTATAATATACTCAGTTGATGTAAAACTAGTAACTATTTTTAAGAGAAGCTTTTGGTCATGAAATGGTCTATGATTAAATATCAGGTATGACATTCATTATTGTAAGAGGGATTTGTATGAAGTCCAAATGAATATTTTTTTATTTCAAATGACAATGCAGTTATTAAATAGTAAAATCAACGATGCATTTTAAGATGGATTTGTGTTTCTGGAAAGATTCCTCGAAGAATAATGGACACTTGCATCGGTGGCACGTGAATCTCCGCCGAGTCCACCCACATGGAAAACTTTATTCAGAATCAACCGAAGCTCATTGTTCATCAATCCATAAAGAAACACATTAGAAACATAGTAGAGAAACGATAAAATCAAGAAGCTATGCATTATTACGTCCACTTGGGACAAGTCTTGATTGTAAAAAAGGATCCCCAATCGAAAAGAATACAAAGGAAAATTCAACACGATGAATAGGACAACCATGACGAGCAAAAGACGCATGGATCTCCTCTTTTTCTTGGTGTGTAACGAAGCATGACTTAGACTCGATGTTCGGAATGGTGTCCTCCTTAACGTCTTTGACACTTTGACATTGGATATGATAAGTACGAAAGATGGAAGGACGAACAGCACTATGAAGTCGACAGCCACAAACGCGAGGTGGATATTAAATGTATTATCCGAAACCATGCAGGTGTAAATTATTTCTGTTTTATTTTCCTTGATCGTTTCCTTTTCGATGGGCTGATATAGAAGGGGACCACGAAGTCCATACAGAAGAGAAAGGAACGTTATAGCACCTGTCACAATCAGGTAATTCTCCCGTCTCCTTAGTATTCTGGACTTCATTGGAAACCGGATTGCCAAAAATCTGTCCAATGCCAGTGCGGTTATGGTAAGGGTATGTGCTATCACTGCCATGTATTCCGCGAACATACAAGCTTTGCAGATGTATCCACCCTCTGGAGAATTGTTCAACGTTAGAAACATGACATTTGGAATCACAAGTACGCCAATCGCTAAGTCCGAAGTAGCAAGTAAAATCAGTAGGAAATTCCGAGGATTTTTGAAGTGAGATTTTCGTGTGATGACAACAATTGACACGATACTGGAAACTACTATCAAACACATTAAAATGGCACATAATGTGATAAACACAATAAGTTCCTGCAAATCCATGTAGATCCAATGACTGTATAGTTACGTAAACAAACAGCGTGCTTTTTCTGTCTAAAATATTAACAAAATTTGGTGTGTTTCTCTGCCAAGTATCGGGTTTTCTGCCGGTTATAACCTGTAAAAAAAAAACGAACAAAACTGTTTCATGTACTTTTCTGATTCAGTAATTGTTTACGGCGTGCTTCCTTTCCTGTCTAGTTTACTTTAATGTTATGGACTGCTTCATATTGTTCCCCATTCAATGGCTTAAGTAACCAAACAGTTGATAGCGGTCTTTAGGTAAATATTTGTTTAGCGGCGACTATTCGCAGTATTCGGAAATCCTTTTTCAATATCCTGTTAGTAATTTAAAAAAGCGTACTCCTAAACTAATCAAAACCTGTGATAAAACATGACTTGAGGTTATATACTTAATACGTGTACAACAGTCAGCAGTTTACATCCGTCCTTCTTTCAAAATGACATTATTCATTCTCCATGTAAATGGCATCTGAGTAAATCTAATAGCCACTTGAGTCTGGATCAAGATGATCTAGGCTTAATTAGTACATGTTACACACAAAGTCCGAATTCATGGTTCAGTGACCATCCATTGTGTTCACAATGAGTAAACCAATTATTGACGATAATTGGTTTAACCAATTAGAATTCTACTCACAAAACCTGACCTATCTAATACAGGTAACCTGCCACAGGGCACAAATCATCACCAGGCCAGGGTGGACTGAACCATTTACATTTAACTCATCAATTGATGGATAAAATGAGTTCTTGAAATAAATGTGTCAATAGAAGATATAGGGGTTTTTTTCTGCTGTTACAACAATCAACATGCTTAGTAACGACCCCCTAAGGATTAATTTTCGATCCGCGCCTGACCTACATATAGTCATAGCATCAATTGTGAAACAGACTATACTATTTTATGCAGAATGTTCAGTGAAAATGGCTCGATATACTAAGTTTTCATACAAAACAGACATGCATTTTTAAAAAAAGCATGGCATTGCAAAAGCATCAAACATGTATATGATTTTATTTAGCAACCCAATGTTTATATTTTCAACGACGTGTAGAGTGGTTGAACACGAACGATAGCTCTGCTCTGAATATCATCGTTTTAGTTTAAATAACCGCTAGATGATGAAATAAGACATACATCTTAATAGATTTTCATGCTTTAACATAAATCAAAGCAGGATATGATATGAAAAACGACCAGTACTTACGTATTTTGAGAAAATTATCCGAACACTTATACTTCCGTTGAAATTTCACAGGAACTGAACAAATCTCGGGGAAGTCTCGTGAACTTTCATTCGAGCACATCGGGATTTATTACATATTTAGCAACGATAAAGAAAACATTCCGAACACATTCGCAGGGTTTAACGATATCCGATCCTCAGCAATGTTTGATAACTCTAAATTATCCGGAATTGTTTTATTCGTACTATAAATCTGCTTTTTATATAGACTTTAATTATAATTGTAGTGTCAATTTTACGTTCTGTTATTCAACAAACTGCTTCCACGGACACCTATACTACATAAAAATAAAGAGGTTCGAGCCACCGATGCAGCGGTACAGCATTGGTTTTTTTTCTAATTTGATCTCAACTTGTTTTATACCATCATATACATCGTGGCCAATATTTTAATAACTTCGTGAAATGCATGGATACCAACTGTAATTTTTTTTTCTATTTTATTTCATTTAAATAAATTTTGAAGAATCAATGAAATTTTTTAAGAAAAAAAAAACACTTTCAAGCTGAGGATCAGAGAGATGCTTAAATGGGGTTTTAATATTTTCGGATTACTATTTTAATGAGGTTGACGGTTTATATATTGTTGAAAGACAAACTGAAATTTTATTAATATTTGTGGACATCAATTTTAGTGGTTTTAGGAAAACAAACCACACTTGTTAGGATATATACATGGCAATGATTCAATCAATACAATATGCTATACAGTAATTAGAAATCGCATTTAATTTTATGGATCAATTCCAACAAAAATACACGAAAAATTGCTATTCAACGAATACCGATAACTCCAAAGTATTCGGCGAGAGAAAGTGGTAAGAGATTCAACAAATCCTTTAATATCATACTGAGGAGGAATTTATTGATAGATTTCGTTAAAGAAAAGAAAAAAAAATATATGTATTTGCATTATTAAATAATTTGGGGAATACCAGGAACCAAAACAAACGAAGCTATCGAAGAAGTTTCATGAATATCTATTCTAGACCAATATTGTACTGTTTGCTTTACGGTTTTATGGAAATACAGTATATGTTTTACCAAAGTTTCTGAAGATTTGTGTTTGAATTCTGCTTCTTGCATTGTTAAGCCGGTATCTTGTGCACTTGCATCACTACATACAAAAATATGTTGTATTTCATAAAAAAAATAAACTACAAGAAATTCAAAGAAAATTTCTGAATCATAGCGGTATTTAGAAAATTGTAGGTGCAACAGATATTCCCATTCAATCACGTGAAAGTGACCGGGCTAAACAATTTAAAAAAGTGAAGGACTTTTAACCATTAATGTCCACAAGCAATTTGTGACAATCTTTTACAAACAAATGTTGTTGCAAGGTGGCCGGGGAGTACCCATGATACGTGTAGTAGAATCTTTGAAACAAGAGGCCCATGGGCCACATCGCTCACCTGAGCAACAATAGACATAATAAAATCAGCTTTACGTAGTCATAAACAAAATATCTGAACAATGTCGTATAATAGATCCTGTAAAAAAAAAAAATCCCCTGCATATTCTTATGTTTATCATTGAGCCTTTGTAACAGGATGATTTTACAGTCATATCACATATTGAGCATTGATGATCAGACTTAAACAAGTGTTTATATATGGATTATAAACCTACATCAAACTTTGAACCCCTTATGGGGTTGAAGAATTGTCAAGAATTGTCAAGAGGCCAAAGTCTAAACAATTTTAAAGAATCAACAATATGTCTAAATGCTTGCACAAAGTAAAGCCATATTCAATAAAAAAATTTTAAAAAAATTTCCCTCTATATTCTTTTGTCAAAATTTTACACCACCCCCCCCCCCATTGTGGCCCCACCCTTCCACTAGGGATCATGATTTGAACAAACTTGAATCTTCCCTAACTTAGGATGCTTCCACACAAGTTGCAGCTTTTCTGCCCAATCGGTTTCTGAGAAGAAGATATTTAAATATTTTTCTCTATATATTCCTATGTAAAATTCGACCCCCAATTGTGGCCCCACCCTACCCCCGGGGATCATGATTTGAACAAACTTGAATCTACACTACCTGATGATGCATCCACACAAGTTTCAGCTTTTCTGACCAAATGGTTTTTGAGAAGATTTTTAAAGATTTACTCTATACATTCCTAATATGTAAAAATTTGACCCCCCATTGTGGCCCCACCCTACCCCTGGGGATCATGATTTGAACAAACTTGAATCTACACTACCTGAGGATGCTTCCACACAAGTTGCAGCTTTTCTGCCCAATCGGTTTCTGAGAAGAAGATTTTAAATATTTTTCTTAATATATTCCTATGTAAAATTTGACCCCCCAGGTGGCCCACCCTACCCCCGGGGATCATGATTTAAACAAACTTGAATCTACATTACCTGAGGATGCATACACACAAGTTTCAGCTTTTCTGGCTGAACAGTTTCAGAGAAGAAGATTTTTTAAAGATTTACTCTATATATTCCTAATATGTAAAATTTCGACCCCCCAATTGTGGCCCACCCTACCCCTGGGGATCATGATTTGAACAAACTTGAATCTACACTACTTGAGGATGCTTACACACAAGTTACAGCTCTTCTGGCTTATAAGTATATTTTTAAAGATTTACTCTATATATTCCTATGTCAAATTCGACCCCACATTGTGGCCCTATCCTACCCTGGGGATCATGATTTGAACAAACTTGAATCTACACTACCTGAGGATGCTTTCACACAATTTTCAGCTTTTCTGGCCAAATGGTTTTTGAAAAGAAGATTTTTGAAAAATACCAACAAATTTTCAATGATTTTTGATTATCTCCCCTTGGAAGAGGGCTTGGTCCTTTATTTTAACAAACTTGAATCCCCTTTACCTAAGGATGCTTTGTGCCATGTTTGGTTGAAATTGGCCCAGTGGTTCTGGAGAAGAAGTCGAAAATGTAAAAAGTTTACGGACAGACAGACAGAAAGACAGACAGACAGACGGACGCCGGACAAAAAGTGATCAGAAAAGCTCACTTGAGCTTTCAGCTCAGGTGAGCTAAAAAGTAGCGTTTGTGTACTTTTTTAACGAAAGGAATAATCATTATGTGAATACTTTTTTTCTGTTTGTTATAATTTTCTAACATAAATAAGTTCAAGTAAAACTTTCTTTTCTAGTTCGGAAAAATCTGCAGGTTTCTGCTTCGTTGCCATTATTTCTAAGAAATGAGCTAAGTATAAGCTGTGATCAGGAAAGAAAAGGTTGATTCGTTTTCTATAGCATCAGCAATGCTCTTAAGACCTTAAATGTTTTTATCTAATACTAGTAAGAAATTCTCCAGATCACTAATATATAATGAAAACAAAAAGGTGATAGATTTTCGCTTTGGCGAACTCCAACATTACTGCTTATAAAGTCAGATGTGATACCATCCATACTAATAAGAGATTTAATACCCTGATACATATATTTAAACATTTTCCAGTAATACCATTTTTTGACATTTTGTACCTTAAACCACTTCTTCAAATACTTGTAGGGTCAAATGCTTGCTTGAAATCAATGAAAGCTCAAAATAATTTCTTATTAACATTATAAATAAATACACAGTTGTAAATGATTCCCCCAATATAGAGGAATTATAGAATAGTCCACTGTCATTAATTACAGCTATAGGGCGCTTGTACACGTAATCAATAACACCAAACCAGCTATTTATAGACTATACTCTGTCCCGAGGTTTTGCTTCCACCACTTTATGCTTGATATTATGATAATCACAAATACCTTTGTGTTTAAACTACGTTCATCTACTAAAGTCTATATTAATTGTTTGAACAGGAAGATTTTGATCCCGACATTAATTTGACCAGTATAAGAAAAAAATATGTTATTAAAAATTCTAACCTATTAATGAATTTATTGAAATAGATAATACACTAAAATTTCATCATTGCAAACCTAGTTAACAAATTAAAGTCTTAAAGAGACAGTACGGCGCATCTTATAAATCAAAGTACTGATAGTACTGATAGACGGTAACGTATACTGTGAGATATATATACTGCAGCTTAAGGTGGGGCACCCGTATTATGACACACTCTCTATCAAAATAAACAATAAAATCAAGCATAATTTCATACTTTTTTTTACCAAAACATATGTAGGGTATACTGCTTCAACACAAGTTACACTAACTTATAAATAAATTTGACTGTTTGCAGCTGATGGTGAAATGTAATTCCGTGTTTCTTTTAATGAGGAAATCTACGTAGACATCTAGATGGCTGACTTTCATTCGAAAAACCATTTAGTTTTGTTAAAATGGTTATATCGATTACATCATTCAACAAACTCCATAACAGAGTGGCTAAGGTATTGGACTTGTGAACCGCACATCCCGAGTTTGAATCCCGCTCGGGTTTTTGTTTTCATTTACTGAATCATTTTTGCCGTTATTTCTATTAAAACATAAGCAAAACAAGTTATACGAATTTAACCTTATTTTTGTCTAATCAATGCAGCTTTAACCAGAATTATATTATTTGAGCTTTATCTTAGGCTGGTATGGGACACTTGGTATGGGACGAAATAAACAATGAAAATATGTATTTTAAAAAAGCGTAAATAACAGAATAAAGAAAAATAAAAGAAATGTATTCATTTATTAACAATGATACACACAGAGCAAGTCAGAATTCCGCAAAAAAGCTTGTTATAAATGAAGCAATGTCAGCAAAATGTAATAAATTGGGATATCAGGATTGTTTTTTCTTTGAAAATGATGCACCACAGTATATTGTTTTACCAAGAAATAAATAAATACTAGGAAATTGATGAACTTAAAAATATGAACAGAAAAAAGGTGAGCATATAACATTTTTAATAAAATGTCTTTAGCTTAACCTTAGTAAGTGCAAAAATGCTAAATCATTTAAAGTGAATACATTCATTCACAAAAGTAAATATTGAACACTAATGTATATGTAACTATGTGGTAACTGTATCAACATATAACAAATTACAAAAAAATATTACTTAATCTATCAAAACAAACTACATGTTTGAACAAAAAAAATTGATTGCAAAATATGTATACAACAAAAGTCAACAATAGAAAAAAAATCCTGCAAGCCTACTTACTCGGATATCCAGAAATGGTTTATTCATAACATTTTAATTCTTGTGGATTTAAAAGTTTTTAATATACGTAATAATTTTTACACCTATTCTTAATAGCAGGTTCAAAACGCATGGTCATAATTTAATAACAAAGAATTATATATTAGTTATAAGTTATATTTTACATTTCCTTCTAACTCCAAGATCACCGACTTTCGATAGATGCGCAATCTGTTTAATATATTCGCATTGCTATCTTTTGTCAAATACCGGTAAAACAAACAATAATATTCTATTTAAAGACAATTCCTAATTTTCCAACAGCCACGTCGTATAAACAGTTCTTATAATCAACACTTAACTACGTACGATGTAATCTTTATTTATTTATTTATATTTATAATGCTTAAAATATCTGATAAGATGTAAATAAGTTCTAAAAATGAAATTGACACATAGATTAAGCATTGCCTGTAACACTGCAATCTAATAGATCAGAGGAATACCTAACAGAGTTCCTTATCCGCTAGGGTCCCCGTGAGAAACACTCTTCCGGTCAGGACCGTAGCAATAGACCGTGGCTAATTATTTACAACCCATAAATATATACATGTATACACGCAACGTGTTACGAGGTTCCGCCTTCTAGACTATTACGCATCCGTATTTACTAAAAACAAAACACATGCAGGGCTCGCGAAGATCATTCTCCTGGACAGGTTTGTTGATAGAAATGTCTTTTTTACTTCTCCCAGGTAATAATTGTTCAAAGTTTTTAAAATAAACAAAATTATTATTTTGTAAGCATGAATTTTGCGTTTTTACCACAGGAGTTGCTACAACCTTAATTCATTCTGTATGCGAGGGCCCTTGAGGGGTTATTTGACATACCGGTATTTATGTCTGTTCATTTTAAAATGAACTGAAATTGGTAAACCATTTATAAATTATCGAGAAAGTGATGATTCAGATGTGTTCCGTTCAGAGAGTCCCTTTTACCTCGTATTCCATGATGACCATAGTCGGGCGAAGAACACGTGACAATTACTGTCAATCAAAATCCACGTGGTACAATAAACGATACAAGATTAACCCGCTTTGTACGACCCTAAAATTTCCGGAAGCTCATAATTACATTAATTAGGTATGTGAAAGGGATTTTCATTTACTTCAACTGTCACAATCAACGTTATTTCTTATTTTCTAACCATACAATGGGTAAATCCGAAGTTAAACACATGGTTTTTTCAAGCTGTACTGTCTCTTTAAGGCTTGTTTCCTCACCTGCCACCCCCAGCTACTACATTGTAGCTGTTTAATTCAGAAGAATTTCTTCAATATATAATCTTATAATTCACCCCAACCGCCTAATTATGATCCACAGGGGTAAAAGCAATACTTATAAACTTTGAATTTGGTATTATAGCTTAATTCTAATCTTTTAATTTTTCACAAATTATTATAATTATAGCCTTTTGATTCTTCAGAAGTATTGTATAAGTGTTGTTATCTACTTATTGTTTTAATAAACATTGAACTCTTCCTGACCCCTGGGGTCATGGTGTGAACAAATTTAAATCTGTCATGTATTACAAAGCTAAATAAATGTAATAGTTTGGTTATAATGGACTATTTAGTTCTGGAGAAGAATATTAAATTTCCTCATCGAATCTTCAGTCTTCCTTAATTAATTACTAGTATCTCCTCTTTGAAAAAGGACGGGCCCTTCATTTGAACAAACTTGAAAGCCCTTCCCGCATACAAAGTTTGGTTGAAATTGGCGTAGTGGTTCTGGAGAAAAACATCAAACCCCATATACGCTTTCCTAATTATCTCCCCTTTGAATAGGGGCTGGTCCTTTATTTAAAGAAACTTGAAAGCCCTTGTCCCAATGACGTTTAATTTTGTGCCAAGTTTGGTTAAAACTAGCCCAGTGGATTTAGATAAGAAGATTTTTAAAACACCCAACCTTATTTTCAATTTTTCCTAATTATCTTCCCTTTGAATAACACTGAGCCTTCATTTGTACAAATTTAAAAGCTCTTTTCCCAAGGATGTTGAAATTGGCTTTGTGCTTAGGGAGAAAAATATTTTTAAAACATCCAACACTATTTTCACTCTCCTTATTATCTCCCCTTTGAAGGGGAACTGGTCATTTGAATAAAATTGAAAGCCCTTTCCCCAAAAATCCTTTGTACCAAGTTTGTACCACGTTTGGTTAACATTGGCCCAGAGGTTCTGGAGAAGAAGATAAAGCGAAAAATTTACGACGCCGACAACGACGACATACAACACCGCCCATTTTCTATCTTACAGAAGAGGCGAGAGAGAGAGAGAGAGAGAGAGAGAGAGAGAGAGAGAGAGAGAGAGAGAGAGAGAGAGAGAGATCAGTTTTCATAAAAGATTATGGTACATTGTGATTGAATCAAACATGCAATGTCTAATTTATTTGTTGTCTGCAAAATGTTTAATCTACTTGATTATTTTGATTTCTCTGTTATTAAGAGGGAAAATGTGAAAGAAATTTCGGAATATCGATTGTTGCAACTCTTCTTTGATGAATACTTATTTTAAAAAAAACAACAAAAATAAACGGAAACGATAATCTGGGAAGGCTGTAAATACTTTTTATTTCTTTTTAAGCTTTTGAAATCTCGACTACACTGTATGGAAAGATCACAGGGAAGATTACAGTCTTCATGTATCGACAAGTTGTGAAGACATGATTTGCACTACATATATATAACATTTCTGTTTGAAATATTTATATTAAAATGTTGTCGATATTCATTTACTATCGTTATTCACTTTGTACTTTGAAGAAGAAAAAATCTTAAGATTCATATATTCTTTTTACAGTTCTAATAGAATTAAAAAAAAAACAATTAAATCAATGTGATAAAGGCACAGAAATGTTTGTCATTTTTGTCCTCGTCATCTTTGAGTCCGCTGTTGGTGCTATTCGGTTCTCCTTTAAACAGATGAGACAAAAGGACTTCATGTTCTCGTTTAGCAGCCCGTAAAAGAATACATTCAAACAGTTGTTGGTAAAAGTCAGAATTAGGAAAACATGACCAATGATGGAGGCCCCAGCTACCGACTGTTTGAAAACATGCCTGGCCATTCGGAAATAATGTGACGGGAAGTTAAGGACGATGAATATCAGAATCATGATGAGTAGCGTGCGGACGGCTCTTCTGCGGCGTTTGTAGACCGATTCCGGCATTGCCGAGGAAACGGTTGTTTTATTACCTAACTGTAAAGAAACTTTAACATTGCAGGCAATCAAGATGAGCGCTGGTATGACAAACAGAAAAATAAAGTCAAGCACAATAAATCCAGAATGTAGGTCCAGGAGAGACTCTGGAACAGCGCAGCCATATTTCACGGTCGTGGAGTTGTTCCCAGTGCCAACTAGAAACATCCTTCCTCTATACACGACTGGTGCTCGAACCGCGTATAGTAAGGAAACAATCCAGATGAGAATGATGGCGCCGTATAAAACCTCGCGCTTTGAGTCCTTGTTCTGCAATGGAAATACCAACGCCCTGAATCTGTCTATAGCCAGAGTTGAGATCGAGAAAACATTCGCGGCGCTAGCCATGTATTCCGCATAGAGACATATCTGACACAAAACTGGACTTATTTCCGAGTTTTGCACCGTCAAGAAAATAACATTGGGGATGACGAACACTGCAACAGCAATATCTGACACGGACAGAGACACAAGCAATATGTTTTTGGAGTTCTTCTTTGACTTCTGCATAATGAGGACGATTGCAAATATGTTGGTGGAGATAATGATCAGAACCATCAGAATGTCTACAACAATCAGTGCTGCTGTCGTGGCGTCCATAGCCATACTGCTTCCTGTTAAACACTTCCGCCTAGATATCTTTATCTATTAAAACAAAACTTTTTTTTTTAAGATACAAGCAGATTGTTACTTTTATTTGCTCAATGTCAACAATGTTCATATTTCATATTCTTTCGCTTATAAATTCATTTCCGCTTATTTTCCTA
Organism: Magallana ariakensis; assembly: GCA_020458035.1. Lineage (NCBI taxonomy): Eukaryota > Metazoa > Mollusca > Bivalvia > Ostreida > Ostreidae > Magallana > Magallana ariakensis. Next base: position 39,778,106 of record CM035814.1, on the reverse strand, counting down.
AAAATAAATATAAATAATATTACAATCCTTTTTACTTACATATTACATACTAATTTAAAAATATTCATTAATAAATGAAGACCTAATTTGTTTCAAATATCAAAATTGACACCCCTATCTGTGGTAATAATGTATAAAAACATAAAAATAGAAAAACTCATGGTGATTTTTGAAAGGTTTGCATTGTCAATTTTAACATACTAGCATGCACTTGAGTACCAAGCGTTGTTGCTATTTGCTAACTTCTATCAATTGTAAATAGATCTCTCAAGATGCCCTATACCACCTTAAGACATGAATTTAGTAAAGTGCAAAAAATGGCTCTTTTGGCATCATTGTTTACTTATCATTAATGCACGAAGCTTAAGAATGAAGAATTCTTTCGCTAAAACCCAGTCCCATTTCTAAAAAACCACCAACGGCCGACGGTTTTTGACGTAAAAATGGGATCATTATTCGGGCGACAGTCGGCAGATCATTAGCCGATGTCTCGGCCGATATCGACCTCTTTTGTCGTCGGCTGACCAATTTTGTGTCCGTCGGGCCAAGTCATAATTTTTTCTGCGTCGGTGGCCGACTTCTTCAGTTGAAACAGTCGTTGAATAGTCCGTCAAGCAACCCGAATCATCGTCCGACCATTGGTAGACAGTTTTTACGTGTATTTTTGGTTGGTCGACATTTAGGCATTTGGGTTTTTCTTAAATGTCGGCCGGCTGACACTGATTGACGACCGAAAATCGACCGGTCTTTTGGGCGATTTTGACAAATCGGCTGATAGATGACCGACCGTATACGGATTACGTTAAACAACTACCCTCTATCGGTAAATAAGCGGCGGCCAGGCGGACGACATCATGCTTAAGACTTTTTTCGTCAATAAATTGAAGCATCGCTCACGTGGTTACAGGTTACTATTCAGCAACTGCGAAATTGTTTACGTAATCGGTCAAACTTGCGGCTCAACGTTCGATAATCGAGCGACGATTCTACGACAAATCAAACTTTTGAAGATATCGGTGTTCCTAGAAATGTTACTGCTCCGCTTCGTCCGATACCAGTGTCGGGCGATCATCTTCAGCCGACGATTCGAGGAAAATTTGTTTGTCCGACCATCGGCTTGAATGGGACCTAGGCATTAGTTGAATTTGACTAAGACTAAAACGACATAACATTCTTTGACCAAGCCAAATGGTCTATTTTTTTTTTTTTAGAAAGATTCGCCCTTTTGTGACATTACCCATTTGACAGAAAAAGAAATGCTAAGAGAGGAATACTAGTATGTTCGGTATTCTTTTGGTCCAATTCTAACGAATTTTCAGAAGGCCAATAGTATAAACTGACGACTTTTGAGTTGACCTACTAGGAAATCGAAATGGTAAATATCGGGGTTTTTTTTTTCATTTTAAAATATTACCGGTATATAACATCAGTATAATTCTTTTCAAGAAATTTAATTAAAATATATAGGGTAGAAATAATTGGACGCTGTCTCGTTATTTAAAAAAATATGAAAAACGTCATTGTTTGTAAAAAAAAAAAATTTAGTACCCTAACTAACCACAGTAACAAAATGATTGAGTTCACATTGGCCGTCTCTTTAAAGATAAGCGTCTTTTGGGGAAAAAAATCAAATAGATGATGTTCATAATTATACGTAATTACTCTAATAACATGACAAAGCTGGATAAAATCGATAATATAGGATATAATTACCGGTATGGCATCTCATTAATGACGGATACCTGCCGAAAGAGCCAAGATTAAAGAATTTTGTTTGCACAGATTTCATCTATAAATGAATAAACAAGCACTAGTGAAAACAACTGTATATGAAACATCCAAAGAGTCAGGAATTACATGAACATGAGCGAGGATAACAACAACCCACCTACCTAAAAATCTACATATAAATCACAAGAGGAGTATAAAATAATAGTTACTAATGCATGCATTTACACGTCATCAGCAAGTCAGAAAACAAATCAAACGCACCACAAGTAAAATCAGCAAGAAAACGAATCAAACGCACCTCAAGTAAAATCCAGTTTATTAGCCAATTCTTGTATGTCGAACTGCGTCAACAGCCAATATATCAATAGACTGTGCTTACAGTGAAATGCTGTGGTCGTTTTCGCTGGAAATTATTGAATGCCAATTGAAGCGACTAGATCCTGCAATTAAAAAGTTGTTTCGGAGCAAATGATGTATATTTATTACAGATTAATTAAGTACGTTAAGGGAATTGTGCAGATAAAAGGCACCTTGTTTGCTAACTAATTGTGCATCACTGTCCGAATCATTGCGGGTACGTTATTATCAAGAAATGTCATTTTGGTGTCGTAAAATGTCAAAACTACAATATGTATGGGGTATGTTAGTTGCTTATGACATCTCTATTTCGTCCAAATAATTTGAAGTATTTAATTGTCATTTCTTTTCTGATTTTCTTTGATGCTACAAAATACAATGGTATTTATTTTGTTGAAAATACATGTATTGTTTTCTTCAATTTTGTTAATGAATATAGTAACATTGTGAGAACCAAATAACAAATTCATGCATATATATTTACATCTACCGAGTATGATTCCCTCTATTTCTTACGGAAACTTTTAATTAATTAAATCATAGCTCTATATAGAAACTAACAGGACTGATTACACGCCCCGTTTATCGATTGGTCGAAACCTACAGCGACCAAAGGAAAATCACGGACTGCACGAAATATAATTATGATGATGTCAGACTCAAATTCCCATAGGAGACGATTTGGCTGTTTCTTTTATCTAACGTACTGATGTTCATTAACAGTTATTTAGTTGATTTTACTTACTTTTTACAATCAGTATATAAATTTGTTTAAAGAAAGATGTAAATATAAACAAAAAAATGCTTTCTTTAATGGTTTATGCGGGTTATGAAGGTAGCGATCATTGCAGAAAAAACGCGGGTTATGTTTTTTTTCTGCAATGTCGCTACCTTCATATCCCGCATGAATAACCAAAGGCAGCATTTTATTGTTTAGATAAAAATACTGATCAATTTTCACAAAACTATACCTGCATGTGCGTTGCTGTTTTCTTTCGGGGTTTTTTCTTCCCTTTGTCCAACCAGTATCTTTCAATTTTATATGTCACAATAAGATAATAAATCTGTATTACGCTATCTTTATTGGAATTATTCACTAAAATTGTAACGCATCTGACACTAATTTAGCTTATAAAGTCAATAGCTGCTTCTATACAGGTTATGTCCTGAACATAATAAAATATGTATGAATGTATTTAAATTATAATGGCTTCGTGAAACCGGCGCCCTCTGTGCTATAAGTACACATATAAAGACTAGTATATAGTCTCAAATGACTTATACAGTTACAAAGCGCATCGGACCCCCAACCGCCCCCCCCCAAAAAAAAATAATTTTTTTTTAATAAAAGATGGACATAAGAACAGTAAAATACATTTCTATAAGGTTGGCATGAATTTTGTTTTTTATCTTAAAGCAATGGTATACAAACTGTATAATTATGTACATTGTATTATAACTTATATGTTTATAAGAATGCACTATATAGACAACAATGAAAACAGTATTTTCCGCAATAAAACTTCGGACAGAAATGACTTTGAGCACTAAGCCACAATGTCGTAAGAGACCCAAAATATTACCCCATGAGATACATTTAAGGCTGCCATATACGCTTGCAAACTTTATCATAATTTGAGTAAATTTTATAGATTATGATGTCAAATCACTGTAATTAAATGTATATTTATTGATGTGTGTGTATATTTTATGTATACTGTTTATCTGTGTGTCTTATACTTCTTTTTGTACATATGTTTTATACAGGACCACAATGTAAACAAGTACATTGTTACTAATTGTATAAATTAAAAGACTTTATAAATAAAAGACTATTATTATTACTATGTTTTCCCTAAAAGCGATTTTGGCTTTCAAAATCAAAGTTTTCTTCAGAATTGCAATTTTCTTTAACATATCTTTCCAAATGAAGTCTTTAGAGATCTTGGCTATACCGTCGATCACTATACTGAATTTCCACCATCACAAATCATTGAAAACCCACAATTAACTTGTTTCCCGATGAAATTTCATGATGTGGAATGGAATGCGTTGAATTTACAGACGTCATTAAAGGGTAACATTCAAGAAAGCACTAGCTTGACTTACACCCACATATGTTAACTAAGTTATGCTGTAAAAAAAATAAATATGCTGTTACATTCCAAAAAGGAAATGCATCACTTAATGGAGATCTGATGTTTTTCCTTCATTAAGTTAAAATGTCAAAGACGGCGTCATATTATTATGATGGAACAGCAACAGTTTTTATCGCTTTTCAATTCTTTGCAATCAATAGTCTTTTTATGATTGACAATTATCTAAAGAGCTCAAGCTTTTAGTTCCAAACATTCACAAACAGTATCAAATTTGATTACTTTTTTCGCCTGTGTATGAAATAAACATTAAACAATAGCAATAAACGTTAAACACCTTTTGGGAATATGGTAGGTATTGTTCAAAGAATGGATAACTCTAGAAGTAATCACACTAAGATTTCCGCTCGTCAAATCAACTAGCTGCAGAAATGTGGTTTTACAGTAAATTTGCAACGTTAATCCAAATTTTCCCAGAGCTACAGATCTAAAGCTTCAGATATCAGAAGATCGAATGACAATAGTCGATGACATGTTACGTGTATAACTACACTCTTCTCACAAAAAGGCTTCAGTGGTAATTAAACAGATGTACCAGTGAGGTTTGAGATTTTGGGTCAGCCCCAGGAAATTACATGAATGAAGAAATAAAAAAAAAACAGACAGAAATTCTTCTCTATTTCTGGTTTTCTTATCGGGTGTATACAGCTAAGTAACTTAGATTATCATTTTTGCAAATTGGTTTTAAATGAAGAATTTTGAATAGTAACATCTTCGCGGTAGTCTTGTTTGATCTTTGATTATCACTGATTTCTTGATTTTGTTGTAAATCTCAAATTTATAAACTTTTACAACCATACATAATCTTCCTTTAGATATGCATAAGAATTACATATTTATTTCTTTATGTCATATGATTGAATCGACTATTACAATAAAGTTTTCAGGTACAGATTATATTGTTTCAAATTCCAGATGCATATCGGTATACACTTGTAAGTCGTTAGGTAAACGTATACACACTGTAAAGTTCTCTTCCCCGGAAGAGGTTTGATAAATCATCTATATTCATGAGCATTATTAAACTATTTTAGGAAAGATGATATATTAGTTTCAATGTCTCGTTCTTAAATTTACATATTTTAAAAAATTGTCTTTTACTTATTAATGACAATTAAAAATTGTTAATTAGTAAAAGACAAAATGGTTATAATTATACCATATATACAAAATGTATGCACATGCATCCAAACTATAAAGGGATTTTAAACAGTTTACACCTTACCAATTTTGAATCCATTCAAAATAAGTAAATTATTGTAAATAAAATTTCAATACTGAAACTTCTCAATATTTTTCCCAACAAAATGCATTCATTGGGTTTCATTTCGATCGTTGTATATTGTCAATATTAAAATTTCATACCGTTTCTTACATTATTCCTTTACTTTGTAGATGCAATTTGAAATGCAAATTCTTTGTATGGTTCAGAAATAAAAATAAAAAGTATTCCGATGGTTCTTCGAATTGAACTACAATACTGGTACTCACCAATGGACAAACCGATCAGATTCAGCTATGTCAATAATGTTATCAACGGAGCGATTCCCATGCGATAAGTTTGGTCTGATCCGGTCCGCGTTTGCTCCTGAGACAGATGATAGAAGCAGTGAACTGTCACCTGCTTCTGTCTGCGAGTGCATTCTCCTGACTGTCTTCTGCTATGATATATACATGCCTGATCACGCCCCTTGCGTATACTCTACCAATGGGGGGAAAACGAATTCGCGAGTCGAAAATTTCATTTTCATTACTGGTATATTTCCGCGGTTTTAATTGAAAATTTGTACAAACTTTTTTGCAAATACAGTTTCTCTTCTAACATTCTTCTTACTATTACCACTCTTTTGACTTTTTTTTTTTGGTAAATTATCTTTTCAGCAGAAATTTTATGAATGTTGAACAAATTTCATGGAAGACAGTTTCTCTTGCTTCAAGTAATGCTACCTATTAAAAAAATTATAGTATAGAATTCAGATTTACGTATGGAGACAGCATATATATTACATTATAATAATTTTTTTAACTTATTCTATTGTAATCAATAGATGTTATTTACATATTCATTTCAAGCAGGTTTTTTTTTCTATTTTGTTGTTAAACAAGAGAATATGTTAAAGAAAAACGAATAAGACGAGACTAGATTGGGTTTTTTTTATCAGCTGCTGCAGAGATAATACACATAAAAAATCAATCGAAAAGAAATAATCCACATTGTAATTACGAGAATAATGAGAGACCTGACTGCCATCAAATATGTATTAGCTGTGGCGTTATTTGGCGAATTTTAATATCTATAATCAAGCACAATCATCAAATAATTTAATCAGAGTGATAACACGTGATCGTACATGTATACGCCATGGACCAAGACAGAGCGATGCAATCTATTAATGGTTTCCAATGTGTCCATTAACGACTTGATGTGCTCCATTTAAAAAAAAAATGGACAGCTTTGTTCTCGGGTCCTTTCTCCCATTGTTTACAGTGCAAATGGAGGTCGAACAGTGAAACAGCAATTTTAACAATGCCCACTATATCATATGATGTTGCATTTACTCCAACCCCACCCAATCTCACCACCATTATATTTTCAAAAGAACTCGGAGAACAGGAAGACATGGAAACACAGTATAATGCTAATGGGTGATTCCACAATGGGAGATTCAAACCATTTATACAATGGTTTATGAGGTGATTAGTTTTTCAACAATTTTGCCAATTTGTAAGGGTACAGGTATACCGGGTATGTACGTGCACATGATAGGTGTATCATTAGTTAAGTAATAACTTAGAGGTATGATTCTTTGAGTATCATGAGATGATAATTTTGGTTGGGGCGTGATCAAATCCAATAATGCCCCAAGGGCTTTATGATAGGTTTGATTACATAAGAAAGACACAATACTGGTACATTAAACACTGATTTATTGTACAATCCTATACCAAAGACATAAAAATGAAAAAATGAACATATAATGACAAATGAGATTTTTAAAATTTGCACACAGTCCTTTCTTACCTCATTATTGTTAAAGTATGACTTTGTTTCTCTCAACTTTTACATCTTACAAACAGTCCTAAACCATTCATACATTTACACAACACATTGCACAAGTAATTGAATTCATAAACAACCAGTTTTACACTAAGGTGGAGAGCCAGTTTTCCACTTCCATCAGTCCAGGCTGATCTTTGTCAGAAGTATCCACTGCACTACATTCAACAAACTGTACTTTCATTGGCTTCAGGTCAGAAAATTCAAAATCCTTGTTCCGCTTGCCGAGATAGCTGTTATTGTTGCCAGCGGTTTCGTCCAATTGCTGGAGAGCGGCTGATCGAGTCACCCTCAGAGTGTTCCTTAATGAAAGATAGCAAAAACACTGTATATAATCTTAAAGCTTGGTTCATTGAGCTTTATGTTTACTAAGCTGTAGAAGGTTTTTAATACAATCAATGTAAAGACCTGTATATTTTATTAACATTATCAAATTAGACAAAGACACATGGTTGTCTTGCAAAAAATTGCAGAAGTACACTAATAGCCCAGATTAAATTACATGCACATTTTCACTGGTAAACTCTAACACTTACATTTCTTTCTGTAACTGTTTCTCGATGAATCCAGCTCCTTTGACAAGGTGTTGGTCTTGTTTGTTACATGCGATCAGGATGGGCGGGGCATTGGCCAGGACCACAGGGTCACTCAGCACAGTGTAAAGGAACCTGTCAATCAACAGAGGTCAAGATTACCAAGACAAGTATTGCAACATTAAACATTACTAAACTAACATAAATATAGAAAATATAACAAGTAACAGGGAAATAATTCAAGTTGAAATTCAAAATTCACCACATGCATTTACAAAAGTGTGACTTACTCCGCAACTTCTTTGATGTCCTTTTGGAGGGAAGTACTATCTATTACGTACACAATACCCCTGTAAACGATTAGATGAGAAAACTTTTCAACAAAACTTGTGATACATAAGTGTGCAGTTTTGAGTTTTAGACATGACCATTACAAAGCATAAACCATAACACGATGTTATGTTTTCAATTTAAATGATGTAATCATAAGACACATTATTAATGATTAGATATTAGAATATATACATGTATATTCAAGATCAAATGCATCAAATTATTAAAATCATTTTAAACAAAATGAAACACAACCCCATATTTTTACACCTTTTATTTTTGTAAACAGTTCTGAGAAGATTTCTTTTAACAGTTTCCTTCTTAAAAAGCTGTATTGAAATTATTTAATCAGGAAACAATTAAGTTTGTATAAAGCTTTCAGGAAGAATTCTAAAAATACAAAAGCTAGCTTTTTCTGTGTACAATAGTAGCCTTATTCTTTATTGGCATCAGTTTCTTTTGTAAGAAAGATGACCTGGCAGACTAATGACAAAAACAAAGCTGATTATCTTTATATGGCTGGCTTCTACCCAAAGTTAACTCTGTACACTTGATCCTATGTAGAGTGATGTCTAACACAATCATCTGTCTTCACTTGATACGTTACCTAGCGAGTCCTTTGAACTGGTCAAGAACCTGGTGCCGGAGTCTCTCATGGCCAGGGAGGTCATAGATTTTCAATGACTTGTTCTGAGGAAAACACAGAACACAATTAAAATAAAACATATTGAAACAAAAGGTGACAACACTACACATATTTTGGTGATATTATAAACATTATTATTCTTCAACCTATTAAATTAATTCCCAGAAAGACATTGTACCTTCACTTCTACATCTTGATAAAATCAAGCAGCCGAAGCAAAATCCTTCAACAAGTACTTATTCATCAACACAGAATTTTTTTATTGATTGTGCTTTATTTGGCTTAGCAAGAGACCAGGAAGCCCATTGCTCATCTGTGCAACAGTGGCTTTCTTTGAACGAAGTAGATATATAACTATACTATATCTAATAAAATACTCAAACACGTATTATAAATGCAGTGTAATTTCTTGAAAAACTTAAAAATTGTTTATCTCTAAAAAGTTCACAAGGTTTTACATACTTTTAATTCTTTTAAGTACCATTGAGCTAGTCTTATGTACAAAATAAAAATAATATCATCCTCTGGTATATTCACCTTTTTAAGGACAGTGTAGTCGCCACTGTTGGGAGATATTGAGGTTACTGTGTGTAATGGTTTGTCACTCTTGAAAACAAGCTAAAAAAAAATACAAATGATTAAACTAAAAAAAAAACCAGAGATTTTAAATCAACATATGTATATGTAAATGTTTTAATACACAGCCCACATGAGCAACAAGGCCAAGGCTTTCTTCTTCATTTTCCAATGTTGTTTGGCCAAAACACCAAAAATACTCTGTAACCCTTACCTCTTTTCAAAGATCTGAGAAAGATGACTGAAGATGACTGACTGATTGAAAGTCACCTTTCAAGGCCACTCAGTTAACCTTCAGTTGACTAAATGACACAGCTTCATATTTAGTAACTTAGCTTTATTGATTGTTCCTATATTTTTTGTTTGCCAATACATAGATCCTAGACTGTTAACTATATGTTAGACATATACTTTCTCTAAACTATATAAATTTTATATCTGATTATCTTGGAAATAAACTAAGACCATTTTTACCTTATGGAACATGAGAGTTTTTCCAGTGTCACACACTCCAAGCAGAAGAACTCCTTGTCTCTTGTTGCCTTTACCCTTTAGGAGAAGCACCACTAAAAGTAAAATCAAAGAGACAAATATAATGAAACACTTACATTGTATATACAGCTTTAATATTAAGATGAAAAAATATTGTGAAAAGTATTCATGATCATTACATTCAATTCATTATATTTACATTTTCAACTGTCTTTGTCTGTGATAACATTACGAATCAATTTTGAAGCCTATAACCCAATAATTTCATAAAAAGCTGAGCGACACAAAATGGGCGTGTCTTAGACCATAACCAAAACACGGTATTAGCTGTGTTGTGTAGTAATACATAGCATGTGCTACATTTTAAAAATAGTGATTTTAAAATGTTGTTTTAAACTGTTGAAATTGGAAATACTATAAATATAAGTAATAAGAAATCATTCTTTGAATACTATGAGGTGATTATTTCAGTCAGAGCGTGGTCAAATCTATCATAAAGCCCTTTGGGCTTTATTGGATTTGACCACGCCCCTACCCTAACCTGACTGTGAATAATCGTATGTGTAAGGTGGATATTCATACTTGCCAACTGACCCGATTTCGTCAGGTCACACCCGAATTTTCAACCCTCCACCCGATTATTTTTTATGACCCGGCGGGTCATGCTTTACACCCGATTTTTGTCGAACAACCCGAAAATCTCCCGATTTCCGGAGTTCGTAAATTACGTTGCACATTGGACTTCCAGTTATGAACCCAAGCTGAGCTTGGATTTACGTAAACAATACCGATGGCTATTACCGCTAAGTAATTGTAAGGCTTTATTATTATCGAGAGTTGTTTTGACAAACAGAGGGTTTAAATCATTAAGTGCGATGGCTTCCAAAAGGAAGAGATTTTTATTGGGGCCAGCGGAATCAAAACCAAAACGACTTTTTCTACCATATATAAAATAATCCGAAGCTTTTTGAAAAGTAACATTCAGAAGAAGTGTGATCTTTAGAAACTCATGTGCTTTTAGAAACAATTTAAAATGATAAAAAAAAAAACTTGCACTCAGAAGCCAAAATTTGACAAACTAGCCAAATTAACAAAGACTCTTCTTGTGCTGCCAAACAGTAATACTGATTCAGAAAGAGCCTTTAACATTGTTAAAAATCACACTTAATTTCGCTCTGAACTTAACAATGAAAATTGAATGCCCTACTGTCTTGTAAATTTAACCAGTCTGGTCATTGCTTTGAGCACATACCAACATCAGAAGTATTAAACAATTCAAAATCAGCAACTGTTAGTTACAATACTTCTTGGCAATAAAATATTACTCATACATTTTAACACACATTTCTGTTGTATATACCTTTGAAATGCATGGTAAATATGTTGTGAATGTTGTTATGCGCTATGACCAGATTTTTTACTTTCCAAATCTGGTCATGACCAGATTTTCACATGTTGGAGGTTGGCAAGTATGGATATTATTCTAGGTGTTATTAGTAAAAAACGTGTCATATCGTGGCATAGGGTATTATGCTATAGGGGTAAAAGAATTAATATTTCTAAAACCAAGAATGTTTACTTCCAGAAAGAAATCTCTGCAAATAGCAAATAAAATATTTAAGGTCAGCTCACAAAATTTAGGGTCGGTCGGGGAACCGGAAAGACACTATATATTTATCTTGGCCTAAGTTCTGAGTTCAAATGTGCTGCAGGGGATTTTTTTTTTTAAATTACACTTTTTCCAGAAATATTGCATCTTCAACAGTTTTTATTAGCATTTCTATGCTATAGAAAATCATATTTTCAGAATGATAAATTAAAATAATTCGTGAAAAACATATAAAAACAGCTATGTGCCAAAGACCCTTATTTTAATCTTCTTTAAACGATTTTTAAATTCCAGTTTCTGTTCGTCTAATATGCTAGTTTTCAAAAATTTCAACATAAAACAAATATGAATACCCTCAAAACAAATTATCTAAATTCAAACAGACACATAGAAAACCGGGATTCTTCTCACATTCCCATATCAATTGCAAAACAAAAAACAAAAACAAAAAAAAACCTTTTAACAAAAATGAATGTGCTAATTTCATTATTGTTAAAGTTTGTTTCAAATACTGATTGACGACATTCAGATTGAGTTTGCTAGCTATGTGCAATCAGAGACATATGTGTTATTCATGTCTCTAGTGTACCACTAAACAACCAATTTCCATATGGACAAGTCCAACAAACTATGTTGCATCACACATATACTTACATATAGTTAAAATCACTACAAGTAGGGCTACAGCAATTCCGATTGCTCCATTATCTCCATCCTGAAGCCTGACTACAAAATTGCTCAGTAAATCTGCCAAATTCATCGTTTACTTCTCCTCAACGTGTGTTGCTTGGTCAAGGAAGCCGATGACATAGAAACTTCCGGTTAACATTAATAGAACTTCTAACCCGATCTAATAAAGTTTATGTTGTGGGTGTATATATATATATATATATATATATATATATATATATATATATATATATATATATATATATATATATATATATATTTTTTTTTTTTTTTTTTTTTTTTTTTAAATGGTACAATACTATACTCTGTCCCGAGTTTTTGCTTCCACCACTTTTTGCTTGATATTTCGATAATAATAAATACTTTTGTGCTCAAACAACGTTCATCCACTATAGTCTGTCCCAAGTTATTGCTTCCATCACTTTTTGATGATTTTTAATAAAAAATAACGTTACACATACCTGTGAAAGAAGTACGGTTGAAATCGATGAAATGTAAAATATCCAAAATATCTTCATTGACAAATTATCCTTTTTCACTCATAAAAGTTTACAGGAACGAAAACAAATTTCTTACGGAGATTTATAATGGGAAATGTTTACATCTTTCATATTATAGTCTGTCCCAAGTTATTGCTTCCACCACTTTTTGACGATTTTTAATAAAAATACACATACCTGTGAAAGAAATGCTCTTGAAATCGATAAAAGGGAAAATATCCAAGATATCTTCATTGACAAATTATCATTTTTCACTCATAAAAGTTCACAGGAACGAAAACAAATTTCTTACGGAGATTTATAATGGGGAATGTTTACATCTTTTCTCCATTCGGAAGTTCTCGGGACACCTCGCACAATTTTTCAACGTTATCATCCGGGCTTAATAATGGCTGATGCAATGCTAAATATCCGTAGACTTTCTATTTTGGGATGTGTATTGAAACCTGAAGCGGTAGAGGGGGCGTTTCAAAACAGATAATCTGAACATTTTTCATATTAGTGGATGAACATAGTTTGAGCACAAAGGTTATTATGATTATCGAAATATCAAGCAAAAATTGGTGGAAGCAAAAACTCGGGACAGAGTATAGTGGATGAACGAATTTAAGCACAAAGGTATTTATGATTATCGAAATATCAAGCGAAAAGTGATGGAAGCAAAAACCCAGGACAGAGTATAATATGAAAAATGTCTAGATTATCTGTTTTGAAACTCCCCTCTCTACTGCTTCAGGTTTTCAATACACATCCCAAAATAGAAAGTCTACGGGAATTTTGCATTGCATCGGCCATAATTAAGCCCGGATGATAACGTTGAAAAATTGTGCGAGGTGTCCCGAGTACTTCCGAATGGAGAAAAGATGTAGAACCGTTTTAACAAGAGCTTGGACTTTGGGCAGTACGTGACAAACTCCGATTTGATGAAGGCGGGGTCTAACTTATGGTTAACTCTCCAGTCATTGGCTAATAGATATAAATACATTGAACGCAATGACACTCGTTGATACATGTATATTTCGCTGAAACAGCGTCAATTTCACACAGCAGAGCAGATCTTGGCAAACAACTTTCCGGTTTTGATAGTCTATGAATATTAATGAGCTTCTCTTAGCGAATTAGAAGAAAGGGGGTCAATTATTTGAAAGCTTTGATGAGCAAACTAGATAGTAACATCCCACCGAAAGTCCAAGCTCTTGTTAAAACGGTTCTAAACATTTCCTATTATAAATCTCCGTAAGAAATTTGTTTTCGTTCCTGTGAACTTTCATGAGTGAAAAATGATAATTTGTCAATGAAGATATCTTGGATATTTTCCCTTTTATCGATTTCAACAGCATTTCTTTCACAGGTATGTGTATTTTTATTAAAAATCATCAAAAAGGGGTGGAAGCAAAAACTCGGGACAGAGCTCGAGTATAGTAAAATTACAAAAACTATATAAACAATATGACCCTAAATGAACTTTTTGGAGCAATTCATGTAAGTTAACGCATACCATTGTTCGTCATATTGCATATGTAGAATAAAGACAACTGAGTTGTTAGGGTACGTAACATTACATGTGAAAGAAATACAGTTGAAATCAATAAAAGAGAAAATATGCAAAAAAAGAAAAAATATACATTTTTACAATTGAAAAAAGGATTGAAGCTTGGCGGAATATACATGTAGTACCACTTCCATTGAAGTCACAGAGCGTTGGAAATTTGAAAACAAATTAAAGCAATTGAAAGCTGAGTTAGAGTCTACTTAATTAGGTATTTTCTGGGGGAAATTCTATCGCAGAATCAGATTAAAGAGCATATTGAATTTCTTATACGGAATAAAACTGACAGAGAAGCAGAAGGAGTTAAATTTGACTGTGAATAAACCAAACACGAAGGTCTGTGTTATTGCGTTTGCGATTTTGATCGAAGCTTGTTGTAAAAGTCAGCAATAAACTATATCTGATTAATTTAACTACTTTGACAAATTAATATATATTGCGATTGTAATTTTCAAGAACGCTTTGTTACGATGTCGATCCATAAACATTATCTTAGTAATACGTGAAATCTTTAAAATTTTAGCCATGATCATTTATCTCCGCAATTAACCTAATGTAAAAAAAAAAATGAATAAAACTTCGTGTAACAAAATACAAATACGTTTTTTTCTTTATGCCTAAATCATGTTTTCATTACGATATTGGGTTTGTTTTAGCGTAAGTCGGTTAGTTTGGGTACATAGAAAAAGTAGTGACATACATGTAGATTATTCATGTTATGCAGGAATAACAGCGGATTGCGCAAACAGTGTTATATAAGGGAAACGTTAACATTTGCAAGTGTAAATATTAATTTTTAATTGCCACAATTTTGAATTTATACATGTACATGTGTATCTGTAGCAAGTGAATTAATCTGACCACAAAGCAAACTTAGAACCATTTTAACAAGACCTTGGACTTTCATTAGGACATAGCTATCTATTCCTTGCGTCAAAACAAGTTAAAAATGACGCAGTTTGAAGCGAAAAATGCACCGATTGCGTAGTCTTAGCTCAAAAGCCAGACAAATCCTGTTGATTTCAAAGAGCCTTGGCTGATAGGCTAGCAATGAAATAGACAAACCTACGTCACATTGCTGTTTGACACAACTACCCAAAGTCCAAGCTCTTGTTAAAATGGTTCTAACAGGTGAGACGATTAATCGGCTTAATCTGTAGTAATTAACGCGTTGCTTTTCTTCTTTAATTTTTTTATACCATTATTTGAATAAAAGAATACAGACGTCGCGCACGGTGTTGGTGTTAAAATGTCATTACCGAGTACGCGTACAGTATTAGACTATTTTTTGAAAACAAAAATTTAGAAATGTGTAGTTCTATATACCAATCTGTTCGAATGTGTGTGGACTTCAACAAAACATGTAATAAAATGCAGGATTTTTAAAAAAATATTTTATAAATCGGTTTTAAAAACTTAAAATTTTACTAAAAATGGCATGTAGATAGGTTACACTTTTAAGATACATATCTCAAATAAACTACAATATCTCGGTGAACTTTCATTTTTGGGGGAAAATTTTTGGCGGACTAATTACTTTGCTGATGTAACAGATATACATCATAACGTTTTCGACGTAATCAATGCCAGGAATCGACACCGGATCAAAGAATTCTTAAAATAAAGTTGTAGATGAGTAACAAAACTCAAAAATGGCCACGTATGGCCGATCAGTAAATTATCAGTTCAGTTCAGTTCAGTTCAGTTTATTCGCTCAAACCAAATCATTTGGTACAAGAGGAACATATATATACAATACACATAAATATAAATCGTCAGAGGTACATACATAATGGTAAATTTTCATACAGGAAAAATATATGAAAAAAAAAGACAAACTATATAAAGAATCACTACTTATTTAAGACTATGGTATAAAGGATAAAAATAGGAAAATATAAAAATATGGAAATTGCAATGATCTATTGAAGTTTTTTAAAAAGATAAGGTTTTTTTTTTAATTTTAAATAGAGAGAAATGGATACTGTGTAAAATTTCTGAATATATATTTTATAATTTAATTTTCTTTGATAAAAAAAAAATCCAGAGTTTATTCAAAACACGTGTCACAAGAGAGATATTTTACAGTCGAACGTTATGCGTAGCATGGCGATCACAAGTATCATGCCCATTAAAAAAAATTCTTGGCTATATTTCATAATAACATAAATCATTATAGAATGTGCATTTTCATAGGTTGTATAGCCTTTAAAAAGAAGCACATGTGTCCGCAAATTTTCTTAATAGAGACATTTTAAAATGTCAACATGATGTCACACTTTCATAAAAACACAATAGCAATGAGAAGAGAAAGTAACTTAGACACTTCTTTTAAAAAGTGGCGCGAAAAAAATCACAAAAATGAATCGCAGTTAGAAATGTTCTTTTTCTCCCAAACATTTTGATGCCAAATATACAAGCATTGAGAATCAAGATAATTGATTTTTAGAAATAAAATGATGTCAACATTGTATGTCACGGGTACGTAAAATGACGCAAGGAAAAATTATAAATACCTACACATTGTTTTGTAAAAAAGGTAGCAAAAATATGATAATAATAATATTAATAATAATATTAATAAAAAATAGGAATAAAAATTAAAAAATTAAATTAATGCCAATATCCAAACTAAGCGAGTCGAATTAATTTATTTTTACGAATAAGATAATGACGGCATGAGTACATGTAAAATGACGCAATGACGTTAAACGTGATGTGACGATGAACATGTATTTTTAGTAATTAAACAGGATCTTTGACTGCTACACTACGAATTACATTAATAAAAAAAAAGGAAACATAGAATGGAAGAACAGACTTTGGGAATGGGGGAGTTTTGTATATCATTTTTGAATCAGGTGCTATTCTTGATGACAATATATGACACATTACGAATTTCATTTATAAATATTGCAAGCTGTGAGCGAATCGCATGCTTTTGAACATTGATATTGCTTAAAAATATATATTTATATAACAGTTTTAAAATACAAAATCTCTTACATGTGGAAAAAAAATCAATTTAAAGGTCTTATTTTTTTATTTATTTGTATGTTGTGCTTAATGAAATGTATCATTACGTTATGGGTGAAAATGACGTTTTATGACGTTTTTTACGTTACCGAAATTAACACCAACACCGTGCGCGACGTCACACGATTTTGATATACTGTATGTCATGATATATTCCGTCATTATTATAATTGCTTATCGTTATGTTATTATTCATGTTCACAATCGTTCATTCATTAATTTTATTTCAATCTCAACACCATTGTACAATGGTACACAGAGATTAAAATGATACAATATGTGGTATTTCTTACTAATTAACAACGCATGCGTAAGCAAACGAGAGAGAAAGAGAAAAAATAAAACATGTACAAGATCAAATCTGACTCGTTAATACAAATGTGAAGTATGGGGGTTCTAACCTGGGTAGCATTTTTTATTTATTTTTCTAATAAAAGCTCATAATTTCCTCATAGAACAGTGTTTTGTACTAGACATTATGAATTTAAAAGTAATAGCATTTTTTATTTTGATATTTGTATTTGATAAACATTGATTGCGTTCTTGCTGCAACGAGTTACAGCTAAGTATGCAATGCAATTCATCTTCTATTTCGCACTTATTGCAATGAGCAGATATTTGTCCAATGTCCACTTTCAATGGGTAGATGGTGATTACATGTTCGGAATCTACAAAAAGTAATTGCATCTTTTTATTTGATAATATATCAAGATAATGTTCAGATTTTAATTCTTCCTTATAAATTCTATAATTTAGAGCTTAGAGCTTCAGCTGTGGTTCATTAATACGGGCTATTATGTTGCAGGAAAATATAGATAATACACAAATACCACCTAGTAATTTTCTAAAATGCTCGCTGCCTTCATATCACAAAAAAACCATCAAATACAGCGTTTCATTGCTTAATACATGTACATGTAATTTGTCGATTCCCCTTTCATTAATAGTGTATATTTAAATGCTTACATCTGTAAATCAAATATAGTAATGATCTATAGCAAAACAGCTATTCTGACATCGATACATGAACTTACATGTACAAAGGCATACGCTAAAATTTAATCACAACGTCCAGATTGAGATTCATTGTGTACTAGGCAGTAGCCTATCATGACTGGGTAATTACATGTACACGTATTTCTATAACAATACAGAAAGCTCCAATATATGTATATAAGATGTATATAACATCATAAGGCTTCTAATTACCATTCTTTGAGGAGACACGATCTCGACTTTATTTGATTTCAATTTAAGTATAGAATCGCGTAGTCCGAAATATCTGAAGTTTTCCTGGCTTTTTTTTTTTTTTTTTTTTTGATATTTTACTTGTCAGGGAAAAAAAGGTTTTCCTGGCAAGTAAAATATTAAAATCGTTAAAAAAAGCCAGGAAAACGTCAGATATTTCGGACTGAGAATCGCGTTAAGTTCATTCTTAAAGTAGCCACGAAACTGTTGATTTCGCAACATAATACAAATCAGAGGATGCGGTCTCTAACAGGACTGAGGAAAATCGTTATAATTGTGCTCATGTAAAGGATCTAAAAACCTTGATCCCCTGTTTATCACATATATTTTTTTATACACGACGATTTCTACATCTGAACCAAGAGTCTATATATACTATATAGTATTTACCCTTCGATTTAATCTTCAAAATTAAGATGTTTAATCTTAACATACAGTTGGATTTGCAATGGATAGACACACACTTATTATGAAATAAAACATTTATTATGAAAACCACCCGACTGACCGGTAAACATGCCTTCAACAATTGATTTAGTCCTTCACACGGTTGAATATGGTTGCTACATGTGAATGATCAAATGCTGAAGCCTTAGGCTGTTGATACCTTCAATGTCGCGTGTTTTGTTTATCTTCTATAAGTAGGATACTGATCGTTTATCGAAGGAAAGTCGAGTATAATCCCATTATAAAATACCCCTCCAGAAAATCTCTATAGGTAAATCATAACAAGTTGTACCATCTAGTTAAATCCACTTATTCAAAGTTTCATAAATTATTTTCTAACTTTTACCAGTCAACATATATAACATAACATGTTATTCCTGTCTCTGCGTTTACGTGAATTTATCCGAGTTCGTTAGCAAGAATGATGAACCACATATCCAAATCAATGTACACTATATTATTTATATGTTGACCAGGACCATTCTGACTGGTCTACATATAAATTTAGACTTTTAGCTGTTATCAACTCCCAATCATTATTAAGTTGACTATTTAAAGACTCTCGAAACGACTCTCTTTGACTTAAATAAAAAAATTAACAGAATCGCTGATACTTGACACTTAGTTCCTAGAATTACCAACAGATACGGACGCCATTGTTTTACTAGGTGAATTTCAATTTTTGAGTAAATGCTTACCAATCATTAAATCCAATACCTGGAAACAAAATTTTCTGCATTATTCAGCTGGAATGCAGAACCCAGATAGGCGTTCACAAAAATGTCTTATACGAAATTAATATGAACGTCAGATATAGTTTTATATTTCAAACATGTAATAAATTTAAAGTTAACAACAAGCATACAAAATATCAATTATAAATTAGCCTAGTAACTTACAATTTGATTTACATGTTGAGTTTCCCTATACATATACTTTTTATCACTGTCTAAAAAGTGTGGGAGGAGCAGTTTGTTGAAAGTTCATTATTACATGTAAGTATATGTATATTTTAAGATTGATGCCTGTTTCCGAAAAGTCGGTCCCTGTTGTAACTACTGTCTTCCAAAATATATACATATACTTTGTATGTCATTGCATTAAAGCATTCCGTACATAAATGTACACCCTCCAAAATGTACTCATTTGAATTATCATAATCTAGTCCCAAGGAACGGTTTCACCACACCGTAGATAAGAGTTCTGCACTAACTCATATAATCTGCGACAGAATGTTGCGAATTGTTTTTCTCTGTGTAATTTCTATCACCGAACTGTTGGCTGAAAATGTAAGATGTGGAAATCTTCAACCTGGTAAGCCATAAAATGTTAATTGTATAGATGAAATACTGCTAGATGTTGCTGATGACCATTTGTACGTATTTCTTAACCCGAGAAAGACATTGACCTCTCCTTAATGTTCGCTGACGTAATTGTCCATCAACTAGACCAAAAGTGGGGAGTGTATACATGTGTATAAGTGTAAATTAAGAATTATAAATTAATCAAAATATGTCATTCATAATAAACATTCTTCAGACAACAAAAATCTAAGTAACTTTAAAAGATAATATTATCTGCGGATTAAGCACTAAGTTAGTGTTTGTAAAGACGTCATACATGTATATACATGTATATAATGTATACTAGTAGATTCAATCTAGGTTATAGTTTATGAAACACTACGTATTATAATACCAATTGCTTAATTGCTTCCACCGTCTTTTGACTAAAAATATCTTTTTTCTGATAAAGGCAATTGCTGTGCTTATGGAAAGGAATATGAAGTTGGGGAATTCGTTCTAGGATTTCCAGACAACACTGGTAGTTGCGAAAGACTGGTTTGTATCTTCGGACACCTGATTCAGATTGAAAGTTTTCCATGCACCCAGGACCAGTATCCCGAAAATAACAAAATGAGCATGGAAAAGGTCATTAAACGCCGATCCGTCCCAACTACCATTCCGCCAGATTTTACGACACCATACTTTACGACACCGGACTTTACGACAATCCCCTCTAATATGTGTCATCATAACGGAAGGTGGTATATGCCAGGACAAGTGATCGAAAAAGGTCAAAGTGGAAACTGGTGTTATTCTACATATTGCTCTCATGACGGCCATTTGCTCTATGGTGACGACTTCCATTGTATGACAACCATCCCTGTTTCTACCACTGTTCCTACCACTACCACCCCCACATCAACAACACAGTTAATCATCACTCCCATGTACTGCTTTTTCAAAGACCCAACCACTGAAGAAATGGTTGTTTGGCGAGGTGGAACCGAGGGCAAATTGAGTGATGGTACCGCTTGCAGATGTGAATACTGGGGTAGACTGTCTTGTCCTGAAAATAATGTCGGTAAATGAGTATCTTGGTGTCTCCTTCTGATTGTACTTCAATAAAGTTTTATTTCAAGTATTTTTTCACAGTTTACCCCCGATTTCCTCATTAAAAATAAAACAAAATATCTCTCTCTCTCTCTCTCTCTCTCTCTCTCTCTCTCTCTCTCTCTCTCTCTCTCTCTCTCTCATATGCTTTTAATGTCAGCAAAGCGTCAGATCGTGACTAAATTTTAAAAGCGGCTATTAGCAAAATTATGTCTATCTAGTAGAAAAACATCAACGGTGCATTGCACTTTGAAACAAGCGTTATAAACTCAATTCCCTATTTCTTCGATGTGCAGCCGAATACCAATGCTTTGTAAAGTAGTTCATGGAAATTCATGCGCATTGTATGTGTCAAAAATGCATACTATAAGTCTTGTTTTTAAAACACGTAATTAATAAGAAAACAACCACTCTTCGCTAAATTTATTCGCTGCCCCCCCCCCCCCAAAAAAAACCCCACAATACATTTCACAAAACATGGCGCTCTGTGTAACTATTTGGTATAGCGGAAGCTTTTACTTTGACGCTGTTCGGTTTTTTGTTTACTTTTGAAGCTGTGCTATTTATAGTAACTTTGGCGATTTGCCTGCCTACAGCCAGGACTCTGCTTTCAGCAGAGCCCGGCTAAAAATAAAAACAAACAAACAGAAAACAACACGAATATATATAATTAAGTATCCCGCAGAGCACTGATCCACAGTCATTGGAATCTGATGTTCATGTTGACTTACCGATGACAAAATTTTTCAACATTTATGACTGTACACTATAAACCTTGCAGCAAGACATTTCCAAACACACAACAACAGCTACAATAGCCGAAGAAGCGGCATTTGAATTAGTTGTCTAGAAGGACCAACTCAAGTTTTCAAGAATTAAAAAAAAAATTGCTAGCCAAGCCATCATATTTTTCATTTGAAAAATCAACATAAATAAAATGAGATTTCAACATGTTTCGAAAGAGGAAAATTGGGGAGGGATATATTTTCAATCTTTATGGTATTGTAGGGGTGGTTGGTTGTATTAATTAATATTACATTGACAATTTGTGTGAAAATGTTTTTGATTTTTGGGGGTTTTTTTCCGACCAAATAACCAAATGTATTTGAGAAAAAGTCTTGCAAAACAATAATAAAAATATGGCTTTAAAGAAAAGAAACACAAACAAATCGATATCACCTATGATCTATCATGGTTACCTAGCTATTAGTGACCGTTGTTCCCCCGTAAACTGTCTGGAACTCCTGAGACATCAGTGTGTTTTATAACAAATAAAAATATGTGACTGCTGTGTTTATTGTAGTCTGAAAAAAGTTTATCGATGTTTTGTTTTAGTTACAAAAATTACAACAAACACATTACATGTAATAACTGCAAGGGAAAACTGAAACCCTTTCGTTAAAGGACAACACCTTTAAAAGGCCCGATAAAATCATTATTGGCCACTGATATGGTTCAGTTACTTCCGAGCTAATGGTATCTTGAAAGTTAAATACAGTCAAAATTACTTCACTAGATATTGGACCTTGATTCATCGGAGTAATTATAGTACAGCTCTTCTAACTGAGATTCATGATATTATCAGAGAGTATAAATGTCGAGCTTCCACACTGTTGAGAAAACAAGACGAGCCTGCCCCATGATAACTGCATTCAAAAGGGACGGATCGAAGCACATATATTCATTAGATGTGTTTGAAATATTGCCATTCAATCTACAAGAAAATTGTTGTTGTTGGCAAAAAAAACCATAAAAACATTCACATGGTAAGTAAAAGTTTTTCCTGTCAGTTTTGCTGGAACTAATTTTTGTTTTGCTTGCAAAGTGGATGAAATGTCACATCTTACCAATAATTTCAAAAAATGAATGAACATGAAGTCAAATGTTGAAATAAATGAAATTAAAATACCGTTTGGTACAAAAATATAAATGATATGAATAACTTCGTTTTTTTGTAGATACATGTATCAAATCTAACTTTTAATAGTTTTTTTAGATTTGTAAACTTAAATATTAATTCATGGAATACTATTTTTTAATACATGTACATCTCACTTTTTTAAACCCCTTATTGAAAAAAATCCATGTAACATTGATATCATAAATGTTGTTGTAATATTTATGTAGTTGAATATCAGTAAAAAGAGAAAGAATTAATAAATGTTTTGTGATCACAAATCAATTTTTTCTTCTTCAGAAATAACATGGCACAAGCACAGCTCACAAGTTTTACTTCGCAGAACACCAGTTTTAAAAATGTGTCTCGTTTAAGACCCCCGAGACCACAACGTTTGGAGGATCACCCAGAATACGAGTTCATGAAAATTTCACAAGGATATATATCTGTGGGGGTTTCCTGTGTATTTTTTTTAATAAATATTTTCATGATTACGACATTTTTTCGTGCGGGGTTTCGCAAGCCTGTTCACAAGATTTTGATATCAATTGCGCTGGTGGAGAACTTCAGTATTATTTTTAATCTTATCCCTTCCATCTATTTTTATACAATGGGACATGGAGAAGAATACACACACATAGACTGGTGTTTGCCGCAAGTGTTGCTCTCAAGGATCATCCCTGGACTTTGTCGAACTTGGTCCTTGAATTTGATGGTTCTCCTTGCTTTACAGGGACTGCTAGTATTACTACGACCTTATCACGTTAATGCTTATTTCACACCAAAGAAAACCGTTGCAATGATTTGTGTTGCCGGGATTGTTGCTTGTGGGGCAAATGTTGCCATGATATTAAGTCTAAGTAAACACTCGGAGTATACTGTCCAATCTTTCAATCAGCCCAATATAACCATCTTGGGTTGCCTGCGGGAGCGTACTAAAATATTAAGTACCGAGATTTCAGACATTTTGTTCGTTTTGTTTTCCAAAATAATTCCGATTGCCGTATTGGTTTTCTTTGATATTTGTTTGTTGGTGAAACTTCATAGAATAACGCGTAGAAGATCGACCAAACTCGGAATGCAAAAACAGCAGATATGTCGACAAAATAGCCAGTCCAACAGACTTACTTCAATCATATCGATCATTATCTCGTGTATTCTGTTAGTCGATGTACCAGGAGTAGTAGTCCATACTTACATTTTGTACTCTGGGAACATTTCTTGTCGAATGTGCCAACTTGACAAACTGTTCAGTGTGTTTTATATTCTGGAGTTAATGGCGTTTTCATCCAGCTTTACCATATATTCTTGTATGAGCAGAAGTTTCCGTACGTCAATTTCTAGGTGTCTTACGCCTAAAAGTAGACTCAAGGAACAAACATCGAACTCGCTGTCAATTCAAGCTTTGTCAGTAAATAACAAACCAATGACAGAGAATATATTATAAAAGTTGCACAAGTCTTCATATGACTTTTTGAGTGGATCTTTTTTATTTTAAATTGAAAGCTGAATGCATCATGTAACATCATAAAGGGAATAGAAGTAGCAATATACCCACTGGTATACAGGTCAAATAGGGGTTATTTTTAAATGAAGTATTTTATGTTAAACCTAGAGATGTTTATGAGTTTTCATGTCCATACTTTCTTTAACTTACTCGATCGCTTAATTTTTATGATAAATTATTTTTTCCAGTTTTGTAGATTACCGTTTTTATCCGGTCATTGAAATATACCTGTATGGAAATTTGGTTAGCTATCAGCCAATCAGAGAGCCGCGCCGTCTCAGACAGCTGCACAGAAAATCAACCTCAAACCTCCCAATCCATCCACCAATTTTAATTTTTTTAAGCTTAATATAACCTTCTTGCAAATGTGGCCTTTTTATGTACCATTTTGTTTCCATGACTGTATTTCGTTTTTTCTATCATGTGTACCAGTTCTAGCATTTTTGTGGTTGGAAGACCCTTTTTTTTATCTACTTCTGTAAATGATTTGTTTTTCTAGTCAACTGTTTGTGGGTAGTCCAGCCACTTTTGATGCAGTTAATAATGTTCTATATTTTTGCGTCCTTTTTATTAATGACAATTTTCTTTTACACTTACGAGATGTTACTGTCTTTATTACGTTAACGAAGAAATGGAAACAAACGAACTTCAATGTTGCCTTGAGCGGTTAAAAAATAGAATGTTTTTTTTCCTGCAATCGCCCTTGTTTTGGCTGAACAAAGGTAATCAGTTTAAGCATAGCTTTACCTCGTCAGTGCCGAAGTATTAGTATATAACGGTCAGTATGATGTCATATAGATTTCACCGTTTACGTAATGGCACCATAGTTGAATTTCAACTGCAGGTTTGAAGATTTGAAGACTTTAACCCATCGTCGGATACCCACGGGTGAACGCGTCTTTTACTTATCACCCGTGGGCAAACCCAGATGATAAAACGAAATTCACATAGTACAGTCTACATGTATCTACAGAAGTATTCCCAGATGTCCTACTGTGAAGTCTAGCATGCGTATTCCAGTAAAAAAGACTAACGTAGTTGCAAGCGCTCTCGAGCGCTAGCAATAATTATTACCCCCTTCTGGAAAGTTCTAACCTCTATCTCACAAGAGAAAACTAATAGCTCGCATTCAAGAAACGAATTGACTCATTTTATTTATTCAACATTTGTCAACCTTAAGAAAGTGGGCGCTTAAGATGTAGATTCGGCAGGAATATGGGCGTACAAGGAGAGTGGAAATTTCATCATTTAATTTTGCACATTTTTCGAATTATAACCGTTATTTGGTGTCTGTTGGACGTGGAATGGATAGAAAAATGTTTGTAATGCAAAAGGTTTTATCATAATATGGGTCTAAATATAGCAACACGATGCAATTTATGCAAAATCCTACTTATTTACAGCTGTTTTTAAATGATTTTGTTGTCTCTGGGTCTTCCCTCCACAAATTTGAAACGTGTAAAGATGACATATTTCAGCATTATAAATGTCGCTTTTTAAAAAAAGATGGAGAGATGACCCAGAGATGACTAATTATGTACTTTTTCAAAATATGTTTGAAGGATAAAAAACGAAGTCCATTGATATGATAATGTTGTTTCAATCACTACTTTATACCACATATTTTCAAGTCACGCATGGCTCACTGGTTTCGTCCTGGATTAGTGAATACAAACATGCAGTGTTATGGGTTCAAATCCTACTGGGAATCTTTTTTTTTTATTTTTTAACTTATTTTGTTTTAAATGTGTGTTGATATAACATTATGTTGTAATATAGAATACCGGTATATTATAATTTGTCGTTATTGATTTCTGCCGAATGAACACTATTTCCTGTTCTTATTACTAGTTTTTTAAAATATACAATATAACTGAATTAAAATATGTTTGTATTAACATTTCTAATATAACTAGTTATCGGTTTACCCCTCATTGCCATTTTTAGACCGCTTGTGAGTTTTTTTAATAACCGGAATAGACATGTACTTCGACTCTCAACATAATATAATTTAAGTAATCAATTTTTGTTCAAACCTGTACATAGCATTTCGAGGTTATAGACATTTAAATCCCAATTGATTCGTGTCGATGATTCCTGCAAACTTACAATCTTGTGCGCTCACTTTCTTTCTATATATACCCCCGGTTCCCAGTAAATATATCCACTCTTTACGTAATCATACATTATTATTTTATTGCAAGCATGTATTATATATATATTTCATGCAAACTTCCACTGACTTGGATCCGCCAAAGCGTGTTCACCACCTTACTCTCATTTTTGCTATTTCGGGCTGATTTATCGAAAATGAAAGTAGGTTTTTAATTTCTCAATAATTATTTATCAGATAAAATCCAATTATAGCCTACAGACATCATATCACACGTGTTGAAACACCAAAGGTTAAAGGAGATACTCTAGTGCAGGCGTTTCGTAGTGTATTGGCGAAATGTCTTAATTTATAACTATAGATCATTCAAAATGTTCTAGCACAACTGTTTGACAATAAAAACTCAATATCAAATTTTTATTTTGCTTTTTTGTATATTATAATGCAACACGAGTACAGTTCTTTAACACGACAACAGGAGACATTGTTCGTCTGAAGTTGATAAGAAAGGTCAATTTCTTCAACCGGCGAATCACCAGAAGGTTTTTAAATACAGGGTGTCCCACAATATATGATAACATTTTCTAATATGAATATTTTTTAATTTAATTTCTTATTTAAAAAAGTAATCAGTGCATTTTCATGAATTTATTTCGATGCATTCTCATTAATGTACATATGATGTAAATTTATACACATTCTTATACAGGATGTTAAAATGGCCGGAGTCGCGATTGGGTTGCAGAGGAAATTGGGTATCTTTGACGAACAATATCGAGATCGCTTTTTTATTATACTAACTTTAGTGGGAATCTTACTTTTCACATCAAGGAGAGAGAGAGAGAGAGAGAGAGAGAGAGAGAGAGAGAGAGAGAGAGAGAGAGAGAGAGAGAGAGAGAGAAACCCGTAGAAATGGAGAGTTATCCTAGTATTGCTCAGAAAATGAATAGGGTTGGGGTTATTCCTGTTTTCTGTCTATACAAACATTAACTAGTTTTAGAGCATAAACCACTTTTTCTTTTGGTTCACAGCGACGTATATTCTCATATCATATTCGCTTCGCTCCGTCCGTTCCATTCTTAATCACTTAAATTTTATTTCATATGATCTATCTAACTATTACATATATAACTTTTGAAACGTACAATGTAAGCTTTTTAGGTTTGGCAAACTTGTTCAGCCAGTTGAATAAATACCTTTCAAATTAACTCAGATCTGAAACCACTGTTGACTTGTTTGTTATTCAAAGTTATTGTATATATTTCCAGAAGGTTTTACATGTGAACATGCAAGCATTCGTATGTTAATGGATTGGTTGAGCATGCACATTGTCGTGTACACATTTTGATTATAAAGAATTTCAATTTTTGTAAAGGACAATATGATCAAGATAAGAAAAGTCCAACTGCTAAGTTTTGTAGGTCTACTTTTCTACAATGGTACTATGCTAGCGATGATTAAGTCAGTATTATAGCCAATAGCTATAATTAATGTTAATAAATATCAAACTATAGTTCATATCTCCAACTATGGATTTTCTCTTAAGAACAAATGACTTGGCGGATTATGTAGCTAGCCACCTTCAAACCCACATGAAACACCTTAGGCGGCATTTTATTGTTTATATTGAAGGGCTAGTTTACCTGCTCCAGCATATACCGGATGTACTACCCGAGAGGGTTCGAGTTATAGATAAAACGTACGTAGCATCGGTGGCGTTCTAGATTTTAGGTTGAGTTCATCTACATAGAACTTTAATACCACGTTCAATAATACTTTTAAAAAAAAAACTTTTAGTCTGGGTTCTTTTTTTTTGGTACGGGATCGATTTACCTGTCTACCATGCTCCTATATATGAGGAACGTCGACAAGACATGCTTCGATTCATGAGAATTCAAAAGATTTCAGGGGTGTTGAACTTCTTATGAACGTAAATAGATTTTGAGGCTACTGTGTCCTTTCCCGGCCAGTAATGACAAACAAAACACATATACACAGGAGAACAGCCAGCGAACCATTATATTGAATATCCAGGCGCCGTTACTGACTTGTGTAACCAACCAGTTTTTCCGGCTTAAATATGGTTTGTACTTTTTATTTAAATGATTCGGAAATACATATGTAATGCTTATATTGGTTGTAAATGCATTTCAAACATTTCAAACGTGCAAAAATTATATCGAAAGTAGCGCTTGATCTTCATCAAACTCGTGTAAATGTTGGTGGTTTTTAAATGTAGGCGCTATGGACCGATACCACAAGACCATAGAGGTAAATTAACTGGTGCACTGTACTTTTAATCAGATATAATTTCGCCGGTGGATGTTTAGAGTGTACAATGAATATTAAAAATATTGACATATACTACATGTACATGTAAAAGGGGTACACACGGCCAGAGAATCGTAATTTATGTAAAGAAATATGACATCAGTTCAACGCATTTAACGGTTTGTTATAAGATCATATTTTTCATCATTTGAAATAACTAAATCCAAACAACCTTTTTGTTCTTATTGAAGCCTAAATCATGCTCTATTGCAACATTATTGTCCCAAAAATTCGCGACGACGCTCATTTACTCTTTAATGACGGGAAAGTTCAGCGTTATGTAACAATAACATTTCAGTACAACAGCAGGACTTTAAATGACTGTGCCCAAACAATGTTCATCACATTTCGTGTCCTATACGTTGTTTTTGTAAAAGTAGTTTTATTTTAAAGTGTTGGAAACTACAGCAAGTTTTAAATTAAATTTGAAAGCATATATTCAACAATGCATGCAAAATCCTAGTTTAATTTAATTAACTGATTTAATCATAGATTTGTTGTACGTAGGTCAACAGTCGATGGCATGAACAATATTGAGGGAACATATATTTTTAAGATCCGCTTCTGTTTGCAAATTAAATAGGAGCAGATCTGTTTATACGGCATGCATAAACTGTTATTATACATGTAGCTATATGGCGAGGAAGGATCGCATCTCTCTACCCTAATTTGTGCAATGTACATCAATTTATCTTTTTACCATGGACCATCTACAAATTATCAGCCATAAAAAGATGGCACTGTCTTATACATGCTATTAAGGGGAAAAATGAAATTTTTCTAACTGTTATGGTTAAAGTTTCTGTTCAGATGTAAGCATTTAGTTATTTTGGATACGTTGTTTTTCAGTTCATAAGATTACCTTGATCACCTAATTTGCATTTTTTCAAATCCTTGTATATTTGTTAGAGTGGTAACTTCGGGTCCATTGATATGTACAAAATTTGATTAATCTGAATTTTTGCAAGGGACATTATTTTAAATTGATGTAGCACAGTTCTCGTGTGAAAATGTTACTGGTATGAAGTATCACTATAATGACAAGCCATTTATAAAGCAAAGTTTTGTGTATAATCACGATTGTAACCTATTTTGATTAAAGTCGTTGACCTCTTTATTGCATTTCTGATTTCACGACAGCTTGAATGTATAATATATATATCCGCATCAAAATCGTATCGACATAGACACCCCAGCGAATGTTATTGTCATTTAAATTAGGACATGTGGCTTTATTTGACCCTTTCAGTTTCGCAGTAAAAATCGTGCCTCGTGTTTATAGTCTATTTCCTAGAATCTAGGTACTTGTAATCAAATATAAAATCTAGACGTTTATTGATTTTAAACCATATCTTCATTAATTGCATTAATTAAAAGCAACCCAATGTTTACATTTTCAACAACGTGTAGAGTAGTTGAACACGAACAATAACTCTTTTCTGAATATCATCGTTTAGTTTAAATAACCGCTTTATGTTGAAATAATATATATATCTTAATAGATTTTTATGTTTTAAAAACATGAATCAAAGAAGGATATGATATGAAAAACGGCCAGTACTTACGTATTTTGAGAATATTATCCGAACACTTATACTTCCGCTCGAATTTTCACAGGAACTGAACAAATCTCGGCGAAGTCTCGTGAACTTTCATTCGAGCACCTCTGGATTTATTATAAAGCAATGATAAAGAAAACATTCCGAACACATTCGGAGGGGTGATAGAGAGAACAGTCATGTTTTGATGAATAATACATGTATATGAACACTAGTGTCTTTATTTTAAAGCAACTCACACTTTTATACAGAGCTATAGATCTGCAGCTAAAATGTATGACGCCTTTCATTAATGCATTTTGACGAATTCATTTTTCCCTCCCTGGCTTACTCTCCTTACTTATGTCTCTTACGAATTCTACGTCTTAATTTTTTTTTTCAGATCTGCCACCTTGATCACCCTTTGCATGTAAATGATTCTATCCATGCATTATAATAAATTCAAATATGAACATGTCAGTATGGTCATTATGAACATTCAATTATAAAAATAGTTCATACTCTAACCCTGTTAAGTGGAACATGACAGTATGGTCATTGTGAACATTCAATTATAAAAATAGTTCATACTCTAACCCTACTTAATTATTTAATTAATTTAATTAATTAGTAAGCTTACTATTTGAACAGAAAAGTAAGAAAAAAAAACCGTATATCCGGTTTTTTTCGCGTGTTACAAAATTTGCGAAAATAGGTAAAAAGTATAACTTCTTTAATAGCATCAGTCATTTTTTTGCGACTTAAAAAATTCTTATAGCAAATAAAACCGGGTATAGTTCTTGCGTCATTTGATATTTTGCGATTTGAGAGTGATCGCGAAAAAACGAAAATTATTTCCGGATATACGATAAAGTGTCAGTGCATGGGCTAATACGTATACAACTGTAGGCCTTTGCATCATAAAGACATTCCCAAAGGAAACGGCTAGCCTGGTCCTTGGTTAGCATGTGTCCTAGCTATGTACATATACTTTATTACGCTCTCTAAGCAACAGAAAATTGTAGGTTGCTTTATCTTCCAGAGAGCAAACAGCAGATGCTTTTTTCTAATGCTAATCTGTCTATTTATTTTAAAAACTGACGACAGTAAGTAATCTAAAATGCAAGACGATTTCCAAATATGCATACGGAATTCGTGCATTGATGAATAGGGTCAAAGAGGAAAATTTATGAAAAGACGTCACAAAGACTTGATGGTCAGTGATCCGTGCAGTAATGCAAGACTGCGCATGCCATGAAAGGCTTTATGGTAAGAGTAAATTGCAGGTTCATTATCTTTCCAACAGCAAATGACCTGCTCTTATTTTTTTCTTATCTTTCTATTTTTTTTTTAAACTGATTACATTGTGATATATAAAAGGCAAGTCGATTTGCAAATATGCAGCACACTGAACTCGTGCATTTCTGACAAGGGCTTAAAGAGAGAAAAAATGAAAAGACATCCATAAAACTTAATAACCAGTGATCCGTGCAGTAATGCATGACTGTGCATGTCATGAGAGGCGATATGAAAATAGATGCAGACTTACAGATAACAGGTACAGTTAATGCAGACTTACAGATAACAGGTACAGTTAATGCAGACTTACAGATAACAGGTACAGTTAATGCGATTTAAAGAGGCTATTATCTTATAATAGTGGTTTAATAGATATTGCATTTTGTATGGGTATATATTAATTGCAATCATTTTACTAGTGAGAGTTATCATTCTTATTCTGCGTGTGTACATGCACGTGATGTATATCAGTATATATAATAATTACACGTAAAGTATCTATATGGTTATATATTACTGTCAATGTTATCTATTTACCTAGTTATGTGTACATGTACATATCCTTGTCGGGGTACTTTATGAAATGCGAACAATACTATAATATTTTAAGTAAGAACTTTTTACTAAAAATTCTTCTTGTGTGACAACATGCCACGTCCAGTAGCTCTCTCTAATTCCAACAGATTTGGGATTATTCCCCTTTATTTTCTGTGCACTATACTTCTCAGTACTGGAGTCTCTCAACGAAGCCCTGAATACATGTATCTCTTCGCGGTGTTCTTATTTTCTTTCTTTTCTTTTTTTTTCTTTTTTTTGGCGCTGCTGCTACAATAAAAGGAAATCAGAATGAAGTTGAAAATTAAAAATACTCGCTTGTTTCCTTGTTGAATAATTTATAAATGATTATTTCTTACATTATTCTAGTAACACATAATTATGCTATTTTAATGCATGCGCTATGAACATAGTTTAATCTTAAACATAGTTGATACGTTACTTTGTTTTAACCAATTACAAATGTAGTAGGTTTTTCCTTGTTACGGATCTAGAGGGGGTTAGGGGGTCCATACCCCCTCCTGCAAAATTCAAATTTCCTTAAATTACATTATAAAATTACAAAAAATATGCCTCTGACCCCCCCCCCCTTTTGCAAACTCAAATAACCGTCGGACACCACCCACCCCCCCCCACCCCCCACAATGGAAAAAAATTCTGGATCCGAGCATGTTGATTATATACATTTTTATGACATATCAAACTCGATCAAAATGATCAGCAATATTGCTTGGATTGTCGACATATGTACGTTACCATAACGCAAACGATACAGTTCCAACTCTTACGGGAATTCGCCTGTAAACACTGTGTTTATCTGGTTCTCTCTCTCCTCATCATATCCTCCCAGTTACCTCACTACTCACACTTCCGAATTCTTACGAGGGCTTTTACTGTCAATGAATTCATTTTACGTGGTAGGAACATATCGGTGTAGTTCAAGTGCATGTGCGTACATGGCCGCACTAGTTCAACAAGTGATTTCGGATTTGGAACTCAATAGTGTTTTGATAATTTAGGTAAGAAACAACAACACTTTTTGGTATTTTTTTTTTCCTTAATTCTTTTTCAATAAATCTTTCATTTTTGTTATTCCGTGGAGACGTTTAAAAACCATACCGATCATTTTAGCCAATTATTGAACAATTAATGTTTAAAAAAAAACCGACACTTTTTATTAAGTTCGGCAAAAACTTATGATAAGATTTCTAATGTCCTGAAGTAAAAAAGTGATCAATTAATTTTTCAATTTCATTTTTTGATTAAACACTACAGTACCAGACAAATGAATAACTTTAGATTAAAAATTATCAGAGTGATTGTGTGACTTTTTGTGTCTTTGAAACAAAGTTGATGTAATAATGGAATGATCCTTGACCATCCCAATATTTAGGTCTTAGGTGTACATTTACCAGTTCTATATACAGACGAATCGACAGGAAACTAGTGCGAAGAGTACTTGAATTTAATCACCGTAATTACATGCAAATCACAGAAAGGTGACTATTTTTATACACTTTCAACTTTTCTAAGAGACTGTCAGCTGATCCGCGAAGAACTATGTCAACTAAAGAAATGGGTCACTTTATAATGAGACTATATAACGTGTAATGCTTTGATGCGGGTCTGAAGAGGACGATCACTTCTTAATGGTACCACTACCATTGTTATTCTTCAGTTTGTCCTTGACATTCGAAGATCTACGGATATTCATGGTATATCACTTTGTCGACAGCTGTATATGCTTCGTAATGTAGCATTCTGTACGAGTCATAGGATACGGGAGATGACAAATAACGAAAATCATTTCATGCTGCGAGTTTTATGTCCTTTCAAGAAATTTCCATTTTTAAAAGTCTGGGTGCTAGGACGAGTTTTGCAATAAAGACGAAATGTGACAAATGTATACCCTTGTTTGATTAAATCAATATCTCCTTTATATTTAGAATTTGGGTCTTTGACTCCTAATTCGGAAAAAAAAAATTCAACTTGAATTTTTGTACATTGTGCTATAAAGACAGATTAAACTGCAATTCTTGTCGGGGGAGGGGGTGAATTAAAAAAAAATGCAATTCGAGTTTCTGTTTAGGTCAGTAGTCTAAGGCATAAACCAGCAAGCTCCATGTGAAGTACTGTATTGTATATCATAAGTCAAGTGGAATAAAGAGGACCATCGGATTAAATAACGATCGCCAAAAATTGTTATTCTTGTCCATAAAATTGATAAGTGAAATGAGTTAACAGAAATGTCAATGTATTTTTCAAGACCTTGTCCGCTGGGATATTGACCACAGAACACTCACTGGTGAAATTGACACAGGATTCTTTCTCAGTTACGGAACAGAACGCTTATCATTTCAGCGTTATATTTTTTTTATCTTTGTAAATACATGTATATCTTAGATGGTTAGGATTAAAGTGGGATAATCCTATTGGTTTTATCTAAATTCTTTACATTTATCATCAAACGATGAGTGAATAAAAGGGACTGCTCCACGACAGACAATGAAAAAAATCAGTCTGTGAATTTCAGTAATCCTCTTATAGGCTATCTACTATTATATAGATAGTTTTTCTACCATTACGCCTTATTACCTAAACAGAAAGAGAGCAAATTAAAGGCGCTAATGCATGTAAGGGAAACTTTATCGGTTTTTTAAAACGTGTGAAAACTGAAAAGATTATCACACGGCTGAGGATTTATTTACTTAAATCTTTAAGATTCTGCATACTTATGGGTTTTTTTTTCTTTTTTATAGTTTTGAGTTGAATAAAAAAAAAAGATCGAGAATTTTGCGTCAACTACGTAAAATGTGAAGATGCATAAAATACGGAATCCCAGATACGATTAAATGGGAAACTCATTAACAGGTATACACTAACAGCTCTGTATTAATTGCTTTTCGTGTAATTTGGTGTTGAAACCTGAACTTCAACTACGGCTTATATCATATTTTCGACCATTGAAACCTTATTTTGCATAAAACCCAACTAAATATAAAGTGGAACTGTCATTGCTAGAAACAATGTCAGTAAATTATTAAACGCAAATTTATTTTTTTAAATGACAAATGATGGACATAAGGAATGTAGTAAATGATTTATTTACCCATTTTCAAAACTCTTGGGCTGTTCATCATGCATTTAATTACAGTCCACTTTTCAAAGTCGGTGACCTTTTTATGATATATTTTTAATCACATGGTAAATACAAAATCATATCATTTTAGCGATCATAATTCTTTCATAAATTATATTCTTGATGAACTCTCAAAGAGTTGCATTTGTCTTGATACAATGTTGTTGTTTTTTTTTTAGTTTGAGTGATAAATATGATGTACACTTCGATAATTAAAATAGAGGTACTTTTAAATTTTTGATGAACAATCAAAGAGTTGAATTTGCCTTGATAAAATGAACAATGATGAATATGTTGTATACACGTCGAAAATTTAAATAGAGGTAATCTAATCTCTTTTATGATGATATTTATTTTTCTCTCAAGCAGTATGATGATTTATCAGTTAAAGTTACCAAACGATTATTTACAGCTTATATATAAATGTATGCTTTAAATGAATTGAGTGTTATATCATATTTTTTTTCTCTCTTGGCAGGTCGTATTAATAATTAAAGAAATATCCAGTGTAGAAGAAGGCGAATGTATGAAAAGTGAGAAAATTAACAATCGGATAAATTCTTAATTCGTTGTAATAAATCCTCCGTATTTTACGGGGCCATAACCTTCCAAAAATGCACCAACCAATGAAAACAGAGGACAAGAATTCCATTCATTTAAGCTACGATAACGCGGCATATACTAATTCCTGTACAGTTGATGCAAACACAGGTGACAGGGGGTATCGCTTACAAGAGAATGACACAACCTTTCAATGCAGTCGAGAATCCGTGACTCCAGATGACCACGATGACGTCAGGAATAACATTCAGCTAAGTTTAGCTTCAAGTGATAATGAAACGCAAAATTCTGATCTGGGGATCTATCAGATAGAGAAAAATATCACATCAAGCGACGGACGCGCGGATGCTGACGAAAATTCGCCCTCGGATGAAAAAGTGACAAACGGAAATTCTAAAAGAACAACACTCATGTCGTATATTAAGGAGAAGTTATTGTCCAGTAAAGCTAGCACGGATGCGGACAACAAGGAGAAAGAGTTGGAGACGGGTGAAGAAGTGAGGGAGACGTGGGGGAAGAAGATAGACTTCCTCCTGTCCGTGATAGGGTTCGCCGTGGACCTGGGCAATGTCTGGAGATTCCCCTATATTTGCTACAATAACGGCGGGGGTACGTATATCGGGAACCAGGTGTGAAATGGTTCATTTAATAGGTTTTTGAAATGAAATCTCTATCGCTTGCGCTTGATTTATGCGGTATTTTGATGTCTATCTTATGAAGAGAGAGAACTTGGTATCAGGCGCTTTGCATTGCGCACAGCAGTATCCATCTTGGGTTTAATCAGCAATCAACGAAAGCGTTTACTCAAAAGCATATTAAATTTTTGTTTAAAAAAGTTTTATTAAATATCTCAAAAGCGCCATGATAAGAATTTTAATGTGTATGTCTCGCTTGCCTTAAATATGTATATTTATATTTAAACTGTGTTGTGGAATAGAGCCAAACATGTTGACGTCCAAATCTAGATATACTTTGTACATGAATTTTACTTACACAAAACCCCTTTAAGGGATTATTCCATTCATTACGCAGGCCAGCTATTGATTTGAGCATTAAGATGTGATGAAATGAAGTTGCCAAATGAATCTCTTCTCTATTTTTATTATGTTAAGTACTTCTTAACACACTTGTTATAAAAATATACAATCTTCGAATGATTTTTGACCACATATGCAAACATCACCCGATGCAAGTCTTTGGGATTAATCCCGAGTGACGTCAAAGTTTCGAAAGAGAAAAAAATATGCATTGTTAATTTTCAATATGGGAACCTTTTGAAGCCGAGAACCATTGATAATCCTCTTGTTATCAAACGAACAAATTTCCAATACCAAAACAATTGCATGTAAATATTTACTTTGCATTCACGTGTATCTGAATAAGCATTTTATTTGACACAGTTTATAAGACATTCTAAAACTATTCATTCAGTTGCAGACTACTAGTACATTTCAAACTGATCAATTCTGATTTCAAACAAAAGCTTACACCAAGTGATAATAAGTCCTAGCAATTTTATGCGTATGAAACATCTTCCGCCAGTGAATTTCGATGTTTTCCTTTTGTCTCTGCTTTACAACGACACTGTACCCACTAGCTACGGCTTCGTTGTCACTGTTAAACCAGTTATTTACTCTTTTGTTTGTGTTTGTCTTGGTTGTATTTGGGTCAAGGAACATTGAAAATATGCTGTTTTTGATTAACTATGATTTACAAATAATGCAGATCATATCTTTAAGAGACGAAGTCTCCAACCAGTTTAAATAATGGATTAAAAATATTTCGGAACATGAATGTTATAAAAAAAACATTAAATTTCTAATTTCTTTCTTATTGGGTGTGATAGTTCAACAGTTTCACATCTTCGCTAGCCAAGGGTTTCTGATCCGCGCCGCTTCTCATGAACCCTTGGCATATCGTGCTATCAAAAGTCGGGGTTTTTTTCCCCTGGATTTTGATTGGGGTTTACTGAAACCGTTCGACCAATCAAAAAAGGCAAAACATATCTGATTTAATCGACAATGTTTTCCTACTGTTTATTCACGAGTGTCTTTAATTAAAAATAGCTCAAACCCTTATTTTTCTAGTCTTTCTGTTTTAGCCTGTATGATGCATGTATCATTCAATTTTGCAATAACAAGTACACCAGATTGTGTATCAACAGAAGCATGCACTATTTACCGCTCCCAGTCTTACACAGCTGTTACACCTTTCAAATGAATCTATATGTAACATTTCACATTATTCCTATTTATTGAATACACTAGGTAATAAAATCTTCTTTCAACTTGTCAATATCATTGTCTATAGAGGCTGTCATTTCTGCACCAGCAGGTTCGTTAAGCTACGGCATGCATCTTTCATTATTTGGCTGATTTAAAAATAGGATACGAGATCACGTGATAAAAAAAATCCCGACTTTTGATAGCACGATATGCAAAGGGTTCGTGAGAAGCGGTGCGGATCAGAAACCCTTGGCTAGCGAAGATGACAGCGGTTTCATTGCTGGCTTACTTGTGTTTTAAAGTTGCTTTTATAGACTATAAAAATATTTAATTTGACTTTTCAGTATTTTAAAGAAAAACACCGACACAAGTAAATTTGA
This sequence comes from Magallana ariakensis, assembly GCA_020458035.1. Taxonomy (NCBI): domain Eukaryota; kingdom Metazoa; phylum Mollusca; class Bivalvia; order Ostreida; family Ostreidae; genus Magallana; species Magallana ariakensis. The sequence continues at coordinate 39,739,204 of CM035814.1, read as the reverse complement.
TCAAACATTTTCTCTTGTATTGTTTTAATAATGGACGCCAAAACAATTTTTCCGTGTTATTAATTGTGGTTTTTTTCTTGCTGTATTTTTCTTTTTCTCAATTTCTCTTCTCTCCCTCTCTCCAATCAAAAACGCATATTATCTTATGAAATCGGCTTGGAGAAATCGGTGACTTCTACCTCCCGAGTGACCACCGTACCTCGCTCTAGCAGGGTCGTTAAGAGCACTTTTATGCAGTTGATAATTAATCATTTTCTCCATCAGACGAGTCTAACACAAATTGTTCTACCTAACACTAACATTTATTTTATAAGCGACAGGCGACCTCACAATAAAATGGTGACCTTTTTTTTCTTTTTGCGATATTTGACGAAGAAACATGTTGCTGACGAAAATGCGATTTCCTTTCTTAATAATAACTTTGCTGTAAAATAAATTGAAATTTGGTAGTTCATAAACATTCGGTATTTATTTTTTTTATTTTTAAGCAATGATTTTAGAAGAGATGAATCTCTTTGAGTTTTAGATGATGTGATTCAAATGTAATAAACTTTGACAACTTCTTCCTAAATCAAATAATTTTGACGTCCATGAATGATATGTAAAATAAGTGAAATGTATGTAAATTGAGGATTCAATAAGATAAAAATGAGCTTTATAAAATTTATCAATTGACTGGCAAGAATTGCAAGCATGCACTATTAATATTTAGTCATTCTTGGCTATGAAAGAGATTATTCATATTCTGCGCCTGATTCTTGATTAAAATGGCTAGGAATTCCTCGTCAAATACACGTACTTTCTTCAATGCAATAACTGTTCTTCGCGACTGGAATGAGTGACGTGTAATCTCGCCCCCTGTTAACCCCAGTCCTAGGAGTTCCAATACGAAGCATCCCAAACTGACATCTTTGGGAGTGATGGGTACAGCTTTTCTGATGTTTCCAACAAGAAGTATTATTCATAATACAAATGGACCATTAATGTTGATTAGTTTCTCGGATTCCTCATGCAAAATTTGATGTCCACATCTAATTTTAGAAACTGTAAAGGACCAAAATTCACAAGATACGTGAGAACTTGTTATGCCAAAAGTAGAAATTTTGTATTGAGCAACAAGTTGATTTTATCCCTTGACAATGTCATATCAATCTTAAAGAACATAATAGGAATTCTGTATTACACATTGTATCACTTGCACTTTTTGGGCAGATTATTTGTGGATTGTGCACTATCAGCCATCTGCATGCACTGTTTCGCTCTTTGAGTTGAGTGCTTAAGCGTTCATACTATTAATATAATGGGAGACTCTTTGATCGTCATATGAAAGCACTAACAATTCTTATTGATTTCGTATGGCCTTCAGATTTCTTTGTAAAATATCTTTTTTTTATTATAATCAATGGAAATCTTGCAAACAACCATAAAATTTGTTGTTAAATAATGCTATTTCAGTTTCTGTTTGTATCAGTGCTAGACGTCTATAAATATGGTTCTTAGTTTTGGGGGAATGAATGGGGAGGGGGGGTTAAGGCGGGTCGTAAGAAGAAACTTGGTTTTTAGCTCACCTGAGCTCAAAGCTCAAGTGAGCTTTTCTAATCAAAATTTGTCCGTTGTCTGTCGTCGTTGGCGTTGTCGTTGGCGTTTTCGTTGTCGTTGTTGTAAACTTTTCACATTTTCATCTTCTTCTCCAGAACCACTGGGCAGATTTCAACCAAACTTGACACAAAGCATCACTGGGTGAAGGGGATTCAAGTTTGTTCAAATGAAGGGCCACACCCTCCTTAAAGGGGAGATAATTTAGAATTATTGAAAATTTGTAGGTATTTTTCAAAAATCTTCTTCTCAAAAACTATTAGGCCAGAAAAGCTGTAACTTGTATGGAAGCATCCTCAGATAGTGTAGATTCAAGTTTGTTTAAATCATGGTCCCCGGGGGTAGAGTGGGGCCACAATGGGGGACGAATTTTTACTTAGGAATATATACAGAAAGTCTTAAAAAATCTTCTTCTCAAAAACTATTAGACCAGAAAAGCTCAAATTGGAGTGGAAGCATCCTCAGATAGTTTAGATTCAAGTTTGTTTAAATCATGGTCCCCGGGGGTAGGGCGGGGCCACAATGGGGTATGAATTTTTACATAGGAATATATAGAAAAAATCTTTAAAAATCTTCTTCTCAAAAACTATTAGACCAGAAAAGCTCAAATTGGAGTGGAAGCATCCTCAGATAGTGTAGATTCAAGTTTGTTTAAATCATGATCCCTGGGGGTAGGGTGGGGCCACAATGGGGATATGAATTTTTACATAGGAATGTATAGAGAAAATCTTTAAAAGTCTTCTTCTCAAAAACTATTAGGCCAGAAAAGCTCAAACTTGTGTGGAGGCATCCTCAGATAGTGTAGATTTAAGTTTGTTTAAATCATGGTCCCCGGGGGTAGGACGGGGCCACAATGGGGAGATATATTTTTACTTAGGAATATATAGAGAAAATCTTTAAAAGTACTATTAGGCCAGAAAAGCTCAAACTTGTGTGGAGGCATCCTCAGATAGTGTAGAGTTTTACTTTACTTGGTCAATCACTATTCATCTACTTTAAATGAAGCGAAATTCGGGCTGCATTGTTCAAAAAATGATTTTCAACGACTGTAACATAAATAAAAGATGATAAATTTTGTCAACACAATTCAGACTTCGTAACTTATATCCATATAAACGTTTACAAACTTTTGATATCTGGATAAAGTTTCACTAAAAACTGCGTAGAACATTTTCGTCGTAGTGAAAACTGCTAATATACCGCACTGTCAATCACTGGCAATCTTTTAATCCTGGAGTTTATATACGAACACGATATAGTGGTGTATAAGAATTATTTCATAATTGATTAAAGCACACAGCAAACCGGCATCACAAAAACATATTACGCTGAAATATGTAATGAATACAATCTCCTCGCGGGGTGTCTTTTACTTAATTCCTGTTATGCGAATTAAAAGGGAAAACTCCACAATAAGGAAATCAAAAAGCCATAACGCCCACTCAAAGCTAACACGTTTATGAAATACATGTTTGATGGTTATTACAGATAAAGATCTCGGCATGCTAGACAATTCACTTTTAACTCTTTAGACAAACCATTTAGTTTCCATCTTAAGTAACCACTGCTATCTTTAATCAAATTGGATAAATGGAGTAAATAATACGTATCGAAAAGACGATCAAATTTAATGCTTACAGAACAGCAAGACAGAAAGATTTCAGGATTTATAAACGAGACATGGTTCTAATTTACTTGTATGAAATCTTAATCTACAATGAAATCGATTTTTCCATGAGTGTTTTGCCTTAGTTCGATGTTTATTACTAGTAATGCAAGACATTATACATTTCTGATACTGAATGTTTAATATGGAGATTGAGAATTGCAATAATATTCCAGTGGCAGTGTTAACATGCGACACTTGCAAAACAGAAATGCTTTTGAGTGATTTTGTAAAATCAAATTGATAAAAAAAATGTTTATATGAGATTAATAGTCGATATTTCTGTTTAATTATACACCTTTATATAAGGAATATAAAGGAAAAAGGTTATTCGGAAATTATTATTATTATTTTTTCTTTCAAAATTCACAAATGTACAATTAAGGTATCTCACCGCCCCCCTCCCCCCAACACTCCAACATCCCGATTGTTTGTCAAAGTTTTGGTTTGGGGTGTTGTTGAAATCCTGGAATAATTCCTGGATTTGCGCCTGCATCATAGTTAAGCGAATAGTATTCAAAAATCTGTTTGTTTTTATGCAAACAATCAGTCATTCGTGTGATTCGATTATTAGTTAATACATGGACTTTACAGAGTGGGTCTCGTTTAAAAGATTAACGATCGAACTGCATATTCACGTGAATATGAAAACGTGTTTCGGATAAGTAAATTTCATGATTATTTTGTCTAGATGATCTTTGAAAATGCAATATTATTTTAGGATTTTCATTATTATTTTTTTTTCATTTTAACAATATCTTTTTTTTTTCACTTCAGTGCATTGCAGAACAGACTATCGTAAAACACTTTATTCTCTATTGACACGTAAAAATGATAATACATGTAATATATTTTTCAAACTACTCTCTAGTATAGAAATATAATCGATTCGGTTATTTTGAACAATTTTTTTTCATATGGTGTTTCTTTGCTAATCTGAAGAATAAAATAAAGTGTTAACGCCTTACTTTTAGATAGCTTGAATTCACTTAGCTATAGTTGACCTGTCTTTGACCTATGACGTAGGATTCTGGCATATATTTCATTTTTCTCGTTAGAACCACCGTTGTCTTAGCAGTGACGTATGTTTCCCCTCCAAGATGAAACGAACAACAAGACAAATTCTCTAAACTGCCACTCACCTGCCCGCGCGCCGGATCTAGCTGATATCTTTTCCATGTGTGCATATGGTGTTTTTGCAAAGAATCCCCCATTCTTTGACACCGCATCCTGCTACGACCGATCAATTTGTCATAAAAAAGCAAAAAGATTTTCAAGATCGAATGATTGGGCATTCTAATCTATGGCGCTTTTATCGGTTGTTAAACCGATTGGTATTTTTTTTTTTATTACAATGGAATTTTAACAACGTTAGATTTCCAACATTATTGCTGAAATAGGCAATAAAGTTAGGCTTCTTTTTCAAATTTGTCGTCATCTTTGAAATATATAGGATAACATTTGTGTTCTGGCAGGTACAGAAATCTGTTATCTTTGATCTTTTTAGGACCTGATAGTTAATAAATATCCTCCTACTCTTGTTTTTATCAGAAATCTCCCCAAATTATTATCAAAAAGAGAAATGTTCACGTGATCTGTTTTTTGTATACGTTAACACGTTTTCCCAGTTTCTTATCAGTTATGCAAGTCTTAAGTGGGTCAACATGAAAGTAAACATACTTAAAATATTCATAGTTCTGAAACCCAGTTCAAAATTAGTCTCTTTTTATTCAATTATTTAAATCCTCTTAATGATTTATAATGTACAAGAAATAATAAATCTAACTTTATCAACACGATATTAAAGAACTATTTCAATGTCTTCTTTACATACTGTTGGATGCATTGTATATTGATGACAGAGAAAAATTGAAACGAACAAAAAAAAAAGAGTTTTTTATGTAAAATTCTCTCTTCCATTATTTCTATAGATCCCCGGCTCCTGCAATCAAACGAAAGTATTTTCAGATGATTGTTACAAAATATCATCAAGATTGAAATCTGAACATACATGTATATGTATAAAGATAACACAATGCATATGTACATATTGGAAGAACTGAATAAATGTATAATTTTAAGTATTTAAATTATATTTTAGGGGCATTCCTGGTGCCATATCTGTTGATGTTAGTTTTCTTGGGACTGCCTTTATTCTATATGGAGTTAGCTTTAGGACAATATCAAAAATGTGGTGCTATCAGCGTTTGGAACAGAATTTGTCCAGTTTTCTCGGGTAAGATTTCCTCATATATTTTTTTTATATTAATTGCATATGTATTTAGTTTTCTCCCGAAGGATAAAACACAAGCAACTGATCGATTGTTGAAAGTCAGTAAGTGTAATATTCATTTGATAATAGTTTGTTGTGCTTTTATTAGGTTTTTTTTTTATCTGTGTTATTCAATCAACAGCATGTACTCTGAACAAGACATCAATTCATTTTACTTTCTGATTTTTTAAATGACTGGTATTTGCTAATGATAGCTGTGAATGTCTAAATCTATACCGTGTATTACAATAAATAAGAAGCTATTTCTTAAGACAACGAACAAATAAACACAGGATAAGACATATGTGCTTTGAACGAGCTTTTCCATACGATTTTAAAAGTATTAACTATTTTAGACAAAATAAGATAAATATCATATATATATTCAGAGTAATATTTAAATATCTAGTCATAATATCATTTCCTCTCCCCTCAACATTAGCATTTTAAAACTGACAAATGAACAATTGACGTTGACAATTTATGCTTTCGGCTGCAATTATAGTGTTAGAAAATATTTACAAACAGAACTAAAAACAAGATTTGAATAATGAATGTAATCAAAAATGCAGGGTAGTCTTAAGTAATATTCATTACAAGAAATAAAAATTACCTTATGAACATAACATATTTGAATTAAGTTTGTAATCGATTGGTTTGAAAATCAAAATTAATTTCAATTTAAATCTTTTGAATGCAATTAAATTCATCCCTAGGATACACGTCTTTTCTAAACGTGTACAGTTTAAAAATAAGGACTCTTCCCTTCGGGCTCTGTAACTCTCACCTGTTTTTGTGGTTGACCCCAACCTCCCACGCGTACCCTTTCGCGCCGGACAAGTTACTGCATTTCCACAGACGGCTGAACATATGAGATTCTTAAGAATGAAGTAAAATGTTAAAAAAAAAACCTGTGGGAACGTAAAAGCATACATTCTTACTATTATTTATTCTTGAATGTTACCAGGGTAAGTTTTATTATCCACAATCTTAACCAGTATTTGAGTTGATAAGGACAGCTCCAATAGAAAAAAATAAAAATAAAAAGCTAAATAATGGAAGGAAATTGATTAGACATGATTTGCAAAGAGTCTTGAAAGTTCTTGAATTTCACTTTGATGCTTTAAAGTCTTTTAAAACAATACAGACTACTTGTCTTGGCAAAGTACTAAGTCTTGAATTTCATTTTTCCCCTCCGCCAACACAGAAATTAAAACTTGAAATCACTATTTAGTCGTAAGAATTAATTTTAATTCAAAGAAATATTATGAATAGTGTTTCTGTTTTTATATGTTGTTGACCTTATTGCCTTAAGTGTATATTTCATGAAGCAAGTTTGGATTATAGGTCTGGAAAATCAGTAAAAAGATCTTTAAAAATCTAAAAAAAAATTCAAATTATTTTTTGCTTAAAATCTTTAACCATGAATACGGACCGACTAGTATTTTAATGGATTTTTGTTGAATTTTGGTTTACGAAGGTGAAATCGAATCGACATATATAAAAGAAAGGAAAAAAGGTGTTTTTTTTTTACTTTGTCTGAAATGTAAGTAATGCCTATCAGCATTGCAACAAAGAAACACACAGAGTTTTTTCTTGCTATTCATCCTAGAGATGATAAAAAGATCCCTGAAGGGTTGCGGATATTGTCAAACGCAATGACACTATCGCCGGAGATTAAATGCCCTGCATTTTGACACGAGAACATTTGTGCTGCAATGTTCTCAGTTTCAAATTAAGTGTCTGGAATTTTTAAGGAGGAATAAAACCTTGGAAACTGCCCGAGATGATGTTTTTACGATGTAAAAGTGCATTATTGTTTGGAAAATGATACCTTAATTTGGTGTCCTTCAAAATGTTGTTTGAAATGATACGTCCTAAACTTAAATGACTTGGCAGTGTCCTCAATTTTGTTTCTTCATTTGAAACCATAACCACTGTCACGCGCGTGCACACGTATTTGCGAACATAGAATACGTGTATCTCTCTTAACCATATAATGAAATTGCAAAACGGCATACATGTATGTGTTTTTAGCATAAAACCTAAATTTTAATTCAACCATGAACATGATAAACCTAAGACGAACGGAAACAATAAATGCATGTTCTGCAGGTCGTGGGTGATTAACAATAAAGCTAGTATAATATCACTAGTATATAATTTACGTGGAGCACACTCTTGGTAATTCAAAAAGGCTCATGATTGTTTAATATAGCAGGGCAATATCAATTTGCTGATATTCCTCAATCTGCCATTGTCCGATAGTCGTGGGATCAATCAAACAACCAGGAAGTGAGAGAGTGATGGAGATGGAGATGGCGAATAAAACATTTTCAAACTCTCAAAACATTGTTAAAATGGTTTAGACATGAAAGTGTGCACGTCCAGTTCTTATACATAATATGTATGTAGCAGGCTTACAATCAGAGAGTCTTAATGGATTTGCGTAATGAATTGCGTTTCAGAAAGAAAAATGAAACAAGCAATTGAAATTTTTAAAGAATCTATAGTGTCTATTCAAAATGAAATAGATAAAAAAAATTAGATAAACTAACTTAAACCATGAATTTATTTATTTATTTATTTATGAATTTATTATTAATCATGTATTTAGACTAAAAGACTTGAAGACATTTGGGTAAATCACCATAAATAAAACATGACTGCCTTTCTTTTTCTTTCGCAATAAATTTTCATGTTTACCTGGAATACAAGGTGTGATGTTTTGTTTTGTTTTATCAGGTGTGGGGTACGGTATCTGCCTGGTGTCTACGTTCGTGGGGATGTACTACAACACTATAATTGCATGGGGCGTGTTTTATATGTTTGCTTCCTTCCGGTCCGAGGTACCCTGGGCAGGATGCAATAACTCGTGGAACACGGAGAACTGTATGTCCCTGACAACAAACTTCAACAAAAGCCTGATCACCAATTTCACACTGACAGCATCGGATGAATATTATACGTGAGTCATCTACGCCTCTTTAGTCCACACCGATAATATTTAAAGGAAATGTGTTAAAATATGCAAATTATTTTAAAATGTTTTCTTTGTGTTACTGCATTTCTAAAAGTTAGCAAATTGATTTTTTAAAAATCATACTAGTGTTTTATTTGATGAGGACTTGAACGTTGATATTTTAGTGAAGAGCGTTCGTCATATTCATAATGAATTATAATCACCGATTTAAAACTTTTAAATTGTACCATCTTTATCATTTAAATATATTGAATCTTATTAAGATACAAATCGTAAAACGTTTAAATTACCAGTTTAAACTCATGATCAATAGCTTACGTTTTAACAAAGTGTGCAGCATGTACTTTGATAGATAACAAAAATTTACGTTGCTACATTTTTTTAAATCTCTACCAATACATTGCCCCTAACAATTGTCGTTTCTAGGAATGAGGTACTGGGGGTTCAGGGACACTACGGGATAGAAGACATTGGGGCCCCGCGGTGGCAGCTCGTTCTGTCCCTGGCTGCTGTGTTTTTCATAGTTTACTTCAGCATATGGAAAGGAATTAAGTCATCGGGAAAGGTAAGATTCTTCATCCAATGCCACAAATTAGGAGGTTCGTGTTTTGTTTCTTTAGTGGTTAATTGGGTTTTGTTTCGAGGATTTATTTTTTCGGGTTGGGGTTACGGGTTACGGGTTGTAAAAATTCCTTTTTAAATGATAATGAAACGTCATAATTAAAAACTTAAATATCCCATAAGAATTTTTTTTTACATCTGCATAAATTCTAAATTAACTAGCAAAAGTGAGCGTATATCATTTGATGTTTCTGTACTGTATCACTAGGCAGTGTGGATTACGGCCACTGTTCCATACGTAGTGCTGATAATTTTACTGATCCGTGGCTGTACCCTACCTGGATCAGTGGAGGGCATCAAATACTACATCACACCTGTCTGGGGGAAACTTCTGAATGAACAGGTGTGGATCCTCTCTCTCTCTCTCTCTCTCTCTCTCTCTCTCTCTCTCTCTCTCTCTCTTATTGCAGATATTTTACGTTGAGAAAATTATTATGAAATTGTAGTTCCAATCTTTCTTACATTGTTACTTATAGAGTACAATGTATAATGATCTCTAAAAAGTTATGTTATACAAAGCTAGTTGATTATGAACTTCCAACCCTCATTGTTATTTCATCCTTTATATACTATATAAATTTCAGGTTTGGATTGATGCTGCCTCGCAGATCTTTTTCTCGTTAGGCCCGGGCTTTGGCACTCTCCTAGCACTGGCCAGCTACAACAACTTTCACAACAACTGTTATTAGTAAGCAGCAAATTTCACAAAAAATTCGAAACAACTGATTAATAAATTCCAGGCTCTAATGATGGTTTTGGAACTTATACTCAGTAGAAAGATGTGTAATTTGTGTAATGTGTACTGTGTACTATTTCAGTGACGCCATTGCTGTGAGTATCATTAACTGTATGACGAGTTTCTTGGCTGGCTTCGTGGTCTTTGCCGTTCTAGGTTATATGGCTCAGGCTCAAGGGGTAACCATAGAAAATCTACCCACCAATGGTAAAATGATTTGTTTTATGATCCACTCAATTTAATAAAAACTAGAAAAAAAACTTTTTTAACTGAAACTCATTATGCAAATTGCGTGAAAGCGACTATCTACTAGTACAAAAATGTACCTATCTATTTTTGTATGCTCTGTTTGATAGATGAATATTGTAAGCATCGTAGCTATTGCGCTTAGTGTTTTGTTTAATATTTTTAGGACCGGGGCTCGTTTTTGTGGTTTACCCAGAAGTCATAGCTACATTAGATGGCTCTGTTTTCTGGTCCATCATCTTTTTCCTTATGCTGATCACACTGGGTTTAGATAGCACTGTAAGTTTTAAGTTTCAATCGCCCTATTGGATTTTTGGGGTTTTTTGGTTTTTTTGTTTTTTTTTATTTGATTTGCTTAAGACAATTATTGAAGAATTCAAACTTTAAACGAGAGTGCAAGTAATGCAATTTTTATGAAAAGAATAAAAAAAATTATTTTTAGTTTGGTGGTTTGGAGGCTGTTATAACGGCAATTTGTGACGAGTATCCCTTGATGAAACGAAATAGGGAACTCTTCGTGCTTGGTTTGGTTCTTGTCTGCTTTCTGGGAGCACTTCCAACTGTTACAAATGTAAGCTATTATTAAACCTTTCAATTTGTTTTAGCATTGTAAAATCAGATGAATGCTATTTAGATTAAAGAATAAGTTGGAATTAAAAATAAGTTTTACTTTGGTCCGGTTCAACACTTTTGAAGTGTATTCGGTCTTAACTACTTAACCTTTGACCTTTGTTAGGGTGGGCAGTACGTCATCAACTTACTGGACAATCACGCCGCTCCGATTTCTCTACTTTTTATCTGCTTCATTGAGGCTATTGCAGTCAACTGGTTTTATGGTATGTCGCAAATAGAGAATTACTCGAGTACTTTATGTTGAGTTTGCTTAAAGAATTAAAACACATAATTCGATCAAAGTATTAATGATATAACTCTTTGTTTGCAATTATGAACCAGGTTGCCAGAAATTTTCCAATGATATTGAAAGTATGCTTGGCCATCAACCAGGAATTTTCTGGAAGATTTGCTGGGTTGGGATATGTCCAATCTGTCTCTTGGTATTGCTTTTAATGAAGCTACAAAATTCAAAAGTTTTAAATATTAACACAATTTTTAATGAAATATATTGTTTTTGAAAAGAAAAGTAAATGCTCAAATATTCATTATTGCCCATGTATTACGTCAAATTTCGTGAAATATTAATTTGGCTTGTATGTTGCTTACAGATATTGTTTGTGTTGTCGTGTTGGAAGTATGAGTGGCTAACGCTGATGGGCTATGTCTACCCCCCGTGGGCTGTGGCCCTGGGTTGGTGCATCACCGCGTCCTCTATCATCTGTATACCTGTCTATGGTGTTTACAGATTTATCATTACTCCCGGTACCTTGAAACAGGTAAATGTCTTGGAAGAAAGAAAATGATGACAGTTTGCATATTTTATAAATATATGTAAAATTTATTAAGATAGTGAAATAGATTTTTTATATAACGTAAAAGAAAAGAGGGAAAATATATTTTGGTGTTTGTGTAACTTCTTAAGGTCATGATTCGGATTGTTTCGTTTTTCACCTATGTATATTCTCTGTTTTCCAGAAAGTCCTACGGTTGATTCGACCCTCGGTGGTTTCGGATCATTTGGTGCTCAATGGAGGCTCATACAACAAAGACTCGTATTCAATTTCAATGAATCAAACGAACCTATCTAACTCAGTTACCATGGAGAGTGCTATTTCTCTGAAAATGAATGGAGATAGTCACAATGCGTGATTGTTGTATAAAGGCTACCAGACAACATGGTATTGTACGATATATTGTTTATATATAGTGTACAATACATGCCTGTTATATACTGTATCCGTTATATATCCGTAGTCATGTTTTAAAATCAGCAAATAAGTATCAGTAAGTATCCATTGCGTTGATAACAGTTAGATATGAATACAACTAGCTGTTCAACTGTTTTTAACTCTCGTTACAACAGCCATCCATTTTATGCTGGATAAATATGTAATTAGAGTTGTTTATGATTGCATAAGTACGATTGTACCGTTGTATTTTTCTGTTTCAACAAAACACATTCATATTTGGATAGTATTGCTATAGTATGTTTACATGTATATTTAAACTGAAGCAAGCATTAATTTTGTCTTGTTTTTCTCTCATCAGAGAACATCGTTGTCTCGCTGTAATTCTGTAGCTATATGTACGCCGTTTTTATAGCTTAAATCAAGAGTCCCGATTGTTTGATGAAATTGTTAGACTTGATACGTCTACGCATTGTAAATACACATCCGGTGAGATCTGATATAAATACCTCATTAGGAAACCTTGGTTTATATTGCCATGATTTCTTTTGTTTTACGTCATTAATCATTCATACAAAATCTGTTTTTTATATACTATTTATATAGTTTCAGAAACATGTTGTAAATTGCGGTCATTTATATAGCTATATTATTTTAATATAGCTATTTTATAATTGCTTTATGTAATAATTTTTATGTAATATAAAATCGATACTTATAAGATTGAAGTCTTATATACTTATTTGATATCATATGACAGAGACTATAAATGAGGAATTTCTTTATACCTGAAATATACATGTAGGATAATTTGGTTCATTTTTTTTAATTCAAACGCTATTGAAGTAAATTAACTGATATTGTCAATTTCAATAGACGATTTCTAGCGAATTTATACTCAAGAGATTTTATTGCATTTTATTCATTTTATATTTCGGCTTTATAAATGACAAATCACAAATCTAAATTGCCTTTTGGGACCAATTCTAATTACATGACCAAAATATAATGTTGCCTTTTTCGTTGATGAATATGTTGTTACAATACATCAGTTTTTGCTATTTCGTTCTCATGGTGCTTAATCATAAATACTTTGTTTACTTGTATATATGTTATCTAATGTCAAGAACTTACTATTACGGAATATATCATTTTTATATATCGACAAATCGGGTATAAATTTGTGCATCTAAATGTTTAATTAAATCAAGGTTAGTTTTTCAGAATCAAGTGTTTTTGTCTTATTTCAACAATACCCTCTTTACTCTCTTAATTATAATTCAATTGTACGTGTACATATTATTGAAAAGTCGCCATGGTACTTATTGTTTCAAAAGCTTCACACCGAAATAGTTAAAAAAATAATACAAAGTTTATATTTGCCAAAGTATTCACAGAATGGCCTGGATATTGACTTGATTTGATTTCAAAGCTCAAGTACAAATTTAGTCCTATAATCTGTTCCATCATCTCACCTACACCTGTAGCAGTAAAAATTCCAGGTGAATGACACTAGTATATTATGATCAAAAATCTGGAAATTTCTAACTATGGATGTCTATTTTTTAAGTATATATTTAAACTTTGAAACTTTTTATTAGAGTTTCTAATTATTCTATAATTTCTTAATGTGTGTGTGTCACATAGAATGCGACAAAGCATTTTATAAATGGAGCAAAGGAATTTCATACAAGAAAGGGGGCGATCAGAATGTTCTGACGTCATCGGTCAGTGCCCCCGAACCTGCGTCAGGAAGGATCAACACAGTTATACATGATGTAAAGTTTACAACATGACAACACGATGAATAATTTCTACGGGGTTCATTGTGATCAATGAAAGAGAGAAAATGTAGTAGTTCTCTATGAAAGTACTTTGTAGTTTTTCAATTTATAGCAATTTTATCTATGGACAGTTATACATTTTTTCTCAAAAATATACATGACAAAGATAAACTGTGCTAATCTGAATTTTCAAGCACAAATTGGAAAATACTTTACACTCATGTGTAATACATCAAAATTGGTCTGTAGAAATCAAACTTGACGCCTGAATTTATGGTGCTTCAAACTTGATGATGTTGATAAAGAGACTGAAAAAGACGATCTGAAAAAACGAATGTTTCTCATTTATTATACAGGCCTCCAGCCGATGTTGTCTTGAAAACGCTGAACTAAATCAATACAGCATTTCGCAGTAGTCTGCTTTCTTTTACAAATATTATCGAAACATTATAATCTAAATTGCACCAAAGAGACATTAATCTGAATTGAAAATGCTAAATCTACATGGAATGTGTATGTAAATAATGAGTTAGTGTCTGGCTCGTGCTGTATACATGTATGTTCCTATCCACAGCGATAATAACCATCTCTATCCTGCAATGCTTAGATTGTACAGGTCCCGTTCTTTTCTACAGAGGAATGAAAGGAAATCTATGTGCCGTGCTCATTACGGGTCTGTATGTCTGTCTTAGAAATAGTACAGAGGCCCCTCTATTGTACCAGGTACTACTACCACAGAGTTTTTCAAGTCCTCATTAGTCCTCATCAGTCCTCATTAGTAGTCCCATAAATATATCTCAAAGTATGCATATTAACGATAAATGTATTTTATAAATTTCAAAATTCTACTGTTTTGAACACATATTTTTATTGACAATTAATCAAAATTTGATTAGAAACAAGTTCTTTAAACTTGTTACAATGTAGTTCCTCCCCTTAATTCTGCTAAGAGTGAAATTAGAATGGAGATTTTAGTGTACATTATATATATATCTGATTCTGGCTGCATGTTTTTGGGGGAAAAAAGAGATTTAATCTAAATGAAACTCTCTGAAAAAGGTCACCAGTTAAAATCGTTTTAGAGTGTCATCAAAATTTAGTAACGCAAAAAGGAATTAAAGCTGATATATAATGGTAGAACTTTATTAATGCCCGGATGACATGCACCTGAATGTGTTTTATGACCATGCAACAAAAACAAAAATAATCCTCGATCTTATATCTGTTCTATAAAAAGAAGACTATCACAGGTGTTCTTCCAATACAAAACTTAGGGATTTTCTGTTATGTCATAATTAATCATTAACATGTGAAAAGAATAATTCAATTGACTTTCAAAAGCCATGCTTTCAGATTAAATACTAAGTCTTATGGAACAGGTGCTTTTGACACTCTTGTCCGATCTGTACTTAAATCCTGATATACACGTACAATTGACCTTAATGTCCATAAAAGAAAAGAGATCCAAATATGATCGTGTTATATATTGCATAAAGTGATACACAATGATATTCATTCAGGTTGTAAGATAACTTCTTATCACGTGACGATCCAACTATGTTTAAGTTTATTCAGGTCATTCTTATGTTCTGCATATGTTTCAAAATATCTCAAGGTAAGATAATTCAAAGCATTCATTTTTTTTTTAAAT
This sequence comes from Magallana ariakensis, assembly GCA_020458035.1. NCBI lineage: Eukaryota > Metazoa > Mollusca > Bivalvia > Ostreida > Ostreidae > Magallana > Magallana ariakensis. The sequence goes on along the minus strand of CM035814.1, from coordinate 39,723,847 downwards.
CAGCAATTTCAAGATACGACTCGACTTTTTCACCTAAACATTCAAGCCCTTTGATCAATCCATAATTTAGGTTTACAAGGAGGTCGGATTTGTCTTTCTTGCAATGGAGTTGTCAAACCACGTGACTGTTCTACTGTTGTCGTCTGCGGAACACATGAAGTGAGTACAAAACACATTTCCTTTCAATTTTTTTTCATTTCAAATAAGACAATATTTTTTCTGCTGTAAGAATTTATAAGAAGCAGGTGCTAGTTTAATATTTTCATATTTCTGTAATGATTTGACATTTCCAGCTCTGTGGGCTAGAACAGGTTGTGTCGAGCGCAGGAATTATCACGTACAATGTCGGTTGTCGCTCTTCTCATGTGAGTTTATCAACCTCTAAAAAATCTATTAACCCAATATTTTATGTACCCTTTTGTTCAATTTACAAAATTTGAGTCGATACTTTAATAATTAAATCACATTTAATATCTCCAAATTGTTTAAATATTTTGAAGATATGAAATAGATGTTTACTAAACCAAAAGATTTAAATTGAAGCTGTTTCTATTTATCTATTAAGCTTTGCATCAATTCAATGATAAAATAACAAATTCAGATGCAATGTCTGTTGTGGTAGATATGCACTTCTCCCAGTAAGAAATCTGCCATGAAAGTATCAAGGTCAAGTCTAGGGTCAAGGTCCAACATTGTCACGTGTCAGCGCTGCTGTAATGGAACTGACCTTTGTAACAGCGAAGGTTGTGGGGCTACAGGTAAGTTACTACCTTTAATTATTACAAAAATACGTTTCAAAGCAATTTCAAGCAACCTAACAGTTCTATCTGCAATTTCGGACGATGGAACTAATGTTGACAACGCAAGAGTCGCAGTCTATTTAATATTGTTGCAATGCATTATGTTTGAAGATAATACTACAACAGAATAAGTAAAGTAAATGAAATATCAATATCTGTACAACTTTTCACCAGGTTTTGATCCCGCAACCGGGAAGTATTGCTATTCTTGTCCACAGCACATTCACCCTGATAGATGTGACCATATCTACTTTTGTTATGAAGACCAGGTTAAAATTTTGTTTTGATATTTCGTTAATTTCAAGCCAAATCAAATTAATTCATTTCCAATCAAAGAAATGCAGAGTTCATATTATTTGTAGGATTGTTACATCGGAAAAACTACTTTTAATGTGGACAGTTTTTATGAATCTCGATGTCAAAGTAAATCAGTATGTATGTACTCTCTCTCTCTCTCTCTCTCTCTCTCTCTCTCTCTCTTCTTCATAAGCCTGAGATATCAACAAGAGATCTAGATACTAGTACACGATATTAATGGCGTGTGCGTGGTTTCAGCTTTGCCCATCCAGTGGGACAGGCACTGCTGCTTGCTGCAATACGCCCCTGTGTAACACAGGGTCTCAGATATCGGGAGGAAGCCAAACTGTTACGACCCCAAAACCACGTGAGTGTTGGTAAAAAGTCAAAACGCAATAAAATTAGGAATGACCTAAAATTGTGAGTTTTGATAATCACACCTTGGCCTTAATTTTAGATACAAACCATACAGAACCACATTGTCCAACTCAATGGATTATTCACAGAAATTCCAACAATGTACAATATATGTACTGTTTATACCCGAATCAGCTTGTACCTTGGCACACAGCAAAGGTATGCTTTTAAGATGTATTATCAAGAAGACAATTTTTTTATTTGATACCAAAAAAAAATATCTTAAAAACTATATCTTCAAACTTTATATCGATGCAACCTATTCAAGAAATGCCAAGGCAATCTTTTCAACGTACAAAATTATATATGTAACTACTATCCTATTGGTTTTGCACAGCTGATATGTAATCGTCATAACACTCATCTCCCAATCATAGAAACGGACGAAGAAAAGGCCATCATCGACAGAATCGCCGCCAATACCGAGAGTCAGTAGCAATGTTACTGTTGGTTGATTTTATATGTGGTAATGGGAGTTGCTTGCTTTCATGTGTACCAAATAATTTCATCCTGATCCAAGATTAGTTCTTACTCCTTTAAACATGCTTTTGGTGTTAAAGTGCCATATATAAGTATAGATAAATATCGGTCTTTTTATATTTGTTCTTAACATTTTCATTTAATTATCAATTTACCATAGATATATTTTCACCACTCTTACTGTAGAGAATGTATCAATAAAATCTTTATTATCGGAAGTTTTCCCAAATTCTAAAAGTATGGCTAGATGCAACAGACCGAGACCAAGAGGGTGTGTTTGTGTGGTCCACTACTAAAGAAACTGTTTCTAAATACTACTGGGCCACTAATGAGCCGGATGACCCCAAATATACCGCAGATGAAGACTGTGTGGAGATGGGTCCGAATTACCTGATGGGGTGGAACGATGCCCCTTGTGACAGACATGTTGGTGTACTGTGTGAATACGGGTAGATATGATTCAATTATACTGTCCATCTTCTTATCCCTCTTTTTTTTTCGAAAGCATAAATTGGCAGCAATCTTCGCTCGTTTTGTTTTAGTGTTACCAAGCATGTACAACAGCCATCAGTAGGTAAGTTCTAGCGTATGTGCAGTCATGACTATTGTTAGACTACTCCAACCTCCTGGAAAAGAAGAGTTAAGTAAATAAAAAAATAATGTGAAATATTCAAAATTTAGAGCTAAATCTTTGCTGTGTTATACTTGAGGGCTAGTAAAATCATAGCTAGATGTCTAAGGTGGATCAGATGGTTAAATCTTAAAGCAATATGAGCTGTATTTTTTAGTATTTTGCTGCAAAAACCTGCTAGTATGTTAAGTCAGCATGTAACAAACTTTTATGAAAAATAAAATTTGAAAAAATCATTTATTTTTGTCAGAAGAAAGATATTTCTTCTAAGGAATATATAGCAGTTCATTTTTTGTACTTTTGTACAGGACGACAATAATTCAATTTTGCTTCAATTAAGGCTTTTACCACAAAAATAAGGCTAACAGAAATTTAAAAACCATGATATTTTTTGTCATTTTAGAAGAAAATAACATTTTCGTAAAAAAAAAAAAAAAAAAAAAAAATCAGCATGAAAGTTGCAGCTCATATTGCTTTTACTATGCAACCTAATCAAATAGGAAAATTAAAAGAGTAACATTTCAATAAGCAAAAATATAACGACAACATTCTATAATATGGTCTAAGACAATCCAATAGTAAAATCGTCATTTAAGGAATAGTGATTTTCTACCAAATGCACACAGTAGTTCATTGATACCTTGACCTTTAACTTTACAGCCTGTCCGACTGGATGGAGATCTGCATTCAATCTAGAATACTGTATTGTTAAGAATTCTGGAAACTGGTACCAATCTAAAGTAAGACAATATCGATGAAAGAGTCTAAAACAATTAAAATGAAACATAAATATAGGTATAGAAATCGTACAAAGTAATCGTTTTAATTATCAATTGCACGAAAATGACAGAGTTTTGCGTATTACCCTCTGATGTAAATTGGATTTCGATGGTCGTCTTTATTAAACAAAAATAAGTATCATGCACTTATGTTTTTCTTTTTTTTTTTCAAAGAAAAGGAAGGTTAAAATGCCCGTTCCTCTTCTGACATAGAAGAATATTAGTTTCCGTGTCGCAGATGCTAGTCAATTAAATCCCCTCGCGGTTCAATGGTCCTAAACCTTACATTAGCAATGGCAAGATGAGGATTCGTCTAAGTGACAGTACTCAATTCAAACAATAAATGTTGACTTTTAAAATGGTAATCGGCTTACCAGGGTAATATTTTATACTTAATAAAAGAAAATAAATGAATAAATAAGAATTTCTTTGGATTAATCGATTGTATGAATTCAGTACTCTTGCAGAGTTTATTATCTTTTCGGATCTTTAACCATGGTAAAAACAAGTTTTTCACCAATTACTTAGAATTCTTCGTACCACTATTGCAAATGTAAAAATAACTTTGTAGTATAGACAAAACAACATATATTCACTATCATAGGATAAAAAGCATTCTTCAGAGTCATTAATCATTATACGATGCTCGTACAATAATTTTTTTTCCAAAGTTTAATCATTGGAAAAAAAAGCTTACTTGTCCAAAGTAAAACATTTTATACATTTTCCTATTAGTGACTAGTTACATATGACTTCGTGAGTAGCCAGTATACATGCAGTTTTATTATTACATTATTTTAACACAGAACTATTGCAAAACTCTTGGAGCACACTTACCAATAGTAGACAGCCAGGCAAAAATGGATAAACTGCGTCAATTTGAACCTAACATGGAGTGTATGTATACTGCCCAAATGCAACTTTATGATCACGAGTTCTTGATAAAATCGTCGTATAAGAAAAACCGCATCCAAATGTCAGCCGGAATCGTCATAGATCGGTTAATTTGAATATTTGTTATACAGTTTGGACGGACGGTACCGAGGAAGGACACCATGGACAATGGCAGTGGAGTTCGATAGTTCAAACCATTCATAAGTACGATGTCCCGGTTTCTTCCTTTCTCTTTCCTGTATAATTTATTAACCTGTTTAATTTTTTTGTTAAGTGGTAATATATAGTCCTAGCAGTTGTTCTCGCAAACATATACCCGAGTATTTCCCTATATTCTTTTATCATTTGAAAAAAAAATGTATGTTTAAGATTATTAATTTTTTCTCGCAGCAACATTTGGTTAGCAGGAGAACCAAATGACTACAACGGCATTTTGGAAGAATGCATGGAGACTGGAAGTAAATATAACTGGGAGTGGAATGACGCCCCCTGCTCATGGCAGAACAGATCAACGCACGTTGTCTGTGAGAAGCCAAATCCAAAGTTTAATCAAATCCTTGGTTAAATTATTTGCTGCTTGTCTTTGAGAGGGATTTTTAAAAATTGAATTATATGTTGATTTGTTTGTGTTATGTTTTCAACAATAAAGTTCAAATACGTGTAGCTGAAATATGCATTCTATAGTTTTGTATGCATGCAGATGATTGGAGTGTACACCGTGGCGGTACAGCAGTGAAGCTAGCGCACTACCTTCGAACAAATGGGATGGCTATTTAGACTAACGTTTCCTATCGATGATTGTTTGAAAATAGTATAAAACAAATTGGATAAAAACGTTTCTAAGATTGGTATGTAATTACTTTTCCTTTGCGGGGATGTCTAAGAAAGACCCCATAATCTCTCTATTTGAATATTTATGAAGGAATTGAGGACAGGGCGCATGACTGGTCAATATTTGGCTAATGAGACGAGGTATCGAGTCGGTTGATAACAGGAGGCCTACATGTAACAGGTCTGGACATTGATGCGCTCCTACACATCTCTGCCGATTTCATTTCCCAATGCTATAACATGTCCATGTCCTTAATCAAACGTTACGGTAATTTATACAAAGTATGTCATCAATTTCTAGGTTTTTGATTTTGAGATTTTTCTTTGTCAAAATATATATCAGAAATCGTTGTTTAAAATAAGATACTTGCATATATTTATGATTTTGTGATCATTTCTTTTTCATACCGCTTTAGGTGGAAAAAATAATCGTCAACGCCAGTGCTGGAGTACAGTAAAATAAAACGCTGGTTAAATTAACCATCAGTTGCGACATATTGACTATCTAAGTCCAGAAACTAATTTTTCGTGGGTTTTTTTATTTGTGTGAATTTTTAGATAAGAGTTAATGTTTTAATTAAAGTTTTATCCTCAACGATTTTTAATTTTTTTTAAATTTTGTATAGTTTACTAAAGATAAACTATAAGAAAAGCTGAAACCAAATTCCAAGATTATCACGAGATTTTTTAAATACACTTTTTTCTCAAGAAGGTGGTCTAGTTTTGTTCATAGAACCCCATGCATTTTAAAATTATACAGTCAAAATGAATATGAAATCTGTTGCATGATTAATTCATAGCGATTAAAACCCGTAAGCCATTATGAATGCTTTAAGTAATCGAATTTTCTTTCTCTTATTTGGTGCATCTTTGATAAAGGGGAAGTTTTAGCCATCTACGGTTTGTTCCCCACTATAATAAGGCAATCAAAATGTATGTAATACATAAAATATGTCAGTTTAGATCGCGCCTGGTTAAAGACTTCGTGGCATCGGATAAAAAGAGGTCCGCGTGTGTCACCAACTAATTACAGCCCTATTCCAATTCTCTTATTTCTCAAATCTCATGAATACACATTTTGCTTATTTATGATTCAACTTGACGTTAGTGATTTGTCCGAGAAAACCAGTATACGGGCAGCGACAGCAACAGCAGAGCTTTGCCACAAATGGTCCAGTTACGACAGGCAGCAAAAATGTTCCAACGCGAACATGGTTGTGTTGGCTTCTGTAAGACATTGGTTCCATCGGAAGAGTAGAAGGCAGTTTCAGTTTCTGCAAACGATAACAATGAAATAATTTAATCACCTTTTTATCAAGGTGCGATTTTTGGACCCAGGAAAGAGGAGTTTTAGATATTTGTTTGAAAGTATCGCCCCTTTCTGCTGAGATCTCGCCATGGCCCCCAGCGGTACTGCGCTCGTTGATGGGGTGGCTATGGTAGAGAAGACAAAGCCAGTCCAGGAGAGAGAGAGTTGGGATAAGAAAATTGAATTCTTGTTGGCTGTAGTCGGTTTCGCCGTCGATTTAGGAAATGTGTGGAGGTTTCCTTATGTTTGTTTCAACAATGGTGGTGGTAAGTATAAGTAAAAGTAATGCAATTTCTAAAATCTTCCGAAAGGTTGGTCCATGTTGATTCTGACTTACAAGTATCAGTTATTTTATCATTCTTTTAGGAACTTACAGTTATTCATGTAATTACATGTTAATGAAAACGACACAATTTAAGGTTTCAAAATGATTCAATGAGACATGTTACAAAAGTTGCAATCTATTGTCGCTCTTTTGTGCATAGACAAATAGCAAGATCGCACAGTTACATGATTAAAATTCAAATCATGCATTCGGCCAAACTTATGACAGTGCATATTGATTTTTCAAGTATACTTGTAAATCAGTAACTGTATATATATCAAACTTTGCATTTAATTCTCAAACTCGGCGGAAATTGAACATACATTCTAAGAATTATTTCGTTCTATAACAATCCATAATTATTTTGTTTTAATATTTTAAATCAAATGTACATGTTTATAAAGTTTGCAAAATTTCGTGAAGTGTGTAAAAAAAATTATTTCATGATAACAAGCAAAATTTAAGATGAATAGACATCACCCATTTGTTTCTTTGAAGTTTATTCAGATTAAAATGAATTTTGATTGAATTTGATAATTTAAAAAACTGTTCTCTTTGCTGTAATGGACACTGGAAGGTTATAAATTGACTTTTATCCATTGCAAGACCATTAAATTGAATGTCTTTTACAGGTGCCTTTCTAATTCCGTATCTGGTAATGTTGATATTTTGTGGGTTACCTCTTTTTTACATGGAGTTGGCACTCGGCCAATTCCAAAGATGCGGATGTCTGACAGTGTGGAATAGAATATGCCCCGCATTCAAAGGTAGTTTTCTAATATCATTTATTAATTGTTCCCGTATATATTAGGGAAACAATATACGACCGGTATGGATATGTTTTTAGTACCAAGCAAGTAATGTTGCTTTTTAACTAAATAAATCTAAACTAGTGAGTGGAGATGTACAAGATGCATATAATGTAGTTCGGGATCCTTTTGAATTCTATAGACACGGATTGTGTAATTAATTCGTAGATAACTTTTAACCAATATCTTTCTCACGGAAGCTTTACAAACGTCGGGTCAGAAAAATTGAAATCAAAAATTGATTAGATAGCAAGAAATGAGAACTCTATTTTATATAATGCATGGCAACTAACTATATTCTTAACAAAATGGTGCGTAGGTGGTTGGGGTGTATGCAGGGTCGAGGTCGTTTGGTTGGATACTTAACATATACATGGATAATCAATATTCATAACCGGATTAGTAGTTTGGCAGGATAAGCTAGTTGCTAAATGTACCCGCTCTTTAATGTTAAAATCGTTCCGTTCAGATGGACTTAGAATTTGCATCCCAATTGGTTTTGATTTCGTTTCTTATTTCTCTGTCAAGAAATGGACAGTGAACATGATCTGAATTCATTAATATTTTTTCCCTTTAAAATATGCAAGCGTATTTGATTTTCACACAGGCAATACCCCTATTTTTCCATTTTGCATATTTTATTCTTCATCCTATCTCCCAGGAATTGGTTTCGCCATCATTGTCATCGCCACTTACATTTCATGGTACTACAACACAATCATCGCCTGGTGTGTGTACTACTTCTTCTCCTCCATGAGGGAGGACGTTCCGTGGAAGACGTGCAATAACGAGTGGAACGTAGAAAAACAGTGCATGAAATACCCGACGGACGATCGCTACAATGACTCCACAAAGCTCTTCTGCTTCGACGGAGAAAACAGCACGTCCTGTATCTTCAAAAACCAAACCCAAACGCCAACCGAACAATATTTTGAGTAGGAACATATTTTTCTTTATATATTTTTTTAATCTATACATGTTTTGTCATTGTTTCAGAATGCTGTAAGATTGTGTAGTAAAAGAACAAGTGATAAAAGGCTATTCCCCCAACGATTGATTGCATTATCCCCCAATTAAAAAATTCTAGAGTAGTATAACATGTATTACTCCATAGGAGAGAAGTTTTGGGACTACAGTATGCTGATGGGATCAATCGAGTGGGCGGGGTCAACTGGATGATCGCTCTGTGCCTACTCGGGGTCTTCATTATTGTGTACTTCGCCATGTGGAAGGGAATCAAAAGTTCCGGAAAGGTAACCACTCACGTTTTGAAAATTGAGACGAAAAGCTTAAAGACACTAGCCAAAATAAGAAAACACAATATGGAAATAAATCGTTTTGCAGTAAGCCTTCAAATATTAAATCTATTAAATTCTGTACAAATGCTTTTGGCCTATGACAGTTTGTATGGGTGACCGCCACGATGCCGTACGTAGTTCTGCTCATTCTGCTGATCCGCGGTTGCATGTTGGAGGGCTCCTTGAAGGGAATCATCTACTACTTGACTCCGGTCTGGAGTGAAATTGCAAAAAAGGAAGTAAGCGAATTTGCATTAACATCATCTTCAATTTAGCTTTAAAAACCTACGCGTGTCCCTTTTCTACTGGTTAGCTGGTTCTTTTTATCACCGTAGGTCTGGATCGCCGCTGCGGCACAGATTTTCTTCTCCTTGGGTCCCGGGTTCGGGGTTTTGTTGGCTCTTTCAAGCTACAACAGGCTGAACAACAACTGTTACAAGTAAAGGAAATTCCTAACAGGAGAAATTTCTGTCATTTATATATTTGTAAAGTATTTTATCTATTACGGACATCACAGTTGAGTTCATGCAAGTGTGTTGGAAGTATGAGATTTTGATGACGTAATTTTCTTTGATACGTGTACATGTATGTAGCATGCTTACCACAAATAAGTCAAACATTACATTTATGCGATTGTAGAGGAAAGATAAATGCCGAAAGAATTTTAATGAAAGTGCATGATTTAATACTTGTCTCGTATCTTTTCATTCAGTAAAACTAAAACATTATCTATTCATTTATTTATTTTTATTTCAGAGATGCTTTGATTACAAGTTCCATTAACTGCTTCACCAGTTTTTTCGCTGGATTTGCTGTGTTTGCCGTATTAGGTCACATGGCAACAATTCAGGGTAAAGAAGTCAAAGATGTGGCAAGAAACGGTGAGTTTTTATTCCTATCCACGGTCATTGTAAGACTAAAGGATTAAAGTCGGTGTGTTATGAATCAAACTGTTCCAAAAACCGTTTTTCATGTTATAAATTTTGAAGAGATCTAGAATTCGTTTCGTTGTAGATTTTGTAATTACTGCCCAATTCAAACGTTACATCATGACAGTTCTTTGATTTTTCAGCAATTTGATCGTCCGGGCATTAAATGACTGTTAATTATGTGGCAATAAGATATGATTACCGTATATAAACTGTTGTTTGTTAACTTCATGAAACAAAATTGTGCTATCAGTAATCTCTCTAAAAATAAAAGATAAAAAATTAAACAGCATTATTTTAATTCAACTCAATTTCCTTATATATTCATGTTTTCAAATCTTTCTGTCATTTTACATTGTATTGTAAACCAAGAAAGTACTTATATAATGACGAAAATTAACTTACGACCAAACTTTATCCCATCCCTTTTTTCTATGACTTCCAGACGTGGGGCTTATCTTCATCGTGTACCCCGAGGCTATATCGACGCTGCAGGTCTCCCCTGTATGGGCAATGTTGTTCTTTCTAATGTTCATCACACTCGGCTTAGATACAACGGTAACTCGAATCAAATTTCAATTATTCTACTATTCATAGAAATGCAATATATTCCTATAAATGAATTCTAATATGAATTAATACTGGCAATCCTGGAGTTTTTCTTTCAAATTCCTTGCTTTATGAAAAATACAATGTAACTGGTTGTAAAAGTCCAAAATTAAAATTTATACCTGTTTTCGTTGTGGAATAAAACTGGATATTTATCTATAACCTAGTTTGGTGGACTAGAAGCGATATGTACGGGGATTTTGGACGAGTGGCCCATACTTCGGAAACACAGAAAGCTGTTCGTTCTCTTCTTGATGATGTACTGCTTTATTGGAGCACTAGCCACTACTACCTATGTATGGTTTACCTTGAATGACTTTATCTTTGTACCTGTACTTGCACCTTAAGACTTTATCAATGAAACACAGAATGAAATGGAAACAAGTAACAAATTGACAAGAGAGTCGAAAGACCGCAAACCATTTGTTTGTTTTGAACAAAAAATGTCTAAAAATTATTTATCGACAACATGGAATTATGAAAACACGGAAGGTATAAAAACGGGCGCGTTTAATATATGATGCAAAATGCTAAAATGATAAATAGCGATAGTTACATGTATTTTTTGTTACCCAATTTCAGAGGGTTGTAATAATTTAACTTAGTTACCTTATATGTGTTTCGAATAGTTTCTCAAATTTTAGATGTCGGTAAAACAGTAAAATGGAACAAAACACGTCCCGGACTTCTTTTATATCCACTCATCTTAACCTGGACTACTTTTTACACCCACCCATCTTACGTAACGAAAAGCTGGCGGTCGGTAAAAAAAGATAAGTTGTTCTCTTAGGACATACCAACTTTGTGGTTATGATGTATTTTTCTCTCCTACAGGGCGGAATACACGTGGTTCAGTTACTGGACTCCTATGTCGCTCCAATTGCCCTGATCTTTGTGGTGTTCCTGGAGGCTCTCTCCGTATCCTGGCTATACGGTAATGTGTATTCTTACTCGACATTTACATGTATTAAAAACCAGTTAATGAAAATGCATGTCTTTGTTTCTTTTTTGATTATAGAAAAAAAAAACCAAAGGCTAAGAAATTTCCAACTTCGGTACAAAAATTAATTGGTGCGGAATATTTTTTTGTAGGAGTGGAAAGATTTAGTGATGACATTAAGTCGATGCTGGGTTTCAGGCCTGGCATTTTCTGGAGAATTTGCTGGAAGTTCCTCAGTCCTGCTATACTGCTTGTATGTTAATCTCTGAGATGACATCATTGCTTAATCGCGTGAATGTATTAATTTTTGTGATAATATTTTGATGTTTTCCCTTTTTTCTGAATTCTTTGTTTTTCTTTACTTTAGTTCCTCTTCATCATGTCGCTGATTGATCATCAGCCGATGCCGTATGCTGACTATGCATACCCCCAATGGGCGATTTCCATTGGATGGCTTATTGTGATGTCATCTTTAAGTTTCATCCCGGGATATTTTATCTATAAACTCATCATAACACCTGGTACCTTTCTGGAAGTAAGATGTTTTCTTTTAAATTAAAATAATTACAATAAATTACCTTAGCTTAGAATTTAAAAAAAAACTGTTATTAATTAAAGGTTCTCCACGCGCCTCGTGATTTAGAAAATTTGGATTTGTGTGTGTCACAACATTTGCTAAAATAGGGTAAAACTGTAACATTTTCTATTTTGAGCTGATTACTTTTTGCAATTTAAAAAGTTTTGGATAGCAAACAATACCGTGCATAGTTTCTGCGTAATGTTTTTGACGATGTGAATGTGGTAGCAAAAAAAGGTAAAAATTGGCTGAAATAACTGAAATAACCGTTACGGTATACTTATATTTCATATTTCTGCTATTGATATTCGATTGACTTCATCAAGTACTTAACATGGGAATATTTAATTATTATGATTTAACAGTTTTACAAAGAATGCTGATCAAGACTAGTTATCGAATCTTATGGTTGATGCTTTCGAATTAAGATTTGTCTGTGACTTGTTTTCTGTTTTCAACGAATTTTGTCATGGAAAGTGTTGAGTGTGTTTCTGTGCAGCATTTGGCATGAAACATGCAAGACTTTTACTTTTAAATATAAATCTTTAAAGTAACAATGAGAGCTATCGATCCCTGTTGATCTCCGGGGTCAACTCTTAATAATCCGACTAATATTTCAAAGAACAAAAGGTAAATCCCAGGTAGCACTTTTCATGGACGTCTTCCTAGAGCGAGGGTTTTTTTTTTTCTTTTACGCCTTCCTTTATTAAAATTTTGTGCTAATCTTGTTAAAACTGCGGATCCAATAAACTTATTTGACAATTTAATTATTAAAAGGCATTATTTAACAAAGGTTTAAACAGAATGACACGTGCATAAAAACGTTCAATCCAGTTATGGTTGAGGTTTTTCTTCATGCATCACTGCGCAACGTTCCACATTACCCACAATGCAGTAGGAATGACGCTTGCGTGTTGTTATGCAAAACATGTCCCTGTTTTACAGTGTTTTGCATTTTAGCGCAAGACGAACAGTAAGAAATCCACATGAATCCACATCATACCACATACAATTGCAGCTTCTGATTCACATTATTACACAACAAAAGCATCAATTGAAGTCACCTATAAAATGTCTTCCCGCGGTCTTTGTCTCTCAAACTGTCTAGTTTCACTTGCGTCAAGGGAGACCCAGGCGCCTGTCGAGTGACCGACATCCGACGGGAGGGCATCCGTGACCCATACAGTTGTTGAACTAACATAGGATCAGGGCGTAAAGGAATCGGGGTCTGGTTTTCCCAAAACATACAGCGGTCTTTCAAATAATCAAGTCCTTTCTTTGATTTTTCGAAAATGTCCTTTCCCAAACCAGTATTTTCTGAAGAATCTAAAAAGAAAGCCTCAAATTAGCATAAGTGAAATAGTCCTTGAAAATTATGTTTGCATGTATAGATGATCAAAAGATGAAACATTGAAAATACTATCGTTATTATGTTCGACACAGAACGTAAAGCTTCTATGAAAATCAATTATTGTACTTACTGACTATATACTCCAGATACTGTTTGTCTGTGTAAAGCTCTCCGAGCAGTTTTTTTGTCTTTTTCTCGGTAAGCCTTTTCGTAAAGTCTTTTTCATTATCATCCAGTATTGAACGTTGATAACTAGTAATAGTTTTATTGCTGTGCCAGCTTTGGCGCGAGCGAGGCAGGCGAGACTTTACGAAAGTTGGTTGTCGCGTCAGCAATTTGCTGGGCGACACTTTCCTTTGGGAATCTATTTCGGGAAGTGAGAGGAACTCCCGGCCAGGAAGGGAAACGCTGTCCCTATCCTTGGCCCCCCGGACACGGAAGTCTTGCACGATGTCGAACAGTCTGTCTGGTTTTCTGCGAAAATGGGGCGTCTTTAGGGTAATGTCCAAATGTCCATATATGGTAGGGAGGGTAAGGGGCTTTTTAGAATCCGATTTGTCGTTAGACATTTCCTAACGATGGAAGGTTGGAAATTTCTCCATTTCTAGACGTCTTCTTTCCTGGACCTTTTTCACATGTTGGCATTGTTAAAAGCTGGTCAATCTGTAAGGTTGAAAGTAAGGTTAGCTGGATTTTTCCAGATTATCAAACTCGAAGAGAAAACTATAGCCGTGAAGTGAAACGCAGGGTTTCTAATATTCCTTATGATGTTGAGTTTGGAGATATAGCTGCTAATTGGTACTGGCGTCAACGAGTTATGAAGAATCGAGAGTTAGATCAACGACCGAAGATTATAGAAAAGTTGAAAGAAAAAGTTGGCAATTTGTTAAAAATATAAATATCCAATACGACTTACCATTGCATGTTATTTAATTACATCCATCCTATTGATTCCGATGTTTTCACCTTTGGCATGCAAAGCAACGCAAAACACGAACAGAATGAGTTCGCACTGGCTACCTTTTTACCATTATTTGGGGTTTAAAAGGGGATTTTGTATTAAATGGCATAAGTCGGGGACTGCTGTTTTCCCTCTCGGAAGCCTATAACCGACGTCATATGAAAAGCACATAAGCGGGATTATCTGGTTTCGAAGATTAATCCTTAAACACCCCTATAATCTGACTGGAATATTTTAATTAAGATACAGTAAAGTATACGTTAAGAAATGGCCAGGAAGAATTATGCACATGTATGTTGAAAACGTTAAGATTATGTGTAGTGTGCATTTTGAACGTTGGGATAGTTACATTTTCACATACATTCCGCTTGGCACTAGTGTCCTGTCGAAAAGAGAATGTTCTTTAATATGTACGCCGTACTAAATGAATATCTGCGATAAATGCTTCGAATTTACAATGTTTTTAATCAGTCTAAGAGTTGAGATGTATTTTTGCTTCTTCCTTTTTTCTTTTTTTTTTTTAGGGGGTGGGGGGTGCTTTGTCTCCTTACAGGTTTATTGCTGAACACTTGTCGCTACTACACTGCAGTGTTTAACATAATGTAAATCGTCGACTGCTGATAATTGATGTATTTACCTTAGCATTTTTATAGTTCAAAATAAAGTCATTGTTATGCAAGGCCTATTTTATTCTTGAAACTTCTGTTTAATTATAAAATTGAGATGGGGTGCCAAATAGCCTCCGCCTAAAATTTAACATTTGTTTTGATTTAACAAAAACAAACGGCATTATTAATCACTTAACTTGTAATTAGATTCGAAATCAATGCTGAGCAAATATTTTTATTTTTGTTGCAGAGGCTACGCTCAGCGTTTATTCCAATTGAAGTTCCGGACCACGGATATGCAGAACCAGTTCCGGTCTAAACAACTTAATCCTTACGACCAAGAATAATTAGTAGTATCTTTAATATGAACTGTTATATGAACATCATTGATGGAAAATTTAGTTATTAATACAAAAAAAGCATCGACAAGGGTCAAAGTTTACGATATTCGAAATAGTGTTCGACACCGGATACAAAAAGGACTCATTCTTGTATGCATTTAGAAGCTCTTGATAGGTTGATAGCTTTTGCAAAACGCCATCTGATTTCTTCTGAATGAAGAAACATTAATGAAGCATACCAATCTCAATTGTTATATCGCTATAAAGTTATACTTTATACATGTATGATATCGGGTTGTGTTTGAAGACTTTAATTACCTCAGCTTATGTTTAATTCATGGCCCTTCCCAGGTTTTGTATTGACTACTCCTATACAAGCAGCGCGCATAAACAAAAATATATCCCAATGTTTAATACGATCAATTCTGAATTGTAAGACTTGTATTTGTGTAAACAGTGCTTTGTGTGTTTTGAACTATCTGTAATTTCTTTTTCTGTGATGAAAGTAGTAAAAATATTTAACATCATTGAGAAGATCGTTTTGCAATATTGTAACTGTTTTGTTATATATATTTTAGGTTTCCCCATCAGGGGTAAATGTAACTGTTACATAACAAGTCCTATGCATGCATTTTTTTTATAACGTTTTTTATTCCAAAGTGCTCATCGCGAAAACATGAAGCATCACCTTTGTATGTCTTATGTCGAGCTTATAAAAGTCAGCGGGCGCATCCATAACCTAATTTCTGCAACTAGGGAGTCATCTGCGCCAAGAAACTTGCATGAATAGAACTTTAAGAGCGGCTTGTACCCAAATCTTAGAGTGTTTAAACCTCACAATGAACTGTTGTGTTAAATTTTTATGTATGGCTAAATGTAATCTGTTGTTGATGCTAGCAATGGGCACTACTTTTTGTAGTGTCATTTCATTGCGGACCAATGAGATTGTGACTTATGTAAGCTCTTAGAGTGTATTATAGAAAAAATCCAGATATACAATGTACTAGTAACTAAGAAAATATGTATAGTAATATTATATTTATGATTATAACACGTTATGTAATGTATTGTATAGTTATATTTGTTATCGTATATAGTATAATTATGTTGTTAAAGGCGGTATATACTATAAGTATTGAAATATATGTGTATGAATTCATAGTCGAAGCAAATAAAGATTTTACAAACAATCATTACAGATTATTGTACATGTATCATTAATAGTGATGAGAAACATTCTCTGGAATGGTTGCCTCTTAATTAAAGTGAAGATGGTTTTAAAAAACAAGATTTATTGCGAATGGAGATTTTTTTCGTGAGAAACTGGTATCAAATTGAACAGTCTTGTAGTACTAATTTCTCTGATACATTTCCCAATAATATACCCTCCTTCGATTTTTTTAGTAAGTGAGAGGCGTTGAAACATGTACATGTAGTGGTGCGCGCGTCTGATACCACTTCCGTGGGTGCATGAGACAAACAGGTAGTTCAGCATCAACCGCGGTCACATTTCTAAATGCAACAAATAACATACTTCCGTTTAAGTAATCCTTAACCTTGTGAAATCCATGTCTTCCTATAATCATATGAAGGACAACCGTAAACTATTTCCTTCTGTTGAGGATTGGTTGAGATACCATCCAATGCAAAAACTGTTTGAATTCTGAACTTCATGAAAAATATGGATGATATTTTTTTATTAGTTAGAAATATGTCGGCATTGAATAATGTTTCAATGAAAAATATATTCTTATCAGTCAATAGTTAAACTACAACCCTATATAAATACTTACATGTATAACCATATCTCTTGAGAAGTACGGTCAAAAACAGGAAACCAGTAACTCAATTCGCCAAACATCAAATTGCTTGTCGAGGGGGTGGGTATTCTATTACAATACAAACTTTCAGATGTCAGAATGTCAGAAAATTTTAGAGAGGGAGTGGATAAAAGAAGTGCACGTTTCCGAAAATTAGAATAAATATGGAGATCCCCAGGCCGCTACTGGAACTTGGTTCCAAATCGAAGGAAAAAAATGTTCTGTATGTCATGTTATGTTTGAATTTACCGGGTGGCATTAAATACAAAATTTACAGGTTGTCAGTTGTCATGTTGTAAATTTTGCATTTACTGTCCCGCGGTAAATTCGAATCGGTGCATATCAGTCCATTCATTCATTCTTTATTTCTTTAGCTTTGCAGCTCATCAGATTATACACATTGATATTAAAGAATATAGTAAAGTACAGAAGTGGGTGTTTTACAGTTAACTGAAATGTATCTAGTAAGAGGTTACTAAAAGGTAATTAAAAGGTGACTAAAATGTAACTAAACGGTGACTGAAATGCATAATAACTGTCAAATAATCACCTTTCCAAACATTTTAGTTAATTAACATTCAGTTGACTGAATGGCGAAGGTTCATCCTGTGGAACCCAGAAGTTTATAGATTTGCGTCGAGTCCAATCAATACATGCAGTTTCAATGCAATTAATAGATTCATTATCTACATTCATTCAATTTATTAACTCTAAACTGTAAATAAACTAATGATAGCTCTACTTTAAATTATTGAAATTAGTGAGGGCTTATTGTCAGGTTTTTTTGGGTTTTTTTTACAAGTGCTCTGTATTGTGAATTCTTTTATAAATGATTTATTGCATGATATAATTAAATATACATGCACATATACATGCACATATAATATACGAAAGGCTTGAACAAAAGTTCTTACAATGAACAATTTTCTCATATTAAGAAATATATTTTATAATTGTGAATTCATATACTATGAAAAAAAAAATATATATATATATATATATATATATATATATATATATATATATATATATATATATATATATATATATATATATATATATAATGGAAGTATATACTACATGTAAGAGTAAATATATTAAGTTAATTAATAATATTTTTTTAAAAGATATTGTTGACTCAAGATTGAACTGCAGCAAAAATTAGTTTTGCTGTCTTATGTTAGATTATCTCTAATCCATAGTAAAACATGTGCATAAATAAATAATCGAAGCGAAACAAATCGTCCAACATTACATTTCAAATAAAATAGAAAAATAAGTATATTCGTGTTTCCCACACGAACAGTTAGGTAAATCTACAATAATTCCAGACACGTAGCAACACTTTCGTCTACATGTTTGATATAATTTTAATATAATTGTGTTCATTTCGGGTTTTGCATCTCCCAACTTTTTTTAACGGTAATACCACTTAATTTTTTTTTTTTGTAAGGATTTTGCATGAATACTGTATTCAAAAGTATTGTCTTTAATTTTTCTTTTTCTTTCTTTTTTCTTCTTTCGATGGAAAACAATTCTCATAGCTTTGGACTGTACTTTTTCAAACTTTTTAGTCTTTCAGTCTAAAAGATGAATATATTTTTCTGATAATTATTATAGGCTTTATGTTGGATTTGTACCTTTTTCTATCTCATTATTATATACACATTGCACGTGCAAACCATTAGATAAAAATCAAACCGAGATGTTTATGACATTGTGTACAATTTAAGATGGATTCCACTAAAAAATGAGTCACAAAAATATTTTGTGACTATAGGATATATATGATCGAGGTTTTTTGGTTTTGTTTTTTTTTAATTGTTTTGGTTTTTTTCTTTCTCGGTAATGATTACATGCACTGTACAGTATTTTAAGCGAACCATCATCTAGACCACCTATCTCTCTTGATTTTGAAGTTCATTTATTTATCAACTATAAGAGAGAGAGAGAGAGAGAGAGAGAGAGAGAGAGAGAGAGAGATTGCTTTAGTAAAGTGCGATAACTCCAGATCTTCAGTAGTTAGAGGTAAATTGAGTCATCAGTATGGAGGCACAAAGATGACAGACGATAGTAATCTTGAAGGTAAAATTTACTTTTCTTTTTTATTTATATAGAAAAATCTCACAAGTTCTGGTTTTTTAAAATTTATTTCAAATCATATATTGTAGAAAACATCAGTTTGTGTCCGAAGTGCGGGAGACCCGTTGAGGACGACTCCTTCGTTCGGGCTCTGGAAGGCGATTGGCATTCGGATTGTTTTCGGTACGAGTTAGAAACTCATAGTATTAATCCATCTTCATTAATTGTTTAACTACGTCTATTTTGTTTGTCTACAAAGATGAATGCATGGTTAACTACGATAGGTTAACGCTGAGGTCAGGGTACAACGCAGAATAAAGAGAAAGAAGTTGAGTTACTTCATAAATTACGATTTTCAATCCTATCAGCGCTGATCAGGTCTATAACACTGTCTTTGAAACCTTGTAAATAACATGTCAACACTCAACATCCACCACTCATCTTTCATCCAACAGTTCATATATTTTTTTAAAGGATTCAGAATGTTAATGATTTCTGGTTCTGTATATTTGATGCACATAATATAAAATGATGATGCTACAAAAATGGTGTCAAACTTAGTGTTCATGAATGTAAATGAATTAGTTTTACAAATTGCTGTGGAGAATATAGCCCACTTATTATATTACAGAGAACACTTATATTATCAGTTTCAACAGTACCTTACTCTAAGCGAGACTTGTCAAGACTAAAAATTTTGTACTGAAATCACTTTCAGTAAAGTGAAGTTAAAATCTTTCAGACATCAGTACAAAACAATCAGTCTTACAATTTCGTTTAGATTAGACATTACCTTACTTGAAGTATAGCAATGCAAAGAAGGCCTGTTATCTCAAATTGCATCTTGTTCAGCAACATTTTTTATTACATTAATATGAATGCACTCGTATTGACATATAATATGACAATCTCCTATGCAGATTTCTATTGTTCAATAATACATGTATCTCATTCTCTACCATCAGCTTATACATACATATTATCTGAGAGAGTAATGAATGGCAACTTTGTATAGGAGATTGAGCCAATTGTAGAGAATGACTCGATCTTTTACCTACCAGTTGTTTTAAAAGTCATCTACTGGAAAGCCTACTTAAATTGTATCATGTCATCTATTTACAGGCCTTTTCGGTCAAAAATATGTACATCTCTCCCTGTGTGTGGCAGATCAAATACCCGTACATGTAGTGTCTAAGAGTGTCTGTCATATTTATCTTCTGTCATTCCATCATTTCATCCTTCTGTCCATCCAGCACACTGCAACTAACTTGGTGCTTAGCTTGATTTCATCAATTAAACCAAAGATACTTAATGATTAGAGTTCAAAGAAACAATTCAAGATACCTTTATCAAAATTGAAAGATACATAGAGATTAGAGCAATAATTTATATTACTGAGTTATAAATTTCAGACCATGACTTTTCTTAGGATCTTTACCTTACTCTAACATACTTATTTAGTGTAGGATCTTTACCTTACTCTTACATACTTATTTAGTGTTAAGCCCATTTTCAAAGACTCTTTAAAATATTTTTATCAAAGTTAAAGTTAAGATATGAATTGGTAAAAGCAATCATTAAACTGATTTTGATGACCTTGGTTTCCCATTTGCCTTGATCTTGCTATTTATTATATTTTTTGGCTGTTTGTGGTTTCTAAAAATCTATTCTGCATACAAATATTTTAATGAAATTGAAAACAGAGGTACATATTTGACTGCGGTATTTATTTTGATCTGTAAAAAGATAATCATGCTATTTTCATGTTGCAATAAAAATTTACCATATTTTAATGCAGTATGTGTATTCAATTTATAGTTTTTAAATTTTTTATGCACACATTTCAAAGATGATCATGATGAAAAAATACTAGTTTACATTACATGTATGATGTATCAAATATTTGACGTGTTTGGGTGCAGAGCAGACACAAAACTTTATCCCATTTTAGGCTTCATGATTTTGCATATACATGTATATATGCATATACCCTAGAAACTGGTCAGTAAAAGGAGATAATAAATTTCACAGATTATACAGACCAGGTGGTACCAACACATAATGTTTTGATTTATCAATATGAAGCTTTTTAAGTTTTTTTTTTTATTGCTTTTTGAGGGGATTCTTTATGTCCTAGCTTTGCTTTTGTTCATTCATCTATGTACGAAGATTTTTTTGGACTACTGTATTGCTTTGAGGAAATTATTTAAATAATAAAATTATGGCATTAATATTTGAAGAGCAGAACCATAAAATTGAAAATAAAAGCGACATAAGTAAAATATACATCTAAATTAACACATTAATAATGATATGTATTATAGAAGCTAATGACTATTTATTGATTGTATTATATGCTTCAAATTGCCCAAAGAAGTGAATTAAGTTTCATGAAAATATTTAAGTTACTCTATTTCTTATCAAAATTAACTGTTGTAAATGCTAGACTTTTAAAATTTTGAAATAAAGCATTTGATGTTTTTGCATGATATTAGTTAAACTATTCATTTTTAAAATGCCGTTAACCCTATTGGTTAACCGTATTGGCGTAAGTTTTTTAAAGATAAATCTTTTGATGTGTGTGGAATTTCTCATATTTGGTATGAATTAAGGATAACACTGTGTAAACAGACAATGCTTTTAAATCAATCATTTCCTTCATTAGAATAGTTTGGTACATTGTTTTATATACATGTATCCATGCAGTAAATTTGGGGTGTGGTGAAGTGTTCAATTGCAAGTTGACACAGTCTGTCGGTATATCGGTACATAAATTGAAATAGAATGCTAAAATAAATACAAATACATGTACTAGTATCCATATGTTCTAAACAATGAATTAAATTCAAACTTAGCATCTGACTCTGCTTTGTTAAATCCAGTTTTTAATTAGTATAATTTCTGTTAACAAAATATTTAAAAAGTTGGGGGTTTTTTTTTTTTGGGGGGGTGGTTCTACGAGTGGATTTATTTTAGCACTATTTGCAGTGATAATTCCATACATGGAACCATGATTCTATATGAAAATTATCTTGGGTTCTTTGTTTAGGGGGAGGAGGGAGTAATGGGGTTCTTTTCCAAAATTGTGAATACATGACCTTTAAAGGCACTTAACCATATTGGGGGATGGGATAACCCAGAAGTCTTAAAATGTTTCTTACAGAAACCATTAACTTTCCCAATATAAACATTAAAGTGTTTATTCCGTTTCAGTGCCCTTGTAAAGTTCAGAAATATGATAGGGTGAAGGAGATGTCTTTTACCTCACTGTTAAATTGATACAGTGTTTACTCTAAAGTTGTAATAGTGAGGGTAAATGATCCTCATGAAGCTGTATATATTAACCTTCAGGTATATTTGAGGAAGATTAAAATTTCAAGTTTACAAATTTGAGAACATCACACAAAAAATACTGTGTCTTTTGGTGTTTTTTTTAATGGTCTGAGTCTTAAAACAAAAAAACAAAAAACATGTTCATTGGTATATTTTCAGATTTGAGTAATAAAGCTACTATATATTGATGCACCTGAAATTAGAATTGCTCAATTTTTGAACGTGCATAATAATACTGGTAGCTTTTGCAGGTGTCATGTATGTAAACACATTAATTCCAAGAAATATTTTTTCAAAATGCTAAAAAAAAAAGAACAAGCTAAATCCTGAAGCAGATTGTTTTCTATTGGTAAAATAATGTTCAGTCAGTGCACTTGCTTGCATGTCAAATAGCTGTAGTCTATTTATTAAACCTCAAATTCCGTTCAACAATCATCTGTTTATTCTCGATGTAGAGTCCACATCCAAAAATGCTAAATATTCATTTGTCACTTGTATTGACGGTCACTTTTATAGACGAAGGGTCTGCTTCACAGACGAACTAACTATAGCCTTTTAAATGAACTTCTTGCCTACTCTCCACAATACACATAGGTAAGGAGGTATTTCTGCTTGTGAGTCATCACTGTGGTTTACCATTCATGAAACCAAAAGCCCAGCATTTAAGATATATACTATTGAAGTTTACATCGACAGTGAGACTGTTGACATAATGAGGGAAAATAAACTGTAAGTATATATGTAGGATAGTACAGTGTAGCATTAAACTGGCGTGTTGGGAGGTTATAATGAGCATCATGTTGTTACAAATAGTGTATCTTATTTTTTTTTTTTCAAGTAAATCCAGAGATTACTATTAGTATACGGTACATAGATAAAAGGTGGCTTGTCAAACAAAAGTGTCACCTATGTATCATGCATACGATTTTGATTTACATGTCTAAAATTAGCTTTCTGAAGATCAATCAGTGCTTGTGCATTCTATTAACCATGAATTCAATGGAAAACCGAATATTTCTCTATATGCTGATATCTTGATTTTATCCTTTTCATTTATAGGACATCAGAAATGATGTTTATAGATTGGGCCTGTTTATTTATTCAAAGTGTTTACTAGTACCTTTTGTGGAGAGGTACAGCTAGACTTTAAATCTGTAATGACCATGTTCTACAAGGCTACCTGAAGAAATCTGTTATGTTGTTGGTTTCTTTAAAATTTATACTAATATATATCCTTATTTGATATATAAGGGATTTTGGGATGCCAGCAATTGTATATACTATTTTATCCATCTGAATTGCTGTTTGTATATAATTGCACCTTTTTGCACATAAAAATATCAACCCAATCACTGTAAATGTATCATATTTTCTAGAGGTTGCTTTTTATCATTTGAACCCAATCCAGACATGATTTTATTACATGTCACTACCTTAGATCCTGAATATTGACCAGGAGCCCTGTGTATATCAGGTAGTTTACACATGTTGTGCCTGTATATTATTTGATAATTTTCAAGGTGGATTTGGGCACTCCTTCTGTACACAGAATGTACATGCACTACGCCCTGAGTTTGAAGTCACCACTGCATTATTCTGTACTTTACAAATGCAAATAACTGTTGACAAAGTTTGTGTAACATATTTGTCTGCAGTATCTCCTACAAATGTAGCTGCCAGGTTTATGAATATACATAATAAGCAGGACAGAGTTTCATTCTGTTTAATTGTCAAAGATGAGGTAAAACTTTTTTTATGTCCTACTGCTTACATAGTTTTTAACCCCTCCCCCCTCCAAAAAAAAAAGGCTCATGAAGTTTTAGCTATCTTTCCTCTCTAATCCAAAAACTAAATGATTTAAACTGACATGTTATGTTTCAATGAATCTTTTTGCTCATTGAAATACATCTAACTGTTGTATTTGTTAACTTATGTCTTTTGTTAAATCTGAATAAAGTCATTATCTCTGGATTATGGTAATCATGCTAATTCTAAATTGTTGTTATAAATCCCTATATTGTTTACATTGTTTACCTGTATAGAAGTGTGTAATAGAAATGCTATGCAGGTATCAACATGGTCTCTAACACTCCATTAATTATCTATGTCCTGTTACAACTAAAACGTCAATTATTCCCACCAATTAACTGGACAATTACTATTAATGACATAATCCCCATGTGTGTAGACCATATACTGCCCAGACTAGTGCAGGTAGTCCAAAGAACTAGACAGAGAATTGAATGTATATACACGGACTGTCACTTCCTGGTTTCCTGCCTAGAACGGGAGGATTTCTTATTAGATATGGGGATATTTACTAGACTCCGTGAATCTTTAAAGAATGTTAAACTGGGAAAGTCAATCAAAAGGTAATCCATTTTATAATCACATACTGTAGAGTTGACAATGCACACATTCATTGTGAATTTCAGTCACTACGTGTCTTCATGCACAAAGTAATCATAAAAGAAGGTGCATAGTACTTTAGATTAAACATTTTCAAATTGATAAAGGTAAGCAAGAAGACAAGTCCTTGGTTTTGTGAGATTTTTGACATAATGGTCCAGTTTATGATTCATACCTTTTTTTTATGCAACGCCTACCTGCATTGATACAAAGCATTTTTTACAACTACCTGGTATTAGTTCTGTGATTCAATGCATTAAACATCCTACTCATGAAAAATTTGGTGGATTTTTTTATACGGTAATGAAACTATTGGAAACAACATAATTTGTTTAAAAACAGGTTTAATGTGAGCCACCGTTGTAATCCATTTAAAATGTTTATACCTGAATTCATCCAACCTGCATGTTCACTGTGTGATTGTCATGTAACAGTACATACATGTTATTCTGACAGGTTTTAGGGAATTTATCGTTGTTGTCAAATTGTGCAAACAACTTGACTGAAGTCAGCAAATCAAAGAGAAAATGTAAAGCTATTTGTATTTCATGTAAAATTTAATTTTTCAGGTTAAACAACTTCATAACTTAAGTTATGGAAAGTTTTCTTTTTGACTGATCGAGTTATAAAGATAGTACATGTACCGTATAAGCATTGATAGCATGGTTTTTGGTTTTAGGTGTTCCCGTTGCCATAAGTGCCTCTCCAGCTGGTACTTTGAGAAGAATGGGGAGCTGTTTTGTAAGCAGGACTATTGGAGCCTGTACGGAGATTCTTGTAACAGATGCGGTCTGATCATCACGGGCCCAGTCATGGTAAGATGGTTATATGAATGCAAGCTAGGAGTTCATCTGTAGATCAAAGCGAAGCAAAGAGTTATAAGTTATTAATGTCTCCCAGTAGATTAGTCCTGGTACTTGTACCAATAGTAGGATTAATGAAAGTTAACTTTTCTATCTTGCTTTTGTAAAAAAAAAAAGCCCCCCAATTTGATAAAAAAATCAAATGCACCTGGTAAACACAAGTGGGTTTTGTGTGTACATAAGGAAACACTGCTGGCCTGTATTTTAATGTATGGTAGTCTTGATCTTTTTTTAAAATTGATGCATAAACAGTTAGAATTGCTAAAATGTTTTAAGGGTAAAATAACCTGGTTATTTTTCAATGACGTGATGAAAAAGAGATCCCTACTTATTCAATTCAGCTGTACTTTGTTAATTTCTTCTTTAATACTGGCACATGGGATAGAAAATTAAGGGAGATGATTTCAAAGTTTATATTCTTCACATAAAATTTGGAAAAAATAGAAGTGCCTTTCATTGCTGTATAATCAGATTTCTAAATTTATTTGTTAATAACCTGTATATTTATTTTACAAATGCAAATATTTTCTTAGTTATTGGTTCATTGTAATTATTTTTTTCAAATTTTCCTTGAAATGACAAGAAGTTTTATTTCAAAAATCAAATTTATCTTCATATTGCTGTCAGATTCAATATAATTGTGTTGTCTTTATGAATTCAAATAGTGTGTCTGTTCTCAAATCTGACATTTAAAGATGTAAAATAATTTCTCCTTAAAGTGTCAAGTTTTGGGGGAAGTATATATATACTAGAATGGTTTCATACTGGGCAAAATTGTTCACCGGGCCAGAAAATAAAATTGTTCATATACTTTACAAATACTTATTGAATCAATATAATAATGACTTTTCTAAAAACCCATGGATTGATTGTATACATTCTATTTTTAATAAGTGTGGTTTTTCAAACATTTGGAATGAACAATGTACTGTAAATGTTAATTGGATTACAAATGCTGCCAAGCAAAGGCTTAAAGACCAGTTTGTGCAGAAATGGTCGGCTGATATTGCAAATTCTTCAAAAGGTCATATATATAGAACTTTCAAATTTATTTTTGGATATGAAAAATATTTGAGTATTCTGCCATCAAAACTTCGAAAAATTCTTGTTAAATTCCGTACGTCGAATCACCGACTTCCTGTAGAAACTGGTAGATGGTTAGGCATTCCTCTTAATGAAAGATGTTGCACATTATGTAATAAAAATCAAATAGCCGATGAAATGCACTTTATATTAGAATGTAATGCTCTTTCATGTATTAGACAAAAATACTTGGAACCTAGATTTTGTGTAAGACCAAACACTTTTAAATTTTGTGAATTATTGTCTACTTTAAAACTTAAAAAACTCAAAAAACTCTGTTTATTTATAAATGAAATTTTTGAATCAGTCTGTCCTCCTTGAACATTTGTACTTTTTTCTCATATTTTTTTTTTCTCTCTAATTTGTACTGTCCATGTACCTCTGACTCTATACATACATTTGTAAATATTTATATATATATATGTGTACCTCATGTACCGTCATGTTGACGGTTTGAGTGAAAATAAATTGAATTGAATTGAATTGAAGTCAGTTTAGTCATTATTTTGCACAGACTTAAACTTAATTGATATAATCTTGTAAATGCCTGAATGGGGAGTTAATTTAAAGGAGGAAATGACTGATGTTAGTGATAAATGGAAATTCTTCTAATACACACCACATTATATGATAGAGATTGAATAATTTATAACTGATGAAGTTCCTGCAGTATGTAAAATGCAACAACAATGTCTCTCACATACACTAGCTATCCTTAACTGAACATGGCTTTTGAATTGTTGCAATATTTGAGAAATGAGTTATTCTCACATGTTTACTTAAACCCTTGTATGATCAAGCACCTATTTACATGTACCCTTGAGCTATAATTTGTAACACTTAATAGTTTGAATGGAAATGTCCTAAGGACTTGAATGTATCTGATTCTTAGGAACTGTTATGAATCTGAATGTCTGACCCATAGATCTGTAGTTGTTTTCTCGCTGTTACAGGTGGCAGGGGACCACAAGTACCACCCCGAGTGTTTCCAGTGCCACAACTGTGACACATACATAGAGGATGGACAAACTTATGCCCTTGTGGAGCGATCCAGACTCTTCTGGTGAGGGAGCTAACTACATGTATTTATGGCTGTGTAATTGCATGTATACAAGCACAAATACGATATCAACAATGCATGTACATGAAGCTTCAACTTTTTTTTAGAAGGAAATAAGTACATGTACTAGCAATATATAGAACCATAGGATAAACACATAATTGTGTTCATCATTACTGCATGGGGAGGGGGGCGCTAAGAGTTGGAATTCATAAGATATAAAGGTTAACATGTACCTCAAGAGGTGCTTTGCGGGACTGAGAACTGTATAGTAATTGAAAAAACTTACACCCAGTTGAGTTGTTATGAAGAAGGGT
Source organism: Magallana ariakensis (assembly GCA_020458035.1). Classification (NCBI taxonomy): domain Eukaryota; kingdom Metazoa; phylum Mollusca; class Bivalvia; order Ostreida; family Ostreidae; genus Magallana; species Magallana ariakensis. The sequence goes on along the minus strand of CM035814.1, from coordinate 39,695,694 downwards.
TTATTTGTGTACATGAGTAAAGTTCAGGAAATTGACACACTTTGTTTATGAAATTGATATTATTAGCTTGGTTTTAAGCTAAGACTGGCAAACTATTTCTTCTGCAATATTTAGATAGTTGACATACTTGATTCATCTTGGGAAGGGACAGTACACCTGTAAATATGGTAATATATCTCTGCCACTCTCTTTGTTTTTGTTGACTCTATATGATAAACTATTTATTGGATGAGATATCTATTGGTAGAGATAACTGGTAATATGACGGTTGTTATTATGAGGTGATAGCCATCAATACAATATTGACTCTATTACTAATGGATAAACATGATAATAAAGTTCATGCAGCCTCTATACATTATTATAGTCTCTATATAGTCACAATAAAATGATTGCTTTTCAGGAGAAAACAGCCCCTGTACATTCAGTGTATTTACTTGACTTTGTGAATAATAATTATTTAGAGTATTTTAAATGTCATTCATAAACAATCTCCATTTCTATTGACTGGACAGTGGAGAGTGCTACAAAACAAGAATGAGGCCAGTCCTTATTTCCTCCCCCAACCATAGCAAGGGAGTGCACTCCATTCAACTGATAGAGGTCCCACCCACCCCAGAGGGACATCGTAGTCTGAGGTACTCACTGGAAGGGCGTGACCGCCAGCTCATTCCACAGGTCCCCGAGAGCTCTGGTACTGGACCACACTTACGAATATCAGAGTAAGTAAAGGATTACAGACCATCGCAGTGTGTGTGTAGATTACTTCACGCTTTCTTTCCTGTTGTAGAAAACTTAGTTTAATTTATTTCCTGTCAGTGAAGGCTTTAAACATTTTCTTCCTCGGTCATACATGTTTATAACAATTTTTGTTATTCGTATCATTTCTGCATTTATTACCAATCAAGGTTTATCAAAGAGATTATTTTTATTTGTGTGTATTGGGTTTTTTGTTTTACAAGACCTCTCAAAATTTGAATGTATCATATTTATCTTAATGAGAATTTTTTCTATAAAAAGGGTACTTCACTAATGTATTGACATACACAGGAGGTTATAAATTATCTCATTGATCAATTAGCTGACAAAAAAAATGTGTTTTAGCATTCAAGGAAAAGGAAAATATAAATAGCACATATACTAAGTGTTGTTAGTGTTTGCTTTCCTGGTTTTTCATTGTCAATTAAAGTGTAGAACTACATATGTAACACTCGATACAATGTATTGAACAAACTAGAGAGACACCAGATTCGGTTATATCATTGTATTTTCAGGCTCGACACCAGCTTGAGTCCCGCACTGGATGTTCTCAGTGTTGGAGATAAGATCCTGGAAGTGAATGGCATGCCAGTAAAAGAGAGCTCTCCCGAAGAGGTATAGGCATACAGTTCTCAGGGTCTCACTTCCTGAAAGTATTTATAATGTATGTGATGTCACTGAGACCTTGTTATTGAAACTTTAAAAATTGGGAAGGAAGTAGTGTATAGGAATAAAAACAAGAGGGCTTTGAAAATGTCAACATCAGATCAATGATGTTTTGTGAGGAAATTATGTAATTTAATCACAACAGTTACTGGGTAATTGTGTTCTTTTTGTGAAGTGTTTGGTATAAATCAGTGATGTACTGTGATGTAATATGGCATTGAAGAATCAACTGCTGATGTATTATACATGTCTCTTGATTTCCTAGTACAAAATGATGTGAAGTGAACTTATCCTAATTTTTTGGAATAATTTGAGCTCTGCTTTGAAATGTGCAGGTACATATCATGTGTGTATACTCTATGCTATGTCAATACAAATCCTTATATGATGAATTAACTTAAGACTACAAGAGAGAGAGAGAGAGAGAGAAAGAGAGAGAGAGCATGTGGATTAACCATCATATTGCTTGTGGCTTGGTGAATAAAATTATATTGCTTTATGATTACCGTCGGCATCATTAACAAGAAAGATTTTATTTTTCAATCTGATAAATCAAAGGTACCGGTATATATGGTATACATGTATCAGGTTTTTTTTTTATTTTGAACAGATTGATAAGATTTTACAAAATACCAAGGAGACTCTACATCTGACACTAGAAAGGGGAGCGTCCCCTTCTGTATCCAGGAGGCCGACTGAATCCCAGGTAGACAGTTTCTACCTAAGTCCTGATGATTCACCTGTCTCAAATGATGAAAGTCTGTCAACAGAGAGAATCGTCAATGGAGTTAGTGTGAAAATCAGAGCCAAAAGGGATCAGATGAAGTGAGAGCATTTCAAAATTAATAGTTATGATAATACAAACCAAATTTCAAATATTCATATTCCAGATTTTAAATATTTGTCCTCTCAAGTGTTGAATGTATTAACAGAAAAATTTGGGTTTTTTTGAGTGATGGTATTATAATAAACTTAAAAATAAGATAACATGCAACAAGAATAGCAATGTGCTTCAAACAAAAATTGATATAAATGTTTATGTGCGGTAACTTTCGTTTTAAAACCATGCATGGCCAAAAATTGTTTAATGTCATTTGGGCATCGTGCACTCGAAACAGGATCTAAGAAATTACACACTATTTCTTATTTGTCAGATACAGCTTTTGTTAAAAGTTCAGTCTATAATATGAATATTTTCAGTTTTGTGTAAAGTTTGATCCCCTTTTACAGTAAGAACCCATCAAGGAGAAGGAGCAAGTCTCCCTCCCCGTTGCCTTCACGGACCAAGTGTGTGGACCTCACTCGGGCATCCTCCTTTAAGACTCAACCCACGTCCCATCGAGTGTTCCGGGCCACTGATCTTATCCATGGAGAAGTGCTGGGGAAAGGTATAGATGTTACCCCATTTTAAAAGATTATTTGTAAACTGCATTCCTTTTGTTTTAATACTTGTATCTACTGCATGAATATACTGAAAAAGGAAACTTGTGTATCACTATCATTTCAAATGTAAAAATTCAATTTCAAATTCGATTTTAAAAACTATATTTTAGTAAAATGAAAGAATATGCATTAATCTGTTTACATATAATATAATGATATTAACATTGCAAAACATTGTTTAGTATCATAGTGCATAGCAAGTAAAATGATTTCTGTGTACATGTACCCGGTATTACTGTTAGGTGTAGTGAGTACAATGTACATGTATAGTGATTTCTGTCTACATGTATTACTGTTTTGTGTAGTGAGTATAGTGATTTCTGTCGAGTATAGTGATCTCTGTCTACATGTATTAACGGTCAGACTGGTTGACAGGGTTCTTTGGTCAGGCTGTGAAGGTGACACATAGGGTGACCGGGGAAGTAATGGTCCTAAAAGAAATGTACCGGTTTGACGAGGAAGTCCAGAAAAGCTTCCTCAAAGAGGTAAGACAGTCAATGCGGGTCATGATTCACAGGCTAACTACCGTATGTGTTTATGTAGTTTTATTTTTGTAACATAATTGACTAGAGACAATTAATCTGTACAGATGTTAATTTATGATAATTCATGGTCTGCAATTTTCATTATTATGATATCCTTAAAACAATGATCCGAATTGTACTTTAAATTTTAGAGATGTATAAGGTAGTCTTCTGTAACATAAATACGTTGTACCATTACCTTAAAAATTCATAAATGATAAAATTTATTTGTTAGTTTAGTTAGCAGTCATCTAGTTTTCTTGGCTTTTTGTAAGAAGTCTAATCATTATACATGTAGTTCTAATAACGTTATTTTTTAGGTCTCTGTGTTAAGAAGTGTCAACCATCCACATGTTCTGCGCTTTATGGGGGTTTTATATAAAGACAAAAAACTGAATCTGGTCACAGGTAATGATGCTTTCTACACTTATTGTAACAGTATGTTGGTTATATTGCTCTGAAGCAAAGAGAAGGATGACATAGTATCATAAAATTTATGAGAAGGAGATTGATGCTCTGTTAAATAGAAAACCTTGGATAATATAAAGGCATAAAAAATCTGCAAGGTTCTGTGATCTGTCATTAACTCTTTATTAGTATTTAGAGCCATATTAAAAGGAGCTTAGACTTTTGGTGGGATGTATCTATCTAGTTTGCTAATCAAGAAAAACTGTCAAATATTGAGTACCTTCTTACTGATTCGCCAAGAGAAGCTCATCAGTATTCATAGACTGTCAAATTGGACAGTTTTATTTCAAAGGTGTGCTCTATTGCGTGAAATTGTGTTTTTTCAACTTAAATATACATCCCTGGATAAAGTCAGACATGTGTCATTGCGTTCCATGTATTCATACCTATTAGCCAATACCTACCGGTAGACAATTAACCATGAGCATACCTCACCTTCATCAAATTGGAGTTTGACACGAACTGCCCAAAGTCCAAGCTTTGTTAAAACAGCTCTCTTACTTCTTTAACACTTTTGTATAGTAATGGACCTTTCCAAAAGTAAAATTTTAAAATGTGTTTATGTTTGTGGTTGCTTTCAGTCAGTTTGGAAAATGCTTTTATAGGATTTTTTCAAATATGATCTAAGTAAATATAAGGTACTTATATTTTTGCATGTACTCCTTAAAAAAATGAGGGTTAATTTTTTTTGCATTTTGAATTATGGTACATGTATTGTTTTGTATTTTTTCATAGAATATGTGCCTGGTGGTACTTTGGGGGAGCTGCTGAAGGACCATTCCATTCCGTTATCCTGGAAGCAGAGAGCCGTTTTTGCAAAGGGCATATCAGAAGGAATGGTATGAACAATACTACAGATTTATTATTCTGCTAGGGTCACTCGCGTTTTTTGTTTTTGGGTGACCTGAGACTATCCATTTACATCCCAAGGTCATCATTTGCTGGTAACCTTTTTAACATTTTTAGATACCTCTCTGAACTTACCTTGCTAATCTTGACTTTGAACCATTTTAACAAGAACTCAATCTTGTTAAAATGGCTTTAAATTAGTGTTTAAAGTTTGTAATTTCAGGGAGAGTGGAATATAAACTATGAAATTCATAATCTCAATTTTCCAGTCTTATTTTTAGCTCACGTGAACCGAAGGTTCAAGTGAGCTTTTCTGATCAACCATTGGATTGTCCATCCGTAAAACCCTTTTTAAAAGGGAGATATTTGCAGAACAGTGATTATATGATGTGTGTCTTTAAAAATCTTCTTCTCAAGAACCACCGCTCCAAAAATGCCAATATTTACACAAAAGCTTATATATATAGTGAAGATTCTAAATTGTAAAAATCGTGACCCTCAAACCAAAAACTGGGGCCCCAGAAAGGGTTCAAAGTTTAATGTATATAGAAAAATGTTTAAAAATCTTCTTCTCTAGAACTACAATGCTACAGTTTGGGATATTACTATGAATACATCCTTAACTATTTTAGATTTTGAATTGTTAAAATCATGACCCCTGGACTTATACTGGGGCACCAAAAGGGGTTCCAACTTTAATATAGAAATATATAGGAAACATGTTTAAAAATCTTCTTCTCGAGAAGTATAATGTTACAGTTTGTAAGATTACTATGCAAGGATCCTCAAATAGTGAAAATACTAAATTGTAAAATTCGTGACCCCGAACCAACACTGAGGCCCCAGAAGGGGTTCAAAGTTTAACATAGAAGTATATTGGGAAAGTGTTTAAAGATCTTCTCAAGAACAACATTGCTACAGTTTGTGAGATTACTATGCAAGCATCCTCAAATAGTGTAGATTCTAAATTGTTAAAGCCAACCCTGGACCAATACTGGGGCCCCAGAAAGAAGTTCAAAGTTTAAAATAGAAATAGCATATGCTATGAAGTAGAATGTTACAAGGAACTGTTGTTCAGGTGAGCAATGTGGCCCATGGGCCTCTAGATTATAATCAAAGTACTGATGGGAGTTGATTTTATTGATTATTATTTATTTGATATCAACTATATGTCATTTCGCATGGCAAGTAGTTTTTAGCTCTATTTGAATAATTACATTTGTTTCTAATATGAATTCTCTGGCTTTTCCGACAAGAATTCTGAGCTATAGAAACAAAACCCTTATATGAATCACATTGTGTAATACTCAAAGATAGAAATCTATGATGTATTATGTATCAGTACTCGAACTATTTTTGGAAAAGTGTATCAAAGCAATTTTTAACCAACAAATGATAATAGAGTCTATTCTTTAAGTACTTTCAAGTACCGAGGCATGTTCAACAGGGCAGTGCTCGCGAGCACTCGCCAAAAATTCCCTTTACCCGCAACACAAATTTTAGCGAGCGCTCTGTTGAATTCGCCTCTGGATCTATCTTAAAATTGGATACTCAGGCACCTGACGTTATATATTTTTCTCAGAATAAAAATATATAACGTCAGGTGCCTGTGTTTGGATAGTCTATTCTTGATTCCAAACGCTACTACTGTAATCGAATTCTGGTGAAGGAATACATACGGCTACAAAAAATATAAATTGTTCGTACCATTTAAAATCTGACTATATTTAAGGTGTTTATAAATAAATAACCTTGAAAAACATTGAATTTAATGATTTTCAAGTACTATGTTTTGTCTGGTGATGATTTGTGCTTAGGTCCAAACACTGTTTTATTTCTGGTTTGCCTGAGTAACTGCATTATGATAGGAGAGTTGATTAAAATCAACTCCCAAAAATCTGATGCAATATTTCAAAAATTTTATTTCTATTCCTGAGCATCTAGCTTTTAAACTAAGTAGATAAACAGCAAAACTCGTTCATAGCAAATTTCAAGAGACCATAGAAAAAACTTCATTAAAGTCGTAATTCATTATAGGTTTATTCCGAATTTATAAGAAATCTTATAGCAAATTTGTTTTAAAATAATCAGCTGACAGTACTTCGAACTATCGTAAGTTATAAAATCAATATTACCGTCTTTTTCAAAAAATGTCATATAACATTTTCACTTCAATTAAAAAAAAAATTCTGTATAATATTTGAGTTTGAATATTTTATGTAATATTTGAATTTGAATATTTTATATACGCATCTGAAAATTGCATGTGTCTTCAATGAATTTGCAATGGAAAATATTTGTTATATAAATGTTACATGTAAAATATGTTAAATTATGCCAGCAGAGGTCTTAAAATTATTTCATTATAGCTGTAAATTTGTTATAGCCGTGTTCGATATATTTAGCAGTTTTCTATAAGTTTATATAAGAACTTTGCTGGGACATGAATAAGAATTCGTTATAGCTGTAAATTCGCTATATCAGTGTTCTTTATATTCAAATTCGCTGTACATGGTTGATGAGCAATATGGTGCATGTACATCTATGAATATTGTCACTGTGAATATGTATGCTCTAGGGATAAATTTGTTCAGTTGATTGTATATACTGCTGTCAAATTCAATTTACAACTACACATACACATCAAATGCTTAAAATAATGCTATTTTTCCTTTCTTTACAGGTATATCTGCATTCTTTGGGAATCATTCACAGAGACCTCAATTCCAATAATTGTTTCGTCAAAAATGTAAGTCAGCTAAGTTACATTTTAAACAAAAAATTGATTTACTGTATTACACAAAAAAAAAAAAAAAATAAATAAATATGGATTGTTACTTGTATTTACAGGACATGACTGTGGTTGTTGCCGACTTTGGATTAGCTCGAGTGTTGCCGGACCAATACCACTATCCTGATCAGGTTAAATCAGGGAAAAGTAAACGTCGCTATCAGCGCAAGAAGCGATATACCGTAGTGGGTAGTCCATATTGGATGGCTCCGGAAATGTTGAAGGGCAAAAGTTATGATGAAAAAGTGGATCTCTTTTCCTATGGAATCATCGTTTGTGAGGTCAGTAGCGATACTAGAGTTACTCCCCTTGCATTATGTTTCAGTAATTTATGCCTTGCAGTATTGCTGTTTAATATCAGTTGCTTCACTTTTGTCAAAGAAAAACTTTAATTATTTTTGTTTGCTTTTCTTTTTATTGTAGATGCTTGCCAGAGTGGAAGCAGATCCAGACATTTTACCCAGAACAATAACCTTTGAATTAGATGTTAAACTCTTCTTTCAAAAATTTTGCTCAGAAAAGGACTTCCCTCTTCCTTTTTTCAAGATTGCAATCATGTGTTGTCAAATTATTCCAGAAAACAGGTGCTTGTCATTTGTTGTTTATTTTTAACTTCATAATTTTTATTTTAAACAGTATCCTACGTATTTGTTAGCTCTTTAAAAATAATTTTACTAAAACTGTTTCGTTTGGAAATTTTTCTTCCTAAATGCATTATTTGCATGGGTATTGGTACCATAAGTGTTTGAAATTGACCCAGCCTAACATTGTCAAGGTACAATGTCTCTCATTAAAATAATTAAGAATAAAGTACATATACGTGTTTTTGTGAATGTTGCAGAATAATGTCTGAGGTCAAGAAATGTTGTTTTGAAATACATTTATAAAAGCTGAGGCGTACATTAGCCGAAGCTTTTATATTTCAAACAACATTTTGAGACCGAGGAGGTTTTCCTGCAACATTCTCGATAACAAGAACTTTATTTTTACTTTTGTAACAGATTGGTATTTCGATGATCATTTCTCCTATAGAGAGACCATCTAGTCATGGAGATGGCTGTTTTGTGTAACCCGAACGATAGCTTACATGTGAATCGATCACCAGTTACTGATTGGAAAGACATGTAGAGAACACATTTTTTTGTTGGATATTTAAAAATACTTCACTTACTCAAAATATCTTGGAATCATATACCTTTAAATTATTTAAGGGTAATTTAATATGATTATTAAAACTACATCTTATTTATTTTATGTAAAAACATGCAGTGCAAATGTGTTAGGGAGGTCCTTGTAACAGTCACATAGTGCTCTTCGAAATAAACATTTGAGGCAATACACATCGTTTTGACTGGAAGTAAGACCTGAAATTGACATGGTTTTAAAACATTTACGTTCTGAAGTTATACTTTCATGATTAGTGTGAGGCTTATAAGTATTTTTGGAACCTGTAGAAAAGAAATCGAAGTAAAACTATTTTCAATATGTGAAAACTTGTATTGTCAGGGTTTTTACTTTGTTTTAACTACCATAGATGTATTGTGTAACAAAATAAAAAAGATTTTATTTTGTGATTTCTTTACAGGCCAAGCTTTGACAGAGTGAGCATATGGACAGAGAGTCTATTAGTTAACTTAGAGCATGGTGGGACACTGCCCCCAGAGCTACAAGGGGATCCAATTGAATATTATTATGCTGTCAGAGAAGGCAGAGTGCCAGAAAGTAGGTCTCAGTGCGAGAGTAGGTCTCGTAAATCATTGGACACAATCACAGAACAAAACAGGGAAGCTTTAAGAAGACCAGCTCTGCCTAAAAAGTGTGTGATCGAAAATATCACAGAAAAGTCAAGTCAGTCATTCAGTAGAGACAGAAGCTTTAGTGATAATTCGGTGTCCAAATCCTGTGATCTGTTGTCAGTGGCCTGCTCCAACATTGAGGAGTCTCTGAGTGACGTTGATTCTCCTGTGGATGGCGTGTCCACCATTTTAGATAAACTGAATTTCCAGGAATGCACTAGTGACATGGAGCTCTCCTCCACATTTGGGAATACAGAATTTTCTCTTCCAGTGAACATGACCTCGTTGAGTGACACTGAAATTGACAGTCTAAATGATCAAGTTATAAAACGCAAAAAACAACACCCTCCAGATTACCTATCCAGCAACAATACAGAAAATGAGCAAATATTTGACTTTGATGATATCAAGTTTTCAGAAAACAATCTGGTCGCCTCCAATCGCAGAAATTGTTTAATTAGTGATATACAGACAGCTTTGTATGAAAATAAACCACAAATAGAAGTGACACATTCTGGAAATGAAGGCAAATTAAGGCCATATTAACATTTCTCTGTTGATATCCTGAAGATACCAAAGTCCTCGCTATTTCTATGCTTTTTATTTGCTTTTTAAGTAACTATAATATTGAACTTTGTGAAACCAGTCACATTGATGTATTTTTGATGTTGTAAGATTTTTATGATGTTACTCGGAAGTGGTTAAAAGATGATATCTTATATTTCAAGGTCTATATTTTCAGAGGACTTGCCATAAGAAATTGTATAACATAAGAACAACCATACCATGTGTTATTTGATGAAAGAAGAAAATTAGATCTCTCAAAACAATTGTACTTTTCATACTCGCATGTTGATCTTGCCATCGTGACTATAAACTATAACCAGTTTATTAATAAAAGAAAACTTTGATGTAAATGTATCTCTTGCTGAAACATGTCAAGCAAAACAATGTTATAGTAAACAGGTTCATCAGGAATTCACACAGTGAAAAGTCAGATTAAAATATGTAAAATGGTTGGATAACTCATTACATTTATAACTAATCAAGATCTCTAGTCTCTGACATTTAATAGCTGTAATATTGTTTTACTGTAAACATGTTATTTAGTTAGCTTGCCAAAACCTTAAAGTCATTTTGTGTGGAAGGAAGGAATTTCAAATTTTGCAATACATTTCCATAGCAATCTAATTAAAATTAGATCTTTGATCCGCTCCTGATAGATCGCTACACAAAGCAAAGATCTAATTTTAATTAGATTGTTTCCATATAAACTTTTAATGGCAAATCAATTTCTAATTTGTTCCTTTCTTTATTCTATTGGATTGTTTAAATGGTGTACTTTTTGAAGATGAAACCAGAAGTTTTCCATTCCATTTACTGAGTTGTTTATAATACTGATTTACTCCGACACTCTTGGAGTTCAACATGTATACTTTTGTCTTGTTAATGCTGTTATTTTCATTTGTTTTATCACAAATGTATTTTCATTTGGGAAATCCAGAATTACAGAATTTTATATATATGACAGAAAAGAACAATGAAACTATTATGGATTCTTGTTTGGATATGATTGATTCAGAGATTTGTAATGATATATTGAATTGTAATACAAGATCATGTTATACCAGTGTATTGATATATTTGGATGAACCATACTTACATGTGCATTTTTTTCTCAATGTCTAATGCTTTGTCTGCTAAAGGAAGGGGGGGGGGTCAAAATATGAAAGAAACTAAAATATGTAGGGAACTTTGAGACTTGTGCTTTAAAACATTCCTCCCTTATCATAGTCATAATCAATGGTCTTGATGTGGTTTAAGAGAAGTGCTTCAAGTATTTATAAACATCAAAATAGTTGGTGGGTCCCAATACAAATAACACAGATTAGTTCTTGTGACCAAAAAATGTAAAGTGGTCTTAGCCTAAAATACCATTCAATTTTGAGAGAATGCAATAAAATAAACCATCAAACTTCATGACTAAATTTTTTTTTTTAAATGATGAGACAGTTCTACTGGTGACAACTAAAGCAATATGCACTTAGTGTTTTTATGTTTTATATGTTTTTATGAAATAATGAATGTGTCTTATTTTTAAAAAATAATTCAGGATATTCAGTGGCCAATTTTAGTGATATTTTCATGGTGCTATATTAACTTATTGTATTGGATTTATTTTAGTGTTATGCAATTTGCACTTTATTTCATTTCCATTTTTGAAAAGCTTATACTGTTTATTTCATTGTGTATGTATACGGTAATTCTTGAGCAAAAATTGATATTTCACAATTAAAATGAAAATGTTTATGCTGGGCATAGAAAAAAATGCTTTGTTTTTTTTCCCCAACAGTCAACTTATGAATTCAAGACTTAAGAGGTAGTTTCTGTTGTAGCCTTATAGATGAAGTTTTTATAAGTGCATGTAATATGAATTATTTGTACAAAACTAATGAACACATATTTCTTATAAAGCTTTGATGCAGAGATCAGTCAGCAGTACAACCTGCCTCTGTGTGAATACGGAACAAATATATATACTGTACTTTTAAATATGGATAGACAGCTGAGATCGTTCAAAACTATCACTCTACACTGACTATTTCATTGTTGCCTCTTCATCATTTATGAAACTACACAGTATTGTTTAGAAATCCTTGCACACCACTTACTAGAGGTGAGGTATAGATGAACTAGTACAGAGCAAGGCCTGTGGTTTACACAGGGAAATGAGTATCTGAACAACACTAAGGAGTGCAGGGCTATACTGAAATTGTTGGCTGAAAAAATCTAAACTCATTGCATTCGTGTTGTGCATAAACCATTGCAAATGCAAATTTGAAATAATTGATTTATCATTCAAATTTTCTAGAATGAGTTGTATGCAGAGTATATCTTATACTGGTATAAGTGTGTTGAAACAGACATTTTAGTGTGTATTGCATACCCATGCAAATTGATGAAAAATTAAAAATTCAATTTAGTGCAATTAACTCTGTTAGATTTAGCTCACTTATAGAGTCAAAAGTCAGTTTAAATTTATTTGAACAATTTGGAATGTAGACAAATATTTGGTTGCACTGAGAGAGAAAACAAGGAGGTAGAGTAGGATATGGCAGCCTTGTCAGCCGGGCTGACGGAGGCCATACAGGACATCCTGTACTTAGTCACCAGTACATATCCCTGCTCCCTCTTCAGCTGCCAAATACTGACTACTATACACCCACACTGTAGTAACATACATAGCTGAATCTTCTGTTTACACTGTCTGAGGGGCTGGGTCAAAGAAAACGGTTATTCATTCTCTATGATAAAATTATACATTGATAGAAGAGAACTGTGTAAAAATGGATCAAAATCTTAAATATTCTCCATGTAAACTAATTTGGTTTGAACATACTTTATAGCATAGGATATATCATAAATGGTTGGAATGAAATTTCTACCAACATTATGTTCTTATCATCAAAAATAACGACTGTGTATATATGCTGACTTAGTAAGGCAATATGATGAGTTAAAATTAAAAGACAATAAATTCTATGATGTTGAACTCCCTAGATTTTCCCAAGCTAGTACAGTTTACATCAGAGTTTCAATTTTCTACACACTGTAGGATCAGACATGGGCTGGGGACTTTGCATAGAAGTGTACTCAGAATAAAGGCTTCGCAGTTTACATGCATAAAGCGTATGCTCTCCCATCTCATTTCATGTTCCTATAAAAATGGTAGCTTTTGAATTTATTAGTAAATAACGACATGATTCTGTATTGTATTAGATTTAGTAAAGCTAGTTTGCCTTTTGGAGAAAAAAAAACTTGGACGTAGATGCTACTGTGAGCGATGTGGCTCACTGGACTCTGTTTTACAGGCTACAAAGCTCTTATCTGTGAGGAAGATCGATGTATCTTGTTGTTTTGTAGTGAAATAATGCGTAGTTATACTAACCGATACACCAACACCCTTCAAACGACCCCTTTTCATTTCTTTAGGCATCTTGTTTTTTTTTTTTTTTTTTTTTTTTTGGTGTGGTGTGCTGTGGGTTCTTGGTGTCGCATTTTTACTACAAATGAAAGATTGATATTCCCGAATAACATCTTAAATCTAGACACTTGAATTATACATTTGAACACTTCATTTGTATCTCTCGGGATGTTTAAAATTTTCATCATGGAGATTATTGCATTTTTATGTTGCAGTTTATGCATTTGTATTTTAAAGATAATATTGAAGTTGGGAATATACATATCTTTACGTCTTGTAGCACTTTATACCTTTACCTTTTTGTTCCATTCTATCTTTCAGTTTTAATTACGCTGCAAATTCTGTTAAAATTTGTTTCTTATAATTACTTACGTAACAACTTATCTAAAATAAATCGCATTCAAAGTTTTAATTTGTAAATTACGTAAATGTAATTAAACATCTTACCTTTTGAAGATTTATTATGTATATAGCTCAGTTTTTTCTCGACATTACCGGCATCTAAAAAAGTACTTATAAATACTAGGATTTGAGAAGTATTTCCGCAAAATGAGCGTGCCAAACAATTTTTTTATTGCATTTCATTAAAAAAAAACAACAGAAAACAAAAACAAAAACAGCGTTACTCTTAATTTAGAGAATTATACATAAAAATGAAATGTACCAGAAATCTCTTTTTGAACGCTTTTCAATAGACTTTATTGTAAGTTAGTAGAAATATATTTAAGTCGATTATGATGATTGATGAAAGTTCTTACCGTGATTCACTCCGTTTAACTACCCATATTGGTTTACTGTTCTCATAATGATAAAAACATTTGTAAAATATCGAAGTGCCAGTTAATGTTGTTAACATAATAATATGGTTTGAATATGAAAATAATTATTAATTTTTTATGATTTTTTTCTTTTTTTTTTTTTTTTACACGTTTTTGATGAAAGTAGAAGTACAATAATTATTTTTCTGCCAAAACGCTATTTATTGCATGTAGCGCTATGAATGTAAACATGGCAGCAATTAAAGCAGTTGCAGTGATTTGTTCAACGAAATACAGTATTTACTATTCTCATATTAACATTTCAACTAATAAAAATACATATGTGCATTTATGAATGCAAACAGGGTACTGCAATCGGCATAAAACATATCATAATTATAATTAATGATTCAGCTTGTACAGTGTAGGGTAGTTTGATATTGTCTCTGTTACATTGTAGATTTCTTTAAATATACATTTGAAATTAGACTCGTGCAGTTATAAATCGGAAAAAATAGATTTTGCTTGATGTTTGAGTGTTTGACTCTCTAGTGCGCTTTAATTTATAAAAGTTTTTTACAAATCATAACAAATTTTACCCGACCTTGGAAAATGTTATAACTCTGTATAGTACCCATTGGTGTCTATGGTGGCATATCTCTGCCCCATGTGTGCAAGTTATTTTTCTATTAAATATGTCGACATGCAAGATAAATATGTTGACATGCAAAATATTTATGTCAACATGCAACATAATTATGTTGACATGCAAGAAAACTGCATTCAAATAAGAATTATAAAAAATCTCAAACGTTGCAAACTTGTGACATCTAAGATGCTAGATGCTACGTATTTATGTCGACATGCAACTTATTTATGTTAACATGCGAGATAAACATGTTGACATGCAACTTATTTATGTCAACATGCAACTTAACTATGTTGACATGCACGATAAATATGTTGACTTGCAACATATATATGTGGACAGGCAACTTATTTATGTTAACATGCAACTTCATTATGCTGACATGCAACTTAGTTATGTTAACATGCGAGATAAATATGTTGACATGCAACATATTTATGTCGACATGCAACTTAGTTATGTTGACATGCAACTTATAAGGTGCATGTCAACATATTTATCTTGCATGTGAACATAACAAGTTGCATGTCAACATATTTATCTCGCATGTGAACATGTTGCATGTTAACATAAATAAGTAGCATGTGAACATAACTAAGTTGCATGTCGACATAAATAACTTGCATGTCAGCATACTTATCTTGCATGTTAACATAAATAAGTTGCATGTCGGCATAAATAAGTAGCATCTAGCATCTTGGATGTCACATGTGGGCGATATTTAAGATTTTTTTTAGATTTTTTATAATTCTTATTTGATTGCAGTTTTCTTGCATGTCAACAAAGTTATGTTGCATGTTGACATAACTATCTTGCATGTAAACATATTTATCTTGCATGTTGACTTATTTGATAGAAAAATAACTTGCACACAAGGGGTAGAAATATGCCACCATAGGTGTCATACATGCAACAGGTAATTTTTCTTGGAACTATTAACAATTTGAAATTTCACGAGTTAGTTGAGAATCGAACAATTAAGGATAGAAAGACCATTACTACTTTTAGATTATTTGAATCTCTATGAAACAAGAGCTCTTTATTAAAAGGAACATACTCAAATCAAAATTATATATATTGTCAATAGTTTTTAAAAAATGATATCATCATGAACAAGCTTCCTTATAGACTGGAAATGAGACTGGCGTTATTATTTGTCAAGAAAGGAAAATGGTTGGTTATATAACATCCTGTGGCTATTAAAATTGAAGTACTACATCTAACAAAAACTGAATCACGATTATTCACATTGTTGCATCTACCATCATGATACTGTAATATAGGAACTTGGCACGTACTTGGCTTATACTGTATTACTATCTATACATCCTATACATGTGTCAATCGGCGATTGAAACATTACGTAACTCGCCTCTCCATCCGTCCTAACGTCATATGACCTACTTACGAAGATACGAACGCACGTCATTTTGCGCAGGTGTCGGATGCTGGCGTCCTTAACGCAGTCGAGTGATATCAACTATCTCAGCTTTCTTAAACCTTCTTAGAGAAAATCCGGAAACATCACATAGACTATCTTAAAATACCGAAAGAGTCCTTTTTCGTTCGTTTTATTTGTTCTTTGTTGCATGATCACCGAAAATAAAAACACACCGTTCTAAATACAATGCGGGAAAAAACCCAACCTGAGTATATTTGAACCATAGGTGAAGAAAAAAATAATTAAAAACGATATCGACATTGAATATGCCTAGTATGTATAGCAAGAAGATGGGAGAATAAGGCTTGTAAAATCCCTATAAGATACTGAAAAATATCTGATAATTCTTTTAAAAATTCGTTCCAAACTACGTATATTTAACAGAATATCAATTTGTAATCCTTAAAGGGGCATGGTCACGATTTTGGTCAAAATTATTTTTTCGATTTTAAGGTTTACAATGCTTCAGTAAGGGATTTTTAATAGGGAACCAAAATTTAAGTATCCTTCGTTGAGTTATAAGCGAGTTACGGTGCTTACAATTATTTGCTACATGTATGTAAACAAAGCCTTTGTTTACATTTTGAATGTTAAAGTGAAAATTCCAGTTTTAGACCTGAAATGAATGTGTTAAACGTTAGGAACTGTTTATTTATGCTTAAATAAATAAGAAGGTATACAAATCAACTTAAGT
This sequence comes from Magallana ariakensis, assembly GCA_020458035.1. Lineage (NCBI taxonomy): Eukaryota > Metazoa > Mollusca > Bivalvia > Ostreida > Ostreidae > Magallana > Magallana ariakensis. Next base: position 39,678,871 of record CM035814.1, on the reverse strand, counting down.
TTTTTTTTTTAACTGGTATATTGAATCTTTGTAAACAAAAACAGAGCACGAGCGCTGTTTACATGACATAGAATTGTGAACCCTGTATCTTGCTTATAAGTCAACGACTGACTCTCACATTTCATTTGATAATTAGAAATGCATTCCTAATGCACTGATAATAATAAAAACAGAAAAATATAATTTGACCAAAATCGTGACCATGCTCCTTTAAATAGGTTCAGTACTTTGAATACTTTCATTTGAAATAACGCATGCGTTCCAAAAATTCCAAATATAGCATCATTTTTTAATACTTCATTCCCTTTTATTTTATAGAGTGGGTCTGTGCTCCATATTTTTGTCATAGTCAATTTCAATTCAATTCAATTTCTTTATTGCGAAAGACATACGTCTTATAGCACTTATAATGATAAACAATACACACACACAAAATATTTCGACAATTAAGTCTAATAAAGGTCCAACTGAAAACAAACCAATTTAAATAGACAAAAACTTGGAGTGATGACCCACTATACATTAGAAGTATCATTTTGTATCCTAATAATTTGACATTTTAGAAATGAATAGAAGTTCGTAATCGTGGCTAGTGTCCTTTCCGATATATTTCATTTTATAAAATAAAATATACAACATGACACAAGTTTTGATTCTTAATAATCTACATTTTTGTAAAGGACACTAGTCACAGATAGCATCTAAATGAACTGCTTTAGTGTGACTGAATATGTAGCTCGCTGGTTAGAGCACCAGGCAATAAAAATGTTGTTAGGTTTGAGGGTTCGATACCACTTGATGCAATTATTCTGTATTACTTCGTGTTTGTTAGAATATTAAAACTAAATATAGTTTATAATAATAGAATTGTACTTTTGCAAAACTGTATTAAAAAATTGTCATATATATTTTAATGGGGAAAATTTAAATTTGAAATAGTATCTTACGATTGAACTAGTGGGTATTTGCACCACCTTATTCTCCCACCTTTTTTGTATGGTTTATCAAACGACTTCAGATCATTATAGGAAACGCACTGGAAAAGGACCAAATAAGATGACACTATTTTCATGAAATTTAAACATGTCATGGTTTCTTACATCATGAAAGTCAAATCTATCAATCGTATTGTCGCTACTTATTCCCCCACCTTCTTTGTATGGTTCATCAAACGACTTCAGATCATTATAGGAAACCCACTGGAAAAGGACCAAATAAGAAGACACTTTTTTCATGAAATTTAAACATGTCATGGTTTCTAAATTGTTTAGTACATCATGAAAGCCAAATCAATCAATCGTATTGTCGCTTTTGCAGTTTGACGTCATTAATATTGCGATTTTTTTTAACTAGAATGTTAAGAATGTCAATTTCAAGCCAAAATTGTTCCCTGTTTGCCGGCCAACATATGGTAGGAACATGCCGTCCATATTTGCTTAAAAAAAAAAAAGAATACAATAACAGTATTTGTTCAGATTAGAGATGTACTTGTTTATTAAGTTAGTTTACGACGTTAATACAAACTAAAAGTGTTCTACATTAAAATTTTTAAACATTTGATTGGTTTGTAGATCTTACATGTACCTACCGATATGTAGCAACAAGCTTATACATCTGAAATTTGTGTTAAGTATACACAGACGTAGTTCTAGTAAACCATCAAAATTTAAGGCCAAAATTGACGTCAAACACATCTAGTTCTTTTATTATATTGAACTAAGAAGACATCATTGAACGAAAACACCCCCACCACACCCCTCTCTAGCGCTTACCCTCGTTGAATGCGGGATTTTTAAAAAGTAGTCATGAAACAAAGGAAAGCAGTTTTTTTTTATTGGCGTTTCTTGTGGATTAACTTCCCCCTCAATCAGTATGTGCCTTTCATTGATAATAATATTTCCTCGTTTAAATAAAAACTGCCCCAAAAAATGAAATTTTTAATTCTGGTGCATCCTGGTGTGTTCACAGGTCTGTAATTTATATTTTGCTCAAATTAAGCTAATTTGACTGTATATGTTCATTATACTGTATTATAATAGGAAATCCAACATTATTTTAGGGTGATTGTGTGTTATTGTACAGTGTTTGCTTTATAGAATCATTGTTAGAGGTTGAAGTATTTTTACCGGTATATGACATATAAAGAGGGTTTGATTTACACTGGAATCTGCTACATAAGTTAATCGTGTATACATACTGTATTTTTACATTAGTAAGTACATAAGTAACTTTTTTTTAAAGCTAAACATCTGTGTGTTATGCCGTGCCGCTCCCTTGTTGCTTTGGGGAGCGATTCCGAAAACACTTATTGCCTTATGAAAAGGAAACATTCTATTGCAAAAAATCATGCACTTTGTGAAAGTGTGAATCATCAACTTCGGACATTTGAAAAAGCCTGATTTAATACACACACATATATATATACGTGTTTTGGTCGTCAGACGGACAGACTTCATCCAACCTCACTAGCCATCAATGTCGTCTTTGTTGCAACCTTTACAATAGAAAAAGATGTATTCACGTGTTTATCATATGTAACATGAAAGTCCAAGTTTGCAATTAGATTATCATGTATATGTAACAAGATTTAAAATTGAAATACAAAAAAAATACGCCGTCTGTATTCGAGGGTTTAAGGTGGTGAAGGATGCAGACTATAGTCAGCAAACGTCCGGTTAAACAGTCATACCCGAGTGCTTGAAGGAGTCGATTTTTCATGAATGCCCTCCTTATTAAAGAACACTTAAATACATGAACATCTTTAAAAATCAAGCCGTTGTATTTTCACGCTAAGAGAAAAGGACACACCGGAAATAAGTTATCCTTACGATTTCCTCGTTAGCTTTTAAATTGCCCGTCTAGGTTATTTGACTAAATCCTCAATACATGTATTGTTTGTTTTCTTCAGCTCTTACACCGTGTGTTCTTTACAATTTCCTGTCAAAAATCACTTGTAATTATAAGCCAATATATCTGTTTTATCTATGTATGGATTAAGGTTTTAAAGTTTATGGTTTATCATATAAGAAAACTGACATCAACACTACATTTTACTAATTAAAGCTATTACAAATAGAGATATGCAAAGAAAAAACCCACAGATTTGATCCGTCTCCATCTTTATCTAATTCAAACGAATATTGAGAAAACATGCAAATGAATGCCGCACGTTATGTCATAACGGAGTGACAATCAACACACCACGATATTGTAATGAAAAACAAATTACTTACGCTTACCCGGTATTTTAATGATGTTTTTTTCATCTTCATTTTTGGTTATAATATCTTCTTGAATTTTTAAAACACAAATTAAGAACAATAACTGATTTTAAAAAGTTGCCAAAGTCAATATAGTTGTGCACGTGTTCATGTAAGTAACACAGCCCATCAGAACTCCTGATCTAAGCACATGTTCAGCACTCTAGACGCATAAAAAAAAGGTAAATTATTCACTAAAAATGACAATACAAGTTAGAATAATCATAATAAAAAATTTTAACTGCAAAACCATATAAAAAAATATATTATTAATATTCGCCCAATAAGAATTTTTTGTTGAATTCGAAAATGTTGATTTGTATATGTATTATAATAATTCTGATAGAATAAAATCAACTCAATGACAAGATCATATTTTAGGAAAGAGTACTAACTGTTTCATACTGAAGGGTGCCCAATACATACATATTTATATATATATATATATATATATATATATATATATATATATATATATATATATATATATATATATATGTACTGGTGTGCTCTGCAGATACCAGGTACACACGTGCACACATAAAACTATTTGTACGGCGTGATAAACAAAAAAGCATTGTTTTTTTCATATTTGTATAAAATTATGAAAAAGAATGTCATGACATCTGTGCATACTTTAAATTTGATTTTTGAAATTCATATAAAACGTTTTCACCGAATTTTACATGCACTGTATCCCTCTTCTCTTAACCTGTGAAAAATAACCTTTAGTCGCATAACTCCACAAATTTAAGTGGATTGTGATGTCAACAAGATATTTTAAACAAGTATGATAAAAATATAACATGAACTACTCTCTTTCATGGAAGGACACCAATTTAGAACTTCATATACATGTTTATTTGTTGGGGATAATGGTTGAAAATTTATTAAATGATGAAACATAAACATGTAGATTTTACTTTTTGTGGGAGAGAAGATTTTTATGATATCTTTTAGATATACAGACAAGTCTTAATGTTTGAGCTGCGCTATAAGATGTTTTATCCTATCTTGTCATGGCAGTTTCCGTTCGTCTGGAGTGTTGGGTACATTTTTCATAAGAGATGTTAAGTGAAAATTCACTGCGTCACTCTAACTTCCTATTTCGCTTGTACGCGGCCCACAGCCGGAAAGAGAAAGGAAAGAGGATTTCATCGGGAGAGATCCTGATAACAATGGCGGACGATGCAGCAAGCCCGCGTTTTCGAGCACGGGGGGTGACGTGGAAGGAAACGAAATCCTCGTCAGCCAATGAAATAACGTTCCTGGCTGTATCCTGTCTCCTCGTGGATATAAGGCCATCATCGGAAAGACTCGAAGGTCACAGTTGAACCCAGCAACGACAAGAGCTTTCTTGCTATGGTCTCATGGTTGGACTTTGTCCTGCGAACGGATTGAGATTTTTTTGGGTCAGTATCATTGTCTATTTGGTTTTTCGTCTTAAATCATGGCAAATGGAATGGATGGATACTATATTTGGAATTAATTTGTGTAAGGATGTATGAAGCACGGCATGGTTTGTTTCCTGGTTTAGAGCTCGAGAACGCACAGTCATCGTTCCTCGTGCTGAAAAACATCCACCATGTTGGATGTTTTAACAGAACTGTTGCAAACGGGCCTTCTCTGCTAACAAGAAGTTTCATGACATTAACTTCTTTCTTTTCTGGTTGTGGAACTTTGTTCAGTTGGGTTGTTGCGTGACAGCTACGTTACAACCTGCTTGAATGAGGCTTGACGACACAGTACCTTCAGCGGCAGACGACATCATGCATGGCTTATTATATTTATAGCTTTTTTGAACACTTCTTATGCACACGACATTTTTTCTAATATTCTTTCTTGCAATATGCTTTTCTTTGCAAATATATGCACGCATGCTTCATTTGCGATGGAATTAGTTTGTTTCGTGTTGGTGCGATTATTTATTTCCATATTTGGTGTACAGCGACCATTATGTATAGTGTAAGAGCCAGGTTTCGCCTAAGATCGCCTCCTGCAGGAATTTGGTTTTGTATAGATCCTTATTCAACCTGGTTGTGGTGCCCAATAAACCATCATCACAACCTCCTTGAATGAGTGTTCTTGCTGACCACGACCACAAGTTCAACCCTGGACACAAGGATCGCTGATAATTGTTTTTCAAAATGCTTTGTTCGGTACTTCACCATCATTGTCTTTACTTCCTCTCCATTGGGATTGTGAGTGTTCTTTGTCTATGTGGTCACAGTTTAAAGATCTGAGTTTGGAACTGTTGATAGCTTGATCTTTCATGCGATTGTAAATAGATATTCTTCATTTTAGCTTTGCTCTTATCTCCTAATATTAAAACTTCCTTGTCATATTAACCTTAGTGTGTCTTTAAGTTGTTTCACGGCGACAATCCGTGTGCAAGTGTTATAATTTATATTGTTTCGCTTCATAATAATAAAAATCTCCACAAGTGGTCTATATAAAGCACACATCCTTCCCAAACCCCCCGCAACACTCAGAGAGAGAGAGAGAGAGAGAGAGAGAGAGAGAGAGAGAGAGAGAGAGATGGCGTAACAAATATGCATCTTTATAAATGCGCTCATTTAGACTTTACAATAAATTGGTAGACATCTTCTTTTACTGATTTAAATTGGCCTTATTCATGTATGTAGAATATTTAAAAAAAAAGCCAAACACTTCTTCCCAAACAACACATTCCATACATATTTGTCAAACAAACACGAAAAGTTGAAAATTGTTTTAGAATGCAGAGAGTTGACTACATCAGATTCTTAATCGGCAGTATTATAACACATTTATACACGACATGTGGTGATAACGAACAGTGTTCAAAATCAAAAGTCCGAATGAAAAATACAAAACAGGAGCAGAGCACCCACGGACCTCTAAAAAATTAGAGTTAGGATTAGGTGCCACGGAGGAGTGAGCATCCTCTGCTGACCAGTCACACCCGCCGTGTGCTCTTTGTCGTAACATCGTATTGATGTATCATCATTATAATACCGTTCTAGTTTTCTATACAAGTGTTTAATAGTACTTTTAAACATATAAAGTCAGTAAAGAGTAAGTGAATAATTTTGATTCACTTTGTTCCTTATCTTAGATAAAATCCTATTTTAGAGATCGCTACACTCATGGCTGTATAAACAAATCCAAATTACTCAACCTCGTCGATAAAGTGACAAAAATCTACTCATACGGTTAGTTCAATATTCAACAATAATACGCGTTATAAATTACAATCTAATGTGATTTTTTTGTTTTGTTTGCAAGTTTTTTGGCCCAACTCACTAAGATGGTTTAAAGAATTTACTTATAATCGCAACATGGTTTTTTTTTAACGGTTATGTCACTGATTATAACCTGTACCCACATACAGAAGTAGAACTACATATTGCATTGATGATAGATGTGTGCTCACGTGATTTATTTTGTGCACACGATCTTATCATACAATGTGGTTATCATGTAAAGGGTTGCATTTTCATTGAAAAATGAATTGTGTTTGTTTTTGTGTTTTCCTTTTTTTAATGTTTGATTAACGAATTTATGTAACTGATCAATTATCATCAATGCTGATCAATGCTCATAGTAAACGGCACCTCATTGAGCGAGAAATATCTTGGACACGATTTGAGCTCAATTTTTTCAAAATTTATTTTTTCATTTTTAATGTCTAGAATGGTTAATATGGATGTTTTTAATGCTCTGTCAAAATTTGAAAGTCAAATATCGAGTTACAAGCGAGTTACATAGGTTAAAATTCTTTGTTTTGTAAACAAAGCTCGAGTCCTGTTATTGTTTACATATGTCTTAAATTGGTAAAAGTTTCAATCTAATGTTGCATTTTGTTGTTGATAAACTTATTTATGAACACATTTAATAAGTTTATCTTGTTTCAACAAGTTATTTCGTCAAAGAAATGGTAATTTCTTTACTTTACATTATTTGTAAACAAATATAAGACTCGAGCTTTGTTTACATAACAACGGCTTCTTTCCTCTGTATCTCGCTTGTAACACGGCTTCTAACATCCAAATTTTGGTAAATCATTCAAAATCACAAGTAAACTATTTAATACAAAAAATCAAAAATAAAATTTTCATCTGAAATCGTGTCCAGGTCCCTTTAAATCCACAACGAATTATGAATAATTGTATAAATATATTTATTATTTATAATACAAGTAATTCCACGAAATGTTACCATTAACCTATTTAAAAAAATAGCAATCTACGAATATATTGGCTCCATGAAATTCAATCTACAATAAAGAAATTTAAACTCTAAAATTCAGATATTTCTTTTAATGTCAAACATCCAAATATCTGCATTTATAATCGTAGTTAGGGGTGGTAGACATGAGCAGTCCTACACCCAAATTATGATCATGATTCAATAATCACGTTGTTACAACGGTCTCCCATCGATGAGGCTAAACAATGTTTCACCCATCTGTCTTGGTCTTCAAATTGATATTACACGATCTCAAAGCAATTTTATTGGATGATCACTCACCCTCTAAACTACAATGTAATCTGCATGTAACTACGATACCAAATACTATCATGCATGAACTAACTGCACGAGCGTTGCATTTTCTCATTACCATGATTTGATGTGAGTGTTGTCTTATTCGCGTGGTAAAAAGACTCGCATCAAATCATAATGATGAGAAAACGCAACGCTCATGCTTGTATCAGTTCATATTGCATAATATTATTTAAAAGCAAATACAATTATTGTATATTTTGTTTCGACGCTTTGGTAAATAAAACATTTATTTGTTTGGAGGTGGTGGTGAAAGTGGTGGTTTGGGGGGGGGGGGTTAATATAATACATGTAAGTAAATGGGTTCAGGTAGTTCAAATGTTCAATTACATGTATCTGTCTAAAAACCCATATCACATGTTTATTTGTCAGTAACCCAAACATAGAATATCATAACAAACTGCTTTAATATAGATCATACAGCAGTCCTCTAACTACGATAACAAATACTTATACTAATTGCAATCAATACAAAGTAATTATACTGTTTTTTGGTTCTGATTTATATCAAAGAGCCAATGTCGGTCTACATGTGCCGTCTACAGCTATATTCAGAATTCAGTGACGTCACCTTCAGAACTCCCGCGCCCGCTAAGTTCATTCGATAATCTCGCAATATGTTCCCTAAAAATGAAAGCATATTGTTATCAACATGGCTATAAAGCATTTATTTTACTGTTCTTTGTCTAATTTTCTTTCTCAATATAATTAGTTCACATTCATAAATCAACATTTCAAACTTCATATTCTTTAAAGTCGATAACGCAGATAGCAATAAAACTGGTAAAATTCAATAAGGTTATTTAAATTATATAGAAATCACAAAATACAATTCAATTTATTTGCATAAATAAGAGGTCATAATTCATTATATGCTGACAATTCAATAAAAAGAAGGACAATTTATTAGTTGAAACACAACAAGTGTAGGCCCCGATACGCTTCCGTACATAAGGGGCAGAGATATGCCACCATATGGGACAGACTATAGTGAGCTAACCTTTGCAATGTTTCGAATGTTGCGTAGAGCAAGCTCGTCGGTATTTTCCGCAAATAGCCGATCTCTGATTGGTGCTACAATGCAATTTATTATACTTTCATGTTAAATACTGAAATCTGATTGGTTTAGACGCAGTTGACAATCCGTTCTAATACCCTCAGCGTTAGCAACACACTTGGCAACGGGCCGATAGAACGAATTGTTACATGCGCGTAAATTATGCGCGTACGGTTCGCCGTAGAACTTACGTCTTTTCTATATAAAAACATTTAAATTTGCTATAAAATTAAGACATTCAGTATAATAAAATAAATAGTGCCTGTTTGGGAGGGTACCAGTTGAAATTGACACCCCTGGAAAACCATTGTCAACCTCCGCTTCGCGTCGGTTGACAATGGTTTTCTCGGGGTGTCAATTTCAACTGGTACCCTCCCAATCAGGCACTATTTATATAATGTGCATTGTGGTAGAACGGCCCAGATTGAATTTACTTTGTACGTGTTTTTCTTTTAATATAAATATTTTATCTTCGATGCGGTTTGGGTGCATGGGGCAAGAAAGTACGTGTCTTGATTTTTGTCTTTGATTAAAAAAAGAGTGTGTACTATATTGTATCAAAGATTCGCAAATACAGTTGGTCTGAAAATCGAATGAAAATTTCTTAAAGGACCAAGCACATAACCCTGTACTGTCTCCATTTGTACACATCGATATATAATTTCATGACATCATTATATAGTAAATTGTCTGAAGAATTTATTGGTATTAATTATGTGTAAAAATAGGGTTAATAGGTCCAAAATTAAAGTTTTTGAGCGCCGTAAATTGCAACATTTTTACACACACACACACACACACACACACAAAAGAAAGAACTGTAGCTCCCAGGTCGTCCATCAGATTTTGTTTTCAGACCGGGCGCAACTCGGCAACAGACCTGCAGCTAATGATCTTTACACTAATCAAAAGGAAAAGAATTAAAATTTACGATAAAGCAACATACCAAGCACGCTCTTGCGAATTCTATAATCATTGTGATGATTTACGCTAGAACATTTGAAAACTCTAACGAATCTTATCTTATTATCTGAAATGTAATTTTAGCTGCAGGTCTGTAGATCCCGGTTCAGGTTTGATTTATCATTACGAAGACTGTTTAGTTATTTAGTTTTCACATATTAGTACATGTATATCTATGGTATAAATTTAGAATAAAAAATCGAACCCCCCTCCCCTCTTCCTGGAAACACGGTGTTGTATAATAGATATTCACGTTTTAAAGATTGAAAACGTTATTAGCAGCACCCCTATTCCGGGAAAACTGAGTGGATCCGCGCCTGTGAATTGCAAATTATGGATCATATTCTGATCCATTTTTCGGTCAATGAAATCATTGCACAAGTTGACGACCACGTCACATTTTACTGTAATAGCCTTTCTGGGGTGACCTGAATATTACGATTTAAAATCCCATAAATGGAACGTTGTTCACGGCTAGTGACAATTACCGGTTACCTTAGATAACCAAATAAGGCATTCATACGCGAATGATATCGCATTATGATACACCGTATCCTTCAAAGGTAAAGAGCTAAAACATATCACCTTTTGAAAATCTTTTGAAAGGGGGTTGGAGTAACACACACCACTAATTTTTTTCATGATTTTTTTCAGGGTAGGGGATTACTAAGATAAAGACGTCATGTTTCCACCCTCTCGATTTATATTTCTGTAGTTTTAAAAAAATGCAATTGGGTTTTTGGGTTTTTCTTTAATCGATATATGTTTGAAATTAATTTGAACTGGCGGAATTTTTAAGAAATTTTGTCTCATGAAAAAATAATAAATCCATATATTATAGGACGAAAGATAACTGTTGCTGAAAATTTAGAAAAACTTGGCTATGGTTGCAGTAAACTCCCTTTAACACAGTCAACGCATTATACATTAACTTTATTCCAGAAATGTAACAGTACCAGTTGCAACATTTTTGGGTCATGCGGTGATTCCATAATTTCCAATGATGTGCACAGCGATATTCTATATTTTATATCCATATTAGTACGAGTTAAATCCAATTCAGTCACGGCTTCTACTGAGTCTCTATATATACTAATCATTAAATTAAATATATTTATTGATAAATCTATTGTAATTCGAAGAAACTAGTTTAGAGGGTCACTTTAAGAGAGGTCCTTAATTTAATCAGATGGGTATATCCCTATATCTTAAAAAAAAAACACCCTTGAATAAGCATCTTCATATTAATCTTTTAAATACCGGTATCCCTACATGTATGTCCTATTGAATCATCGGAAAATAGTTTTTATTCTAAAAAAATAAGAGAATATCTCAATTCATTCGAGGGGACAAAAAAAAAAGAAGAAAGAACTTATAATTGATACATGTTCTACATGTATATTCAATTAAGTTCGAATAAATATTATAAAAGATGACTTTAGGACCATGTTGCACCCCCACCCCGTGGCGTCATATCGACCAAACCGTAATCTTTAAAAAAGTACAGTATGTAAAATGTAAACTAATGGTCGAATATAATATAGTACTATTATATGTATTTGCTTGTACGTTGAATGGAGTTTCTAAAAATAGATTTTTAACACAACTATAGAAAACAAAGCATTTCTCTATATAGAATTAATGCATTGATAAATTTATAAATTGTATATATAGTCATTTATATATTATACGTACATATTAGGTTGGAAGGAAAATTAATCACAATATTTTGTTTTTAAACTTGAATTAACAACCTATAGTTTATTTAAAGATTGATGAATTATGTTTATCGCTAACGTAAAGAGATAAAATTTTATGTATATTAACTCATAATTTAGAAACAACCTAAGATAGAGAATATACAATGTGAGTCACATACCCATATAAGGATATAGGGTCGGGAATATTTTATGTTTGAGCATGCGGCGTTTTCATTGGATCGAAGGGGATCGGAAATGATATTCGAAACGTGCATTAACAGATTGTTTCTTTCTGTGTTAATATTTAAAAATATATATCTTTTCATGTAAATAACTATATATATGAGAGCATATTTGTCAGAGTAATACAGATATACGACCTAAACTTAACAAACAATTCAGTGTATTGCAATTATTTCTACTTCCGCTGTCGGTGATAAAATTTACTCCACTTCCTTCAGTACAAGAGGCGTAAAATTTTAGACGCTGTTTCGTTTAGCCGTTGAAAGTAACTAAATTTCACAAAAATGCCGGGTGGTGGAATGTCAGGAATTACAGTGGCTGGTGATGCCTTCACAGCTTACCAGGCTTTACAGAAGAACAAGGAACATAGTTTTATTGTATTTAAAATTCAGGACGAAAAGACAATCATCGTGGCTGAGAAGGGGGACAAAAGTCTAACGTGGGACGACTTGATTTCTCGTTTACCTGCCGACAATGGGGCCTATGTTGTGTACGACTTATCATACAAAGCCAAATCAGGAGCAGAAAATACAAAACCCATCTTAATCACATGGTAAGTTACAGAAAAAGCGCCATATTCCTCCGTCTTACAAAACCGGAAGTCCGTTCCATGTTGCCCGGTGGAAATGCTGAAACTTTTTTTCAGCTTGTTAAAATTGTTACCCGCGTGTTTTATCCCTACAATGAAGTAAATTCTGTTGGCATATGGGTTATTTTATAAATGTATATGTCCCTTTATTGTTATTGTTATATGTATTAGCAGTCACATTGGACTAAAGAGTTGCAGAATGACTCACTCGGTGGGCATTCCCCCCTGTCAACCCCATATATCGTATTTTCGATAAGTGATGAAAAGTTATATAAGTAAACAATTATTTTGTTTGGAATAAATCAATGTAAAAAAATGTAAAAAATATATGGACAGTGTACTGTACCATTGCTGAATTTCGACCAAGTGAACAAGTTCGGTGTTAATATAGATCATAGATCAAGGATATTGGACTGGATAGCTCAATTGATGACCACCCAATTGGAAATTCAGGGGTCTTTTAGGGTTTGTTTCCATGTCCAGTGTCAGACTTTCCTCACTTTCACATTTGATGCCATTAATCTTCCCATGCAATTCTAGGTTTAAAACTTGAATTGTGTTGGTGTCTGGGTTAAAAAAGCTTTCAAGTAGGCAGGAGTTGGGACTATATGGACCATTTATATGGACCTGGAATGCTCAGTGGTAAAGCTCCCATATAGAAATACAAAATCCCTGGGTTCATTCCTAACCGCATTCCTATTTCGCAAGCATGCTGTTTGCTTTTCAACAATTGATCATGTTGATTTTTTCACTATGAAAATTGTGTATGTTATAAATATTTTAAAAATGTTTTCAACATGACATATCAAAAGTGTCATTATAAGTAGTGTGATTGGCATTGATCTTTTTATATATAGAGGGTTACACAGAAGGTAAAGATATGCATTGGTGTTGGGTGATACACACCCTGAGAATCATCTGTTTCCTTAAGTTCACAATTGCCAAATTGTTTAAAAGAAAAATAATTGTCAGGCGCTGTTTTTCTCTTACCAAAAAAGACCTATATAAGGGTATATAAGGTTTTAGCCTGATAGATCATACAGCCTGTTGGTAAATGAATTATTTTCATGTACTTTTAAGGCATGGGCATAATTCATAGAAAAGAATTAATCAATTGCTTGGATGAAATTTGTGCATTCAATTTTTACAATTATTGATCTACTAAAGTAATTTTTCTAATGAATTATTTTATATTAGATGTAATCAATTAGGCCTAAAAAAAATAATGGGTTTGTTTCCGCTTTCATGCTGAAAAAAAGTACTTAAAGTATGGTCAGTCGGTCGGAAATTTTAAAAAAAATTTATATTTTTTTCCTTTAATATTGCAGTATCCATACATGCCGGTTAGATACCGACACTGCTAAATGGTATAAAATGAGAAATACTTTTAATATCATTCCTGACTATTAAGCTGGTCTTAAGAAAACACAAAAATAATATTATATATCGGATACTTCCTCTGCCAGCGATGAGAGCATTATCAAAATCTACAACACATGGAAACATACAGCCGTTTTGAAACAAAACGTTTGAGTTACACTGATTTGAAAAGAGTAACTGCTTCAAGTGTTTTTGTGACTAAAATTTTGAGTAATTTTTTTTTTTTTCCAAATCGGATAAAAACGGAAATAAACAATTTTCCATCAAAAATCCTTAAAAAAAGTTTTGAGTCGGGGTAAAAGCTAGGGTCGGTTGGGAAAGCGGAAACAAACCATTTTTTTTTAGGCCTTAATAATTGAATGTATAGTTTTGGGTAAAAAATTTATTGATGAATGTTTCAAATTATGAAATAGTTTGAATTGTTATCCGGTGTTGATGTTTTAAATTGTATAAACATGGGACTTTATTCGGTTTTGTTTCTATCCATTTTCTCAGGGCACCAGATGCGGCACCTATTAAAGTAAAGATGATGTACTCGTCCAGCAAAGACTCTCTGAAGAAGGCACTTGGACAGGGTTTGGGCATTGAAATCCAAGCCAATGATTTGTCAGATTTGGATTTGAATGAGATCAGGCAAAGACAAGAAAGTAAATACTAATAGACCTCAACAGACTATCATTTGTGTAGAGTGAAATTGTCTCTGCAAAGATGACGAAAGCTTTTCTTGAGGACATAAATTTGGTTAAATCATCAATCTAGTGCTGAACTGAATTTTGGAAATGGGGATTATCATCTAAACTGACTCTAAAAGAATTTCTTTATAGACAGTGTTTTATGCTTTGTTGGCTAATTTATCTTCCTGGTTTTTTTTTTTCTTTTGTTTTCTGGGCTTTCAGGTAGAACAATACAGATTGTTAATAGATTTCAGGTCATATTCAATAATGTACCTTGTAATAGTAAATATCCGTGGACTTTGGTGCATTGTAATTTATGGAATGAGAGAATTTTTGTAATTTGAGATGCACGACACACTTAGTGCTTGTACTGTGTAGTCAGGTTTGATATGAATTAGTCCATCATGACATAGCTTGAATAAGAGAAAAACGGTATGTGATCCTCACACTGGACTGAAATGAACAAGTACAAGGGGTGCCATAGATGTTTTGTAAACAACCGTGATAGAGATGAATGGAAAAGACAAGTCTTTGTTAACAAACACTTTACAACAATGAGTTAGTAATTATATAATCAAATTGTAGCTTATAATATTTGATATAAAGCACTGTGTACTTTCCAATTGTGATTTATTCATTTCATTGTACAATATTTTTGTAACAGTTGCAAGGCAGGAAATTTGGGATATAACATATCTTTTCCGTGGCATATATATACGATGGTTGTGTTTTTCAGACTGGTTTATGTGCCAATTTCTATTTGTGCAAGTTGTTTGGCATTATTTTTTTTTTATTTTAATTTAAGTTGTGAAAAGTTCAAAGTAAATTTACCCCACCCAGAATTAAAGTTTTGAGAGCAAATACAAACATTAGTTGAAAATTTCGAGCTCAAATATTAGTAGCTAATATGCCTATATTGGAATGGTATATTATTTCATAACAATGTAAATTATACAAATTTTGTATGCAAGAATAAAACATTTCCATTTTCATTTTCTATGTGTTTTTTTTTTTTTTTTTACTTGTTCATAGTACCTGGTACATTGAAAATTTAGTTGATCATTGGTGTACCTCTGTAGATTGTCTCAGAGAGTGCCTGTCTGTGTTGGACAACTCTGTAATACAGTAGAGAAATACATGTAGGATGGAAAGAGTTTTGTAAGTTAACATTATTTCTATTGTTTGATACTTGGTGAAATGTATTTTGGTTACCAAGTACAGGTCACCATGAACAGTCTAAAGGAAAAACGTTCTGAGCGTACACAGACTTCACAATGATTGGACAGTAGAGTTAGAGAGGGGCTCTTAGTAAAAAGGCACATCTATTCACATAAGTGTCGAGTTGGCACAATGGAAACTGATTTGTACAGATAAAGTTAGGAATCCTGCATATTTTCAATATGTGCAGTGTGAAAGGAAAATAGAACTGTGTAAGCTGATATTTAAATTAATAACAGATGTCTCCCGGTATGAGGATTCCAAAGGAGTTGGTCATGACTGACTTCTAAGTTCACAAGGAGTTTAGGTAGATAGGATTCGTGTCCATGTAGTAAATCCTATTTTGATGTTAGATTTATTGATTTTATTATGCATGAAGGCATATGCAGTCCAATGCAAAGAGAACACCCTTCATTGTAAATTACAAAACTTGTGACATCTCCATGGGATTCTCATTTAAATACCATAACCAGTCTCGCCTTTTATTTTTGAAAAGGTAAAAAGCTTAGATGATTGAACTTCTAAGTGGTAGTAAATATGTTATGTCAATTTCTATTTATAGTTTTAAAAAGTTCTTCAATTGAGTATTGCGTGACGACAGTTTAGGTCTATATCCTTTGAAATGTAAATGTGATTACTTGCTTTGTAAAATGCATTCTTATGTCCTGAAGGAGAAATATCTTGGTGCTTGTGAAATTCATGGATGAAAAGATGGCAAGCTGTTTTGTGCTGCCAGAGAATTTTGATGTTTTCAAGGGCAGAGGAGGAGAATTGTTGTGTAGTTGGTTAATGACCTTGATACTTCTACATGCTGTTCTTTATTAACCCATCCAGGAGTAACAAGAGAGTTAAATCTAACAATTATTATAGTTGCTACACAAATAAATTAAATTTTGATTTCGATATATGAATTGTGTCCATGAAAAGACTGAAACAATCTTTTTAAGGAATGCCATTGACAATTAATTTTAAAATGCCTGATCATGGGCAGTGTTAGGTTACTGAAATATCTGGAGATATTTTGTTCATATCATTTAGATTTGGCTTTTATGTATACAAAAAATATTGCAATATCTTATAGTCTATGCATTACTACACACACTTGAAAACATGAATGACTGGCTTGGTGGTATCATTGAAAACAACAATGCTTGCTGTGTAGTGACAAAAGAAAGGCAGTTTGACCCTCTTATTCATATAACAGAAGTAATAACTGTACTCTTACCATTACAATTACATGTTATAGCTTTGTAAAAAATAGTTTTGTTTTTTTATATAACCATATGAAAAACAGATAACATCTGTAGAATGATGACAGTACTGATCAAGTTAATTTCCTTCTGTTCTACATGTAACATCATATGAAGAACAGATAACATCTGTAGAATTATAACAGTACTGATCAAGTTAATTTCCTTCTGTTCTACATGTAACATCATATGAAGAACAGATAACATCATCAATCAGGATGCTGACAGAGCTAGGATTGGAGAATCTTAAACAGGATATGAATATGTACTACATGCACATTGGTATATATACCTACAAGTACCTGTTCTCTGCTCGATGTTGCGTCACCATTTGGTCATACAGGACATTTACTTAATGTTACAACTGGCAAACTGGCCTGCTGCTTGAATTGCAGAAGAATGTTAATATACAGGACACTCTCGTCAGTTGATCAGCAACATTGGACACAACATATTGGTTAAATGTGGAAATTGTAATTTATGATATGAGTGAGTGGGCCATTCTGACGAAAAGTTAATCAAGAGGCTCGTGGGCTTCATCACTCACCAGGGAAAAATGTTAACTTTTGAATTATACAGCTAGAACGTTGACTAAACCAGGTATGACAAAATACAAAAATATGTTTAAATGCGCACTGAGTCAAATGCAAATTCTAAACATTACTATAGTATTTACTTTATTATCCTATGACAAGTGTAGAATAAATCTTTGTTTTCACGAGTGTTACCTCTCTGTTCAATTCTCTAGAAAGACTAGTGATTGTCTTAAAAAACGAACAAGTTTTTCACACTTCTTCATTGAAGCTTGGTTCAGTCCTTATAGAATTTACCCCCTTGAAAAACAATGCTATGCATCAGAAAACATTTAAAGCAATGCATTTTCTACGTGACAGCCCTTTCACTACCTCGAAAACCCCTTACCCATGTGTCATGAATTTGAATTTCTCAACTAAGGTAAAGACACCATCATAAACATTTACTTATTTGCTTGAGGGGAAACAAAAGTAAAAAAAAATAGAAAAATACCCCAAAATTAAAACTTAATTTCTATTTTCCTTTAGAAAGAAACGGGGGGTTGTTCCTTCTTTTGAACACAAGTGAAAACTTTTTAAAGTCTACCCAAGTTTAGTTAAAATTGGCTCACTGGTTGTTCAGGGGACGGAGTTGGAAATGGAAAATATGTTACTAGATGGACAGATAAACTGACAGAGAGGCGGAAGGACGACACTCACTGGTCACGATATAACAGCGGCGCCTGCAAATAAAGTTCAGATGATTTAGAACTGACAGAAAAATTATTACAAACAACCGAAGTAAGGAACATTAAATATCAACATCAGACCAAAAACCTGGACAGCAATCATCACTATATCCATTCCACCACCCATTCCTCAGGTTCAAACCCTTACAGTGCCTTACCGCTAGTCATAACTACGAATGCTAAAAAAATTATTATAAGCATTAACAAATGCAGAGTATTGCATGTATATTAAACGTTTGACAACAATGTAATACATGTACATGCAATAATTATATTTTGAGTGAAAATGATTTTTTTTTGGAGGGGGGGGGGGGTAAACTATCATTATTTTCGTCCATTTGTGTGTAATAATCCTAGTTGTACATTTTTTTTCTATTCAGTATATCTAAGGGATCGAAATTATCAAACCGATCGATCATGGTGATTTTGTGTCTAAATATAATGCTTTATAAGGTGTTCAACGAGCAATATTATTACGAAGCATATTTTCAACAACCAAAAAAATGTGACGAAATTATGACAATCAATACACTCATGAAGCTATGAGAACAAAGATACTTGTTGTACATGTACCATTAACAAATTTGTAAAAAAAAATATACAGAGCATTTCATATAAAATAATTGACACCAATATACTAGAAGGATGTGTATGAAACTCCCATGCGAATGAAAATGACACACAAAATCAGAAAATAACTTTATACATGCACACAAATTCATCCCATTAAAAGGCATTGTTACATCATTTTAAGCTAATTAAATTTTTTCAGTAAGATTTTTTTGATAAATAATCCCCGTTTGTTAAAACTCCGACGCCAACCCCTTGAAAATCTACAAATGAAAGTTATACAGCAAATCCTGATGGTCTGACGTCGGGAATATACCATTTGACAAAAAGATCCGACTAATCAACCGTCATGTACTTTGACTCCAATAACTAAATGTATATTGGACCATGGAGCTGACCAGTCCAGATAAATAACAGGAAAAGGACTGGTATGTGGGATTATTGATTCATTCGAAACACCTTTCAATTCTTTTCAACATTACCATCCCGTTACTTTAATGTCATCTCAAATTAAGACAGCCAACAGACCTCATTTTCTTTTTAATTTAGCCGCGTCTTTAAAATTGCAATTGCCAAGAGAAGGAATTTCAAAAGAAATTTCTTGAGATTTTAAAAATTTATTTAAAGTGAATGGATATAATTTGAATATGAGGGTTTTGTATCAAAATTTCCCACAATGCATGCATCTCATGTGTAAAACACAGAAAAAAAACAGTTAATAAGAAAATTGACGTTAAATTAACAGTCATATTACCAAAATCATGTTTTCATTAAACTTTTTAGTTTAGTAGAAAACTTGTTAAAGAAGCTACAAACTTCTTTATTTCGCCAGAGGTTGGTTATTTAGTATAAAGGCTACGTACTCATTTATATATTTGCAACTTTTTATCACTAGACTAAGTTACAACTTAAAAATCATGGCAATTCCCAAAAATGTGTATAACAGTGCACCAACTTTTCTTAAAGCTATCTGGTAGATATGCTTTATTTTATAATTCTTTTATTATTATTATTATTTTTTTGTTGCAAAATAAAAACAAAAAACGATCCCAATTCAGTACGATAAGCTATCTAGAAGAGAAAGAACTTTCTGTCAAAAGAACGCCTCCATATCGTGATTTTATTCTATCGAAATAAACGTCAATAAATTCACCAAACTGGTAAAATATTTCACATCCTCGATGTCAAAAAAGGAAATCGCATTTGGATAAAGTTCGAAACCCGCTAAGGCTTTTAGGATTTTTAATTTAAAAAGTATTTTATGGACGTATTATTTGCCTAATAACGATATTATTTTCTCATAATTACGAGATCATTAACTCGTATTCACAAATAATTACGAGTTATTTAACTTTTCTCTTTTTTCTCATAATTACGAGATCTTTTCTCGTTATTACGAGAAAATTATATTTCGTAATTACGAGAGCCTTTATCGTTATAACGAGATAAAAATATTTTTTAATGTGGCCCTATTCGTCTTTCGACGCTCTTCATCTAATATATATATATATATAGTGACAAATGGATTCAGTTGATTTATAGTTAAGAGAGTTAGAAATGCATTTAAACTTATCAGTCGTAATTTAAATAATTAGACGGAGAGCGCCTATAAAGCACTGTGTCTAATCAATTATAACAAGAGGCCCACATGCCTCGACAGTCACCTAAGTACCGATTGATATGTCTCATGTTTGCATTTAAGGCTTCATTTTGAAGTCCAAACTCTAATCTGAGATTCCTCTAACAGTTACCCCGCTTTTATTATTTGTTGTTTGAAAAACATTCTTTAATGAAAATGTGGAGGAGGGGGTTCAAGATTCGGAGGAATCTCGGATTATCAGCTTATTTTCAAAAGTATACAATGCACATGATGATAAAGTAGATATCCTAAAATAGAGCACATAATTAATTCAATATTGCCAAGTGACAATTTACCTTGTAGTTTTTAAGATGAAGTTAAAAATTTTTAATGGATGACATTACATCACAAAATAACAATGCATGACTTTGACTCCTTCGACTGTGATAGTACCGAAGAAAGTATTATTAAATCAACACATTTCCATACTTACGTCCACTCGATATATCCCAATGAACTTAAAATAAAAGATACCACAGAGTGTGCCTTATCTGTTTCATATTTGGATATTTTACTGGAAATGGACATTGATGGTAACCTAACAACGATGACTTCAATTTTTCTATAGTCAACTTTCCTTACTTATGTTGATAAAACAGGACTATCAACAGTCTCGTTTGAAGTAATTTTTTCGTAAGTTCTATGGGTCGATACAACGACATTGTCAGCAAATACAATCTTCCACTGGGTCGCATGCTGACTGACGTTTTTCATACTATTTGATAGACCATAATTAATCGCCCAATTGTCTACAGACTTTTCCGTTTGTTCCCGAATACGACAATGAGCACACGGCGGGTGTGACCGGTCAGCAGAGGATGCTCACTCCTCCTAGGAACCTGATCCTAGCTCTATCTTTTTAGAGGTTCGTGATGCTCTGCTTTGAATTTGTATTTCGTTTTATTGATTTTTAGATGGTTGAAGGTTTGTCATTGTCATTTTTTATTTCACTATGTAGCCACATTGACCTCACCCATGGGCCTGAACCATGACCAAGAGACCATGAGTTTCACAACTTAGGTAGAGGACTTTGTGGACATCATAACCATGGATTTAGTTTTTCACAAATATATATGGAAGTCAAGAAGATTTTCTAAGATTTAATACATTTTCACTATATTGGCCTAGCTCTAGGGCCTGAATCCCTACACAGGAGCCATGAATTTCACAATTGTGGTAGAGGGCTTCATGGACATCATAACCATGCACATGTGTGGGAGTAGAGAAGAAGATATTTGAAAATTTGGCTTTTTTGCATATTTGGTCCCGCCTATGAGACCCCGGGGATGGAAAAGCCATGAAAATCACAAGTTTTAAAATTTCTCTTACCATATATAGATATGCTTCACACTAAAAATGGTAACAATTGGCCTTCCCTTGTAGTTTTCAAGAAGTTAAACATAGGTAATCACAGATTACAAAGTCGGTCAATGAAATCATTGCACAATTTGACGACTACGTCACATTTTACTACAATAGCCTATCTGGGGTGACGAGCTGAATATTACGATTTAAAATCCCACAAATGGCTTGTGACAATTACCGGTTACCTCGTTAGATAACCGAATAAGGCATTCGTACGCGAATGATACCGCATTATAATACACCGTATCCTTCACAAATTAAAGAGATAAAACATACCACCCTTTGAAAATCTTTCAAAAGGTGGTCGGAGTAATATACACCACTAAATTTTTTCATGATTTTTTTCAGGGTATGTGATTACTAAGTTAAAGACGTCATGTTTCCACCCTCTCGATTTAAATATTTCTGTAGTTTAAAAAAAATGCAATTTTGGTGGGTTTTTTAATCGATATATGTCCCAAATTGAAATTGATTGAAACCGGCGGAATTTTGTAAGAACTTTTGTCTCATAAAACGCATTATACATGTACAGTGTACTTAATTCCAGAAATATTATATACACATGTAACAGTACCAGTTGCAACATTTTTGGGTCATGCGGTGATTCCATAACTTGCATTGTGAACAGTGATATTCTATATTTTATACCCATATTAGTAAGAGTTAAATCCAATTCAGGTACGGCTTTTACTGAGTCTCTTTATATACTAATCATTAAATTAAATATATTTACTGATGAATCTTTTGTAATTCGAGGAAACTAGTTTAGAGGGTCACTTGAAGAGGAGTCCTTAATTTATTCAAATGGGTATATCTTTAAAAAAAAACACTCTTGAATAAGCATCTTCATATTAATATTAATCTTTTAAATATCCCTACATATATGTCCTATTTAAGGAATAAGGAATCATTCTTTGGGTATTATGAGGTGATAATTTCGGTCGGGGCGTGGTCAAATCCAATAAAGCCTGAAGGGCTTTACGATCGACTTGACCACGCTCCGACCGAAATTATCACCTCATAATATTTAAAGAATGATTCCTTATTACTTATATTTATATTATTTCCAATTTGTACACTTTAAAACAACATTATTTTAAACCACTTTTATTTGTAGCACATGCTATGAATTACTACGCGGCGCAGCCAAACAGTTTTTCGGTTATGCTATAAGCAAAGCCCATTTTGTGTCACTCATGTTTTATGAAGTTATTGGGTTTTAGGGTTCAAAATTGATTCGTAATGTTATCACAGACAACGACAGTGGAAAATGTAAATATTGATATATAGAATCATCGGTAAATAATTTTTATTCTGCAAATATAAGAAAATATCTCAATTCATTCGAGGGGACAAAATAATGAACTTATATTTGATACATGTTCTACATGTATATTGTAAAGTACGAATAAATATTATAAAAGATGACTTTAGGACCATGTTGCACCCCCACCCCGTGGCGTAATATCGACCAATTGCAAACCTTAATTTAAACAAAGTACAGTATATAAACTAATGGTCGAATATAATAGTAGCTGCTTTGTATGTTGAATGGAGTTTCTAAAGATAATTTTTTAACAACACTATAGAAAACAAAATATTTCTTTATATAGAATTAATGCATTGATTAATAAATGGTACAATCATTTACATTTTACGTACATATTAGGTTGGATTTAATTTATTAAAAGAAAGTAAAAAATTAATCACAATATTTTGTTTTTAAAACAACCTAGTTTATCTAAAAATTGATGAATTATGTTTATCGCCAAGGTAAACACATAATTTTTTTTACGTATATTTACTAATAATTTAGAAACATTCTAAGATAGAGAATATACAATGTGAGTCACATACCCATATAAGGATATAGGGTCGGGAATATTTTATGTTTGAGCATGCGGCGTTTTCATTGGATTGAAAATGATATTCGAAACGTGTATCAACAGATTGTTTCTTTCTATGTTAATGTTTAAAAATAAATATATTTTCATGTAAATTACTTTATATATAAGAGCATTTTGTCAGAGTAATACAGATATACGATCTAAAGTTAACAAACACTTTATTTCTACTTCCTTCTTGAGTACAAGAGGCTTTTGGACGCTGTTTCGTGTAGCGGTTGAAAGTAACTGAATTTCACAAAAATGTCGAGTGGTGGAATGTCAGGAATTACAGTGGCTGGTGATGCCTTCACAGCTTACCAGGATTTACAGAAGAACAAGGAACATAGTTTTATTATATTCAAAATTCAGGACGAAAAGAAAATCATCGTGGCTGAGAAGGGGGACAAAAGTCTAACTTGGGACGCATTGATTTCTCGTTTACCTGACTACGATGGGGCCTATGTTGTGTACGACTTATCATATAAAGCCAAATCAGGAGCAGAAAATACAAAACCCATCTTAATCACATGGTAAGTTACAGAAAAAGCGCCAAATTCCTCCGTCTCACTAAGTCCGTTCCATGTTGCCCGGCGGAAATGCTGAAACTTTTTTTTTCAGGTTGTTAAAATAGTTATCCGCGTGTTTTATCCCTACAATGAAATAAATTTTGTTGGTATTTGGGTTATTATATAAATGTATATACCCCCTTATTGTTAAATGTAATAGCAGTCACATTGGTAATATTCATAGGCACTAAAGAGTTGCAGAATGACTCACTCGGTGGGCATTCTACCCTGTCAACCCCATATATCGTATTTTCGATACTGTGGTTTCATTAATATTCAAGGGTATCAAATTTCGTGGATAAAGTGAAAATCACAGTTTCAAGGATACGTAAATTCGTGGCCAATGACCCTATCAATAAAAAATGTTAACATAAATTGCATTTCAATGAACATTTAATTTCGTGGATCAACTTAAAAACGAAATCCACGAAAATTGGTATTCAACAAATATTGATGAAACCACAGTAAGCGATGAAAAGTTATTTACGTAAACAATTATTTTGTATGGAATAAATCAATGTAAAATATATGGACAGTGTACTGTACCATTGCTGAATTTCGACCAAGTAAACTAGTTTGGTGTATATGTATTATAGACCAAGGATATTGGACTAGATAGCTCAATAGATGACCACCCGATTGGAAATTTAGGGGTCTTATAGGGTTTGTTTCCATGTCCAGTGTCAGTCTTTCCTCACTTTCACATTTGATGCCATTAATCACCCCCTGCAATTCTAGGTTTGAAACTTAGATTGTGTTGAATGCTCAGTGGTAAAGCTCCCATATAGAAATACAAAATCCCTGGGTTCATTCCTAACTGCATTCCTATTTCGCAAGCATGTTGTTTTCTTTTCAACAATTGATCATTTTGACTTTTTCACTATGAAAATTGTGTATGTTATGAATATTTTAAAAATGTTTTCAACATGACAGATCAAAAGTGTCATTATAAATTGTGTGATTGGCATTGTTCTTTCTATATATAGAGGTTTACACAGAAGGTAAAGATATGCAATGGTGTTGGATGATACACACCCTGAGAATCATCTGTTTCCTTTTTGTCACAATAGCCAAAATGCTTAAATGAAAAATAATTGTCAGACACTGTTTTTCTCTTACCAAAAACAGACCCATATAAGTGTATATTAAGTTTTAGCCTGATAGATCATACAGCCTGTTGGTAAATGAATTATTTTAATGTACTTTTAAGGCATGGGCATAATTCTTAGAAAACATTAATCAATTGCTTGGATGAAATTTGTGCATCCAATTATTACAATTATTAATCTACTTAAGTGATTTTCTTATGGATTATTTCATATTAGATGTAATCGATTAATAATTGAATGTATAGTTTGGGTAAAAAATTTATTGATGAATGTTTCGAATTATGAAATAGTTTGAATTTTTATCTGTTATTGATGTTTTAAAATAAATTGTGTAAACATGGGACTTAATTCGGTTTTGTTTCTGTCCATTTTCTTAGGGTACCAGATGCGGCACCTATAAAAGTAAAGATGATGTACTCGTCCAGCAAAGGCTCTCTCAAGAATGCACTTGGACAGGGTTTGGGCATTGAAATCCAAGCACACGACCGGTATGATTTGGATTTGAATGAGATTAGGCAAAGACAAGAAAGTAAATACTAATAGACCTCAACAGACCATCATTTGTGTAGAGTGAAATTGTCTCTGCAAAGATGACGAAAGCTTTTTCTGGAGGACATAAATTTTATTCAATCATCAATCTAGTGCTGAACTGAATTTTGGAAATGGAGATTATCATCTAAACTGGCTCTAAAAGAATTTCTTCATAGACATTGTTTTATGTTTTGTCGGCTAATTTATCTTCCTGGTTTTTTTTTTTAGCTCACCTGAGCTGAAAGCTCAAGTGAGCTTTTCTGATCACATTTTGTCTGTAACGATTTACATAGAGTAAATCTTTAAAAATCTTGTTCTCAAAGACTAATCAGCCGGGAAAGCTGAAACTTGTGTGGAAGCATCCTCAATTAGTGTAGATTCAAAGTTGTGAAAATCATGATTTCCCGGATGTAGGGTGGGGCCACAATAAAGGGTAAAAGTTTTACATAGGAATGTATAGAGTAAATCTTTAAAAATCTCAGAAACCAATCAGCCAGATGATTCTATATAATTGTTATGACTTTGGTTCCAGGGCAATTCTTCGGCCCGACAAAAAGGTTCAGTGTTTGATGTAGGCTTATATCCGATATATAATCAATTGTTAAGGCTCTTTTTGAGAAATGCAATACTGAACATGTGATATGACTATAAAATAAACCTGTTAGAAAAGAGACTAATAATTATAAACATAAGAATTTTCGGGGGGATGGATTTTATTTATACAGGATCTACATGTATTATTGTACATTGTCCAGATAGTTTGTATTATGACTCCATTAATCTGATTTTATCATACCTATTGTTCCTCAGGTGAGCGATGTGGCCCATGGGTCTCTTGGTTGTTTGTTTTCAGGCAGAACAATAAAGGTTGTTAATAGATTTCAGGTCTTATTCAATAATGTACCTTGTAATAGTAAATATCCACGGACTCTGGTGCAGTGTATTAGGTAATTTATGGAATGAGAGAATTGTTGTAATTTAAGATGTATGACACGCTTAGTGCTTGTATTGTGTAGTCAGGTTTGATATGAATTAGTCCACCATGACATAGCTTGAATAAGAGAAAAACGGTATGTGATCCTCACACTGGACTGAAATGAACAAGTACAAGGGGTGCCATAGATGTTTTGTAAACAACCGTGATAGAGATGAATGGAAAAGACAAGTCTTTGTTAACAAACACTTTACAACAATGAGTTAGTAATTATATAATCAAATTGTAGCTTATAATATTTGATATAAAGCACTGTGTACTTTCCAATTGTGATTTATTCATTTCATTGTACAATATTTTTGTAACAGTTGCAAGGCAGGAAATTTGGGATATAACATATCTTTTCCGTGGCATATATATATATATATATATATATATATATATATATATATATATATATATATATATATATATATATGTATATATATATAATTATGATGGTTGTGTTTTTCAGACTGGTTTATGTGCCAATTTCTATTTGTGCAAGTTGTTTGGCATTATTTTTTTTTTATTTTAATTTAAGTTGTGAAAATTTCAAAGTAAATTTACCCCACCCAGAATTAAAGTTTTAAGAGCAAATACAAACATTAGTTGAAAATTTTGAGCTCAAATATTAGTAGCTAATATGCCTATATTGGAATGGTATATTATTTCATAACAATGTAAATTATACAGATGCAAGAATAAAACATTTCCATTTTCATTTTCTATGTGTTTTTTTTTTACTTGTTCATAGTACCTGGTACATTGAAAATTTAGTTGATCATCGGTGTACCTCTGTAGATTGTCTCAGATAGTGCATGTCTGTGTTGGACAACTCTGTGATACAGTAGAGAAATATATGTAGGATGGAAAGAGTTTTGATAAGTAAACATTATTTCTATTGTTTGATACTTGGCGAAATGTATTTTGGTTACCAAGTACAGGTCACCATAAACAGTCTGAAGGAAAAACGTTCTGAGCGTACACAGACTTTCAAATGATTGGACAGTAGAGTTAGAGAGGGGCTCGTAGTAAAAAGGCACATCTATTCACATAAGTGTCGAGTTGGCACAATGGAAACTGTGATTTGTACAGATAAAGTTAGGAATCCTGCATATTTTCAATATGTGCAGTGTGAAAGGAAAATAGAACTGTGCAAGCTGATATTTAAATTAATAACAGATGTCTCCCGGTATGAGGATTCCAAAGGAGTTGGTCATGACTGACTTCTAAGTTCACTAGGAGTTTAGATAGATAGGATTTGTGTCCATGTAGTAAATCCTATTTTGTTGTTAGATTTATTGATTTTATTATGCATGAAGGCATATGCAGTCCAGTGCAAAGAGAACACCCTTCATTGTAAATTACAAAACTTGTGACATCTCCATGGGATTCTCATTTAAATACCATAACCAGTCTCGCATTTTATCTTTGAAAAGTTAAAAAGCTTAGATGATTGAACTTCTAAGTGGTAGTAAATATGTTATGTCAATTTCTATTTATAGTTTTAAAAAGTTCTTCAATTGAGTATTGCATGACGACAGCTTAGGTCTATATCCTTTAAAATGTAAATGTGATTACTTACTTTGTAAAATGTATTCTTATCTCCTGAAGGAGTAATATCTTAGTGCTTGTGAAATTTATGGATGAAAAGATGGCAAGCTGTTTTGTGCTGCCAGAGAATTTTGATGTTTTCAAGGGCAGAGGAGGAGAACTGTTGTGTAGTTGGTTTATGACCTTGATACTTGTACATGCTGTTCTTTGTTAACCCATCCAGGAGTAACAAGAGAGTTAAATCTAACAATTACTATAGTTGCTACACAAATAAATAAATTTTGATTTCGATATATGAATTGTGTCCATGAAAAGACTGAAACAATCTTTTTAAGGAATGCTATTGACAATTAATTTTAAAATGTCTGATTATGGGCAGTGTTAAGTTATTGAAATATCTGGAGATATTTTGTTCATATCATTTAGATTTGGCTTTTATGTATACAAAAAATATTGCAATATCTTATAGTCCATGCATTACTACACATACTTGAAAACATCAATGACTGGTTTGGTGGTATCATTGAAAACAACAATGCTTGCTGTGTAGTGACAAAAGAAAGGGAGTTTGACCCTCTTATAACAGAAGTTATAACTGTACTCTTTCCATTACAATTACATGTTATAGCTTTGTAAAAAATAATTAGTTTCGTTTTGTTATATAACCATATAAAAAACAGATAACATCTTTAGAATGATGACAGTAGTGATCAAGTTAATTTCCTTCTGTTCTTCATGTAACATCATATGAAAAACAGATAACATCTGTAGAATAATGACAGTACTGATCAAGTTAATTTCCTTCTGTTCTACATGTAACATCATATGAAAAACATATAACATCTGTAGAATGATGACAGTACTGATCAAGTTAATTTCCTTCTGTTCTACATGTAACATCATATGAAGAACAGATAACATCTGTAGAATGATGACAGTACTGATCAAGTTAATTACCTTCTGTTCTACATGTAACATCATATGAAGAACAGATAACATCATCAATCAGGATGCTGACAGAGCTAGGATTGGAGAATCTTAAACAGGATATGAATATGTACTACATGCACATTGGTATATATACCTACAAGTACCTGTTCTTTGCTCGATGTTGCGTCACCATTTGGTCATACAGGACATTTACTTAATGTTACAACTGGCAAACTGGCCTGCTGCTTGAATTGCAGAATAATGTTAATATACAGGACACTCTCGTCAGTTGATCAGCAACATTGGACACAACATATTGGTTAAATGTAGAAATTGTAATTTATGATATGAGTGAGTAGGCCATTCTGACGAAAAGTTAATCAAGAGGCTCGTGGGCTTCACCACTCACCAGGGGAAAATGT
Organism: Magallana ariakensis; assembly: GCA_020458035.1. Lineage (NCBI taxonomy): Eukaryota > Metazoa > Mollusca > Bivalvia > Ostreida > Ostreidae > Magallana > Magallana ariakensis. The sequence goes on along the minus strand of CM035814.1, from coordinate 39,649,183 downwards.
TAACTTTTGAATTATACAGCTAGAACTTTGACTAAACCAGGTATGACAAAATACAAAAATATGTTTAAATGCGCACTGAGTCAAATGCAAATTCTAAACATTACTATAGTATTTACTTTATTATCCTATGACAAGTGTAGAATAAATCTTTGTTTTCACGAGTGTTACCTCTCTGTTCAATTCTCTAGAAAGACTAGTGATTGTCTTAAAAAACGAACAAGTTTTTCACACTTCTTCATTGAAGCTTGGTTCAGTCCTTATAGAATTTACCCCCTTGAAAAACAATGCTATGCATCAGAAAACATTTAAAGCAATGCATTTTCTACGTGACAGCCCTTTCACTACCTCGAAAACCCCTTACCCATGTGTCATGAATTTGAATTTCTCAACTAAGGTAAAGACACCATCATAACCATTTACTTATTTGCTTGAGGGGAAACAAAAATGAAAAATACCCCAAAATTTAAACTTAATTTCTATTTTCCTTTAGAAAGAAACGGGGGGTTGTTCCTTCTTTTGAACACAAGTGAAAACCTTTTAAAGTCTACCCAAGTTTAGTTAAAATTGGCTCACTGGTTGTTCAGGGGACGGAGTTGGAAATGAAAAAAATGTTACTAGATGGACAGATATACTGATAGAGAGGTGGAAGGACGACACTCACTGGTCACGATACAACAGCGGCGCCTGCAAATAAAGTTCAGATGATTTAGAACTGACAGAAAAATTATTACAAACAACCGAAGTAAGGAACATTAAATATCAACATCAGACCAAAAACCTGGACAGCAATCATCACTTTATTAATTCCACCACCCATTCCTCAGGTTCAAACCCTTACAGTGCCTTACCGCTAGTCATAACTCCGAATGCTCAAATATAATAATTATATGCATTAACAAATGCAGAGTATTGCATGTATATTAAACGTTTGACAACAATGTAATACATGTACATGCAATAATATTTGAATGAAAATGATTTGTTTGTAAAACTATCATTATTTTCGTCCATTCGCGTGTAATAATCCTAGTTGTACAATTTTAATCTATTCAGTATATCTAAGGGATCGAAATTATCAAACCGATCGATCATGGTGATTTTGTTTCTAAATATAAGGCCTTATAAGGTGTTTAACGTGCAATATTATAACGAAGCATATTTTTAACAACCAAAAAATTGTGACGAAATTATGACAACCAATACACCCATGAAGCTATGAAAACAAAGATACGTTGTGAAAACCATTAACAATTTTGTAAAAAAAAATATACAGAGCATTTCATATAAAACATATGACACCAATACACTAGTAGTATGTGTATGAAACTCCCATGCGAATGAAAATGACAAACAAAATCAGAAAATAACTTTCTACATGCACACAAATTCATCCCATTAAAAGGCATTGTTACATCATTTTAAGCTAATTAAACTTTTTCAGTAAGATTTTTTTGATAAATAATCCCCGTTTGTTAAAACTCCGACGCCAACTCCTTGAAAATACAAATGTACGTTATACAGCAAATCCTGATGGTCTGACGTCGGGAATATACCATTCGACCAAAAGATCCGAGTAATCAACCGTCATGTACTTTGACTCCAATAACTAAATGTATATTGGACCATGAAGCTGACCAGTCCAGATATATAACAGGAAAAGGATTGGTATGTTGGATTATTGATTCATTTGAAACACCTTTCAATTTTTTTCAACATTACCATCTCGGTACTTTAATGTCATCTCAAATTAAGTCAGCCAACAGAACTCTTTTTTTTTTAAATTTAGCCGCGTCTTTAAACTTGCAATTGCAAAGAGAAGGAATTTCAAAAGAAATTTTTTGAGATTTTTAAAATTTATTTTTAGTGAATGGATATAATTTAAAAGAATAAAACTTCAAAATATAGAAAAGGTGTTTAAACGTCAGCTCTTTCCTGGCTGTTCCATTCAAGTTACATGCTGAACCATACATTAATTACAATTACCAAAAATCAAATGACATAGGTCGAATATGAGGGTTATATTTCCCACAATGCATGCAACTCATGTGTAAAAAGCAGTTAATAAGAAAATTGACGTTAAATTTCTATCGTTTAGATACATGCATAATCAATATTATTACCAACATCATGTTTTCATAAAACGTTTTAGTTTAGCAGAAAACTTGTGAAAGTAGCTACAAACTTCCTTTTGTTGACAGAGGTTGGTTATTTAGTATAAAGGCTACGTACTCATTTATATATTTGCAACTTTTTTATCACTAGTAAATTAGTTGCAACTTTTAAATCATGGCACATTCCCAAAAATGTACATAACAAACTATTTCGAGATTACGTAGATTATATAACACATACTAAAAATCTGAAGCAGCCAAAATTAATTTTAAACATTACACTAACCAAACGAAATCATTTCAATATCTTTTTAATACATCAATGTGTATAAAAATAGCAATAACTTCATGCACCTGCTAAATAAGTAATACGGTTTGGATAAATAAATTATTCCGGTTTGGGTGCAAAAATATAAATTGTGCAAATGGTACGGTTTGAATAATTCAAAGATATAGCATTTGTGATATTTTAGACAAAAATGGATCAGTTTACATTTTATCGGAGTGCAACCGAATATACATCTTTTAAAAAGATAGTGGGGCATTCAATTACACAGAATGCAAAAGATGTAAATTAAAACTCAGGTCAAAAGAATTAACTTAATATATAGACGGGGAATAACATCTCAAAAGAATACATTTTTAAATTTTAAATTATAAAGAAAATATGAGTTAAAACTTGAGGAACACAAGAAAACTATATAAAACAATGTAAAAAAAAAAGGCTTTTCACTTTTTACCTGAAAAGCAATACATCGTATAAAGACCTATCTACTACTTTTTGGCAAGCGACTGTATGATGTGTTATTTAAGTTATTCTGAAATGATGTGATCGTGAAGTAAGTTGAACGGAGAACGTGCCAGGTAAGAAAATAATATTATGAAAGTGAGCATCGTTTATATTCAATGCAAAGCCTGTACATCGATGAACGAAGAAAATTCTACGATTATTTCACTCCCAATGATATAATATCAAGTACCATAGATGTCTGCTAACTTATATTTATTTTATTGTTAAAAATAGTTGGTCAAAAAAATTCAAGTGATGACGAGACCTGAGTAAACGTCGCCATTTTGCGAACCCATCTACATGTATCTCCAACTTCTGTATATGTACATTTATTTAAGGAAAAGGGAATCATTCTTTGAGTATTATGAGGTGAAAATTTTGGTCGGGGCGTGGTCAAATCCAATAAATCCCGAAGGGCTTTATGATAGATTTGATCACTCCCCGACCAAAATTATCACCTCAAACCATTCAAAGAATGATTCCTTATTACTTATATTTACATATTTTTCAGCAATTGTAAAATTAAATATCTTAATATAAATAAGCAAACCCCGCTTTGAATTTATTGGATTGTATAGTACAAAATCGATACGTAGTGTTATCACAGGCAAAGACACTAAAAATGTAAATATTTAATTATAATTCTCACCAGAAAATCAAAAGGATTAATATCTATGTATATTACTGATCAAGAACTTTTTTTGATTTCTTCAATTAACATTTAACAAACTGAAATAATAAAATTGATTACACAATATACCGGTATTTTACATTGCTCTGATTTCATCCAATGTATATTGCTATTCTGTTCATAATTTGGTGCATGTAAAATAAAAAAAAATGAACATGTTTGTTAAAATTCATTTTCAATATTTAGTTCTTTTTTTTACTGCAATGACAAAACATGGAAGTTAATGCTTACGAAGAGGACATATGCACTTAAGTACAGTGCATGAATTATATAATTTACAACAACGACCTTATAATTTTGTTAATTGAAACAGTAAAATGCTTTCTTTTGGTGACTCATGTGGTAAATGAAGGTGGCAATATAGCAGAAAAAGTACATAGCCCGCGTTAGTATTTAACATGAAAGTATAATAATAAAAATCTCTTAGTTAAAAATTTGCCAAAGCCCGGTTGTTAGACTGTAAGTTGCAAATCTAAAAAGATGTTTGGGAACGTTTCAATTAATAATTTTAAAAAATAGACAAGTATGATGTTTGGTAAATTAAATACTACATGTATGTATGAAAGGTGAATTTTTTTTCCATTTTCATGAAACCCATGCTAAGATACCAACAAAAATATCGCCGTTATCACGGTTTGTTCTGTGCAGTGTATCTATATATTATACCGTTTCAATTTTAATAGAGAAAAAATATTGTTTCATTAACCATTAGATGATTTTACAGACTTTTTAAAGTTGGTATAGTTCTGTATTTGACTGATCTAGCTCTTTTGATTTTTTTCCAAACATCGTTTAAAGCCAATAACGTTAGAATCATAAGTTGATCGAAACTGTCGTAATCACATGTTTATTTTTGTGTCGGTAAAGATTTTAGTAAGGCTGATTCTTTCTAAATTAATATCGATGGAATGATTATACAACAGACTTAATTAACATATCTGTAAAACAGTCTGTATGTAATTTTTATAAGCCAAGTTATTTGGAGCTTGTATTGTGTAAAATTGAAATTCAAATTAAGGAATATTTAGATTTGTTGACTTAAATGCAGACGTCTTTCAACGTGTATGTTTATTTCTTTAAACAATGTTACTTCAAATGTCTATCACATGACAATCTCCATTGAAAGCATGCTTTGCAGTGAGGGCATGTATATCGCACAGTAGCGATGCTATATACCCTTCGCGAGGGGATAACTAAAAGAACTGTTTTTAGATATCAACCACATCCAAACCGTATCAGATGCGTATCCATACCGTTCCTATTTGAAAAAACAAGGTCATCCAAACATGTTCCGTTGTTCAAAATTAATCGACATAATCTGCTTATTTACCTAATTTTCACATAAACTTCGTAAAAATATAAAGTATTAATATGTTTTTAAATAGATTGGACGACATTTTTAGTGTAAAAGTAAACAATGTAAGCATTAAATAACACGAAAACTTATCAAGAAACAAGCGGTGCCGCCATTTTCACTTTATCCAAACACGTCACTACCGGCGCGGATACACGACAGATTTTACAATTTTTGTTGTTGCAAAATTAAAAAAAAATCCGATCCCAAAGTTCAGTACGAAAAGCGAAGAGAACGAACTTTCTGAAAAAGGAGCCAATAAAGGAAGCACAGGACGCCTCCATATCGTGATTTCTTTTTCTATCGAAATAAACGTCAAACTGATGAAATATTCCACATTCTTAAATTGATGTCAAACAGCAAATGGCAATTGGATAAAGTTCGAACCCGCTAACGCTTTTACGATTTTCAATTAAAAAAATTATTTTATTTTATCATACAATTTGAAAATTTTAAAACGGTGATTTTATTTGGATTATAATCTGATTATAATATCAAAAGCATAGACGCTCTTACGAAAGACGAATAGGGCCACATATTTTTTTTTTAACTCGCAATAACGAGAAAAGATCTCGTAATTCCGAAAAAAAAAATTATCTCGTAATTAACGAAAAAAGAGAAATAGAGAAAAGTTAAATAACTCGTAATTATAAGAAATAAGATCTCGTTATTACTAGTAAATTATATATTAATTACGAGAAAAGAGCTTGTTATTACAAATTGATTATCTCGTAATTACGATTAAATAAATCGTAATAATGAGAAAAGATCCCGTTCTTACGAGAAAAGATCTCGTTCTTACGAGTTAGTTATGTCATAATTAAGATAACAGATCTCGTTTTTATAAGAAAATATCTTGAACTTACGAGAGAAGATCTCGTTATTCCGAGAAAAGAACTCGTTATTACGAGTTAATTATCTTTTCTCGTAATAACGAGATCTTTTCTCGTTATATAATTAACGAGATAACGGACTCGTAATAACGAAATCAAATATCTCGTAATACATGTAAGTATGAGATATTTTCTCGCTATAACGAGATCCTGCTCATAATAACGAGATCTTTTTTCGTAATAACAAGATAATTAACTCATAAAAACAAGATATTTTCTCGTAATTACGAGACAATTAACTCGTTTTTACGAGAAATTTTCTCATAATAACGAATTATTTAACTTTTTATCTATTTCTCGTTATTACGAGATAATCATATTTCGTAATTACGAAAGGTTTTTCGTTATTACGAGATAAAAATATTTTTAATGTAGCCCTATTTGTCTTTTATAAGGCTCTCCATCTAATTTTAATAATGACGTATGGTTTCAATTGATTTATAGTATAGAGGGTCAGAAATGTATATACCACACAGGTGCTTGAGGACTAATCCTTCGTCATTCGATGAAGCGGACTATAACGGAGCACTGTGTCTAATCAATGAAAAAAGAAACAGCAATTGTTAATGCAGATTTATAACAAGAGGCCCACAAGCCTTGACGGCCACCTGAGTACCATAGTCCTAGATTGATATGTCAGAGTTTCACGTTTGCATTTCAAGCTTCATTTTGAAGTTTAAACTATAATCTGAGACTCCTCTGACTGTTACCCATGCTTTTACTATTTAATGTTTGAAAAACACTCAGTCAAGAAAATGTGGAAGGGGGGGGGGGTTTGGTGTTCAAGATTCGGAGGAATCTCACATTATCTATACAGTTATTTCTACAAGAATACAATGCATCAGATATTAAAGTTGATTTCCTAAATTAGAGCACATACAGTAATTAATTCAAAATTGCCAAGTGACAATTTACCCAGCTAGTTTTCAAGAGGAAGTTAAAATCGTTAATGGATGACATTATATCACAAAATAACAATGCATGACTTTATCTCTCAAATTTAGACTTTGGTGATATTTCTTCCTGTGATTATAATTAAAAGTTATAAAATTATTTACAATTATAAAAGGTTTGTAGGTTTAAGACCTGCAGTAATCCCATCAAAACCATCTGCCTTGCAGAAATATAAGAAACATTTCCTTTTTTCCCCTTATGAATGGCTGTTAATTAATCAGTTAAAAAAAATCAAGTTCAATGAGACGATATAAATGAAGTTTTAAAAAAAGGTAACCAGTATGCCAGCTTGCATTATAATTAACATGGAAGAGTCGCTAAAAGCACTTTCTAGTAACCATGCAATTACTCAAAGGTGGGTGACTTGTCCATTTGAACCCAAGGAGAGCAAAGAATTGTGCGTTACAACACTGAACCTACGTATTTCTTCCTACTACACCGTTGAAATCAGTCTAATGTAGAGAAATCCCATGAGTTTCAAAAGGTTGATAATTAAGACTCGCAACTTGTACATTTTCTTTGCCAGAATGAGTATACCATTTAACTTTATTTTGACAATTTTAGGGGTGTTGCGCACCGGGTGTGCCCCCCCCCCCCTCCTTGAATCCGCCACTGAAAATTGTATGTTATGACCAATTAATTTAAAATGCAAAATGTTCCTTGGTCAACCTAAAGGTCAAGAGGAAAAAAACTAATAATCTGCTTCTTTATGCTACCAACCACTTGGGTGTCCTGGGCTAGAAGTCTCTTGGTTTTGATGTTTTTCATTTAATGTTTTGGGCTATCAAAATAGAAGATGGAAAGAGACTTTTAATTTCAAATGACAAAGTTACCAGTCTAACCAAAGCCAGCTCTATCTACTATATGTATTTCACTTCTTGTATGTGTGAAATAATATGGGCTGGCTTTAGCCAGACAGCAAAGTTACCAAGTGAATCCTAATCTGAAAGACTACAGAGCAAATTGTATGGGATTTTACCCAAAGACAGGGGACATAAATTTTTGAAAGCTTCTATAAACTGAATTAAACAAGATGCCCATGGGCCACATCGTTCACCTGAGCAACAATAGCAATAATAAAAACAGCTTTAATCAAGGGGTCATATACAAAATATTAGGACAATGTAGTAAAATATAACCTGTATAAAAAGATTTTCAAAATTTTCTCCAGATATTCTTATGTTAAACATTGAGCCCCTTTTGTAACTGGATGATTTCACATGAGTATCACATACTGAGAATTGTACAGTGTAGTTCTCAAGAAGATCTTAGAGAACTGTTTACATAAATATAAACCTACATCAAACTTTGCACCCCTTGTGTAACCCAGTAAATTTTGAGGGGCCACAATCTAAACAAGAAGAGAATCAACAAATTACAAGATGCTTGCATGATTTTAACATTTTAGAATTTTGAGACTAATTCAATTTATTTCCTATGTAAAAATTACACCCCCCCCCCAATTGAGGCCCCGCCCTACCCCCATGATCATGATTTGAAACAAAATTGAATCTACATTTTCTGTGGATGCTTCCATCCTAGTTACAGCTTTTCTTGCTGGTTGTTTTTTGAGAAGATTTTTCTCTAAAAAAAAAACCAACGAATTTTCACTAATTCCTAATTATCTCCCCTTTGAAAGCAAGCATGACCCTTCATTTTAACAAACTTGAATCCCCTATATGCCCAATAATGCTTTGTGCCAAGTTTTGTTGAAATTGGCCAAGTGGTTCTGGAGAAGATGTTGAAAATGTGAAAATTTTAGAGGGACAGACAAATGCACAGACACACGGATGACAGACTAAATGTGATCAGAAAAGCTCACTTGAGCTTTCAGCTCAGACGAGCTAAAAATGATGCTCAGAATGTTAATATATAATATCTTTAGTCAAACTTTCTAATTCAGTTTTTTGGGGGGAAAAGTTAAAGAAACAATGTTTTAAAGATGGCCTTGCAGGACCTGTGATCATTTGTGACATCTGTTCCACTGATTTTGTGAGGAATTGTCCTTCCATTTAATGTACTAATTTACTTACTCACCATCACAGAAGACATAACACATATACATCACAGCTGAAAATGTGTACACAACAACATTTTAATCACTACATGACTACTTATTAACAGGAGAAAAAATATAGTCAATAGAGTTCCTTTCTTGCATTGTGATGTCTGGATGCCAGAGATCCACAATAAGTACACAACGAGGGCCTTTTTCATCACTGCCAAGATGGGTGACTCCATGAGGAAATGCATCGTTAAATAATAAGCATTTGCCTGTCTCCCATTTTCTGTGCATCCCAGAAACTGTTAGGATGCATTCATCCATGGTTATTAAGCCTGGAGAGATAAAATTACACATTTAATACTAAGCATCTAACTACATGAATAAACAAGAGGCCCAGGGGCCACATGGCTCACCTGAGCAACAATAGCCTTATATCGTATCAAATTAGCATTACAGTATCAAAATCAAATTATCTTGACAACTAAGTACAGTAGATCTTGCTCAAAAAATTTAAAACATCTGCTGATTTTTATCCACATATTTTTATAGTAAATACATAGCCTCTTTTGTTGTACCTGTAAGAAGATTTTTCTCTATTCCTATATAACCCCCCCACCCCCCCCCCCCCCACTTTGTGGCCCCACTTTTCTCTAGGGAATCATGGTTTGATCAAACTTGAATATGCACAACCTGTGCTTTCACACCAGTTACTACTTTTTGGACTGAAAACTTTCCCAGAATATTTTTAAAGATTTTCTCTATATATTCCTATGTAAAAAATCATCCTCCATTGTGGCCCCACCCTACCCCCAGGGACCATGATTTAATTAAACTTGAATCTACACTATCTGAGGATGCTTCCACTCCAATTTGAGCTTTTCTGGTCTAATAGTTTTTGAGAAGAAGATTTTTAAAGATTTTCTCTATATATTCCTATGTAAAAATTCATCCCCCAATTGTGGCCCCACCCTACCCCCGGGGACCATGATTTAAACAAACTTGAATCTACACTATCTGAAGATGCCTGTGCTCAAATTGGAGCATTTCTGGCCCAATAGTTTTTGAGAAGAAGATTTTAAAGATTTTTTTCTATATATTCCTATGTAAAAATTCATCCCCAACTGTGGCCCCACCCTACCCCCGGGGACCATGATTTAAACAAACTTGAATCTACACTATCTGAGGATGCTTCCACTCCAATTTGAGCTTTTCTGGTCTAATAGTTTTTGAGAAGAAGATTTTTAAAGATTTTCTCTATATATTCCTATGTAAAAATTCATCCCCCAATTGTGGCCCCACCCTACCCCCGGGGACCATGATTTAAACAAACTTGAATCTACACATCTGAGGATGCTTCCATACAAGTTACAGAATTTCTGGCCTAATAGTTTTTGAGAAGAAGATTTTTAAAAAATACCTACAAATTTTAAATAATTCTAAATTATCTCCCCTTTAAAGAGGGTGTGGCCCTTCATTTGAACAAACTTGAATCACCTTTACCCAGTGATGCTTTGTGCCAAGTTTGGTTGAAATCTGCCCAGTGGTTCTGGAGAAGAAGATGAAAATGTGAAAAGTTTACAACGACAACAACGCCAACGCCAACGACGACAGACAACGGACAAATTTTGATCAGAAAAGCTCACTTGAGCTTTCAGCTCAGGTGAGCTAAAAATGTAATGTTTGTAAACTAGAATTCCCTTATAAAATTAAGAAGATTGATATCCATCACTACACAAAACTACCTAAATGGCATCTAATTCTGATGTTAGTTGGCCCATAATGAGTTGATATAGTTGTTCCAGGATTAATCACAGAAAAAACTACATTTCCAAAGACATTCCTCTTCATTACATTCTGTAATTTTGAGACTAATTCAAAAGTTTTTTCACAAAGTTTAATGTTTTCTTCCATAACTTTTCCTTGATTGATGAGGTGAAAAACACGCCACTGTCCCTCAGGGGTGTCATTCCTCAACCAACGCTCTTGGTGTTGTGGCTTGTTTACATTAAGAAAATCTGACAAAATAGTCTCTTTACTCTCCTTCAAAACAGTGATATCGTCTGCTAACCGAACATCTGAACACACATCGTAAAACTCTGTAAGTTTCAATTCTTTCAAATCGAACACAAGAGGATTTGGAACGTTTTCTTCCAGTAACTTACTTGTATTTGAGTGTAATGAGTTTCTGGTCAGAGATTTTGCAATCCTTTGCGTTGCATCTGAAATATCTGCTTGAACTTGGCATAATTGATGATACCGCTCACATGCCCTTACCGTAACTTGGCGATACTGAACACAACGGACACAATTAGGATTTCTACACGATGAAAACTCGGTAATTTTGTATATCTTTTTTGTTCTTTTTATAAAGAACGCAATGACAAGAATACAAAGAAAAACAATGAAGCCTATGACATATAGATACATCGTAATCATAACAATCACTACTTTCACTTTACACTCTGTATCACTCGGAACACCTCGGTCGATTCATTCATCGCCCGAGATTTGCCGAATGAGGTTTATGGAGACTCATAACAGCTATAGACCCCTTCACGATAACTGCGGTACTGCTCTCTTGCAGGGCAAATTGATATACTTTGCCGAAATTTTAGTAGGTAGATAATTAAATGACGTAAATGAAACAATTGACGTTACGTCATATTTCACCAAATTATGTCATTTTGCCCTGCAAAAGAGCAGTACCGCAGTTACCGTGAAGGGGCTAATTGCCAATTGGCAATAAAAAGGACAAATTCACAAACTACCATAAATTTGTTGCCTGATGCCATATATGTTTTTCATTGACAAGTTATGACGGAATGCACACCCAGAAGAACGTTATGTAGTCAAAAAAGATTTAACGTTATAATAATCAAATGTTAATACAGAAGTTATATACGCATACGCCACCGATATAGCTTAAATTAGTCATCATTTAGATAATATCTAGGCCTAACGTAGGCCCTATATACCAGTATAAATAGGCCTAAACGTTATAGAAGATTATACAAATGATGCACTTAGAGAGTTGGCCTATTGTCACATCATTGACGATAATCACAAATCTCTTTTCTATTTCTCTCCCCATCTTTTTCTTTCCTAACTTTTATATTCATCATGCACCTTTATAGCTTCCATACATTTTGTAAAAAATGTCAATAGCAACGCATTTCAACAACATGGCGGCATGGATAAAGTGCGCGGTATTCATACGCAAAGCGTGTTAAAATCAGGTTTTATAAAAGTAAAGATAACACAAGTATTGCCAAAATTTTTGTAAATGACTCAATACTTGTGTTTCAAGCAAAAATATTGGTTTTTTTAAAACTGTTTAAAAAGTTTGTATCAAGAACTCAATCGCGCGGATGTGTAAAACCACTGAACATACCAAAACTTCTGCAAGTTAGCTGGTTGTTGTGTAGAGCTAAAATATTTGAGAAAATGGACAACCGATAAATGTACATGAAATATACTTATCACTATGGATGATCCTAGATTCGAATGGGTTGGAAAACAGGTTGCTTTGGCCCTTGACATCAAAGAACCTGAAGTTTTTGAAGAATTACTAGAAAGAGATGACGGTGTCTTTGAAAGGGGTCTTGGAAAATTCCTCAATGACACACCAGAAGAAACAGAGTCTTCGATTCTGTTTTACAAAATAATCAGGGAAGAAGAAGAGGAAGTAGAAGTTGAATGTGGTATGTTAGATTGTTAATAAATAATGGGAGTGTGTTATTAGCCTGATATGGTCAAAGATTATACACTGTTGTAAGAGTAAATTTTTGCCTTACACTTTCACTCTGTAATTTATGTTCACATAATATGTGCTAAGTGCAAATGAAAAGTAAGCATATTTATATTCTCTCCTTAATGTACTGTCTAGTCAAGTGTTTCCTTTTAGCCTTTGTCTGTTTTGAGTGTCTTAAATTCTGTGTACGTGAACCTATAGTTTTGTACTTATAATTAATATTCTACTGATGTGCGACCAGTTCTCGCCGAGTACCATTTATCGCCAGTGCATTGTTACATCATTTTTTGTATATAATTTAAGTGTTGATAAAATGACATCAGCCTGCCCCCCCCCCCCACTTTTTTTTCTTCTTCCGATAAAGTGCAGGACTCATTGGAGTATCACTTATTCTTGCAGCAAATGTTTTTCTTAGATTTACATATAGAAAAGTGAATTATTATGGAGTTGCCCCCACCCCGTCACTTTTTTGGGAGCATGTAAATATTAAAGTGAAATTGAAGTTATAGGTATAAAACCCCCCCCCCTTTCCAAAAAAAAAAAAAACCTAAAAATTAAAAAAAATCCCCTTTGGCTGTGTATTTAAACCTCTAGTGACAGAGGGGGCATTTCAAAACATTTGCATTCTATTGAATGAATCTAGTTTGGGCATAAAGGTAATTATGAATATTGAAATATAAAGCAAAAAGTGGTGGAAGCAGAATTTTGGGAATGATCAGTAGTTCAATTGTGCCTCTTTTGAGAGTTGCAACTAAGAAGCAAGTAGTTGATTTGTTAAATAATATAAGGGGTGGTGAAATTTTCAAATGCGTAATTCCAATTATTTGTCTGCATTGAGCCTCTTTAATTAATACAGCTTAAATTGATAATTTGAGATTTTTTAATATGTTGTAATTTTGTGTGGTCTTATACAAAACTCCGTGCAGTAGTTAATCTGATTATTTTTCAGAGCCAGAAATTCCAGACATTGAAGAGGAGGAAGAGCCAACAGAGCAGACAGAGGGAGAACAGAAAGAGGCAGAGGAGGGGGAGCCACTAGGGGAACAGCCCCTGACTGTCTCAAGTCCAACGGAAGAGGAAGAAACATCAAGGAAAGGTAATATAACAATATCATGTATATTTTGTATTAAATTTTTAAAAATTTTTTTTAATTTCCAAAAACAGAAAAAAAACATTGGTAGTTTTTAGCTTCTTTATATTCTTTAATTTTTTTAAAATATAGATGTAAATGTTGTTGTATCACTGAATTATTTGTAAAATTATTACAGTATCATTTGATTGATTTTTACAAAAAAATATATTGTATATATGATTCTCTAACGTTTTCCTTTTGATTATGATACATGTATAATAATCAAATATTTGTACTAATACCTGTGTATATATTCATATGAAAAACTAGGCCCTAGTAGAAAAGGTAATGTGAAGGGAGAACTTTTTATAGCTAGAGTAAATGCTTTTGGCATTTGAAGAATTGGGGATTACTACATTGGTTTATATAATTATATACAATATTTATATGCAGTTACAAATACATGTATTGGAAATGGGATTTGTTGGGTGTGTGATGGTAGAAGATTTACTGGAGTATCATTAGAGGCTAGAATAAAAAAAATAGAGAAATTAATCTTATTGGAACACTTAACATATCTGACACATTTTCAGCATTGTTTGAATGTTTAAGTTCAGTTGAAATTAAAATGAATTTAAGGCCAAAATAAAATTATTGTTTGTTTGGAGTTGCCTTCTGCCGCAATGAAATACCCCTTGCTGATAAAATTTTATTAGTAAAAAAAAAAGGAACTTTTTTTTAATGTGGAGAATTTTTTTTTTACCAATTTTTATTTACTTAAACTTCAAGTTTGAAAAAAAAAATTCCCTCCCTCCCTCCTGGGTCTATAGAGACCTCCAGGTGGCAATTCCAAACAGATATTTTTTTAAGGATGGCCTAAATGATAGTCTTTTTATCAGAATCTACTTATTTACTCTAATGTCTTGCAAATTAAATATGTTCTTGCAAGATTGGAAATGCACATCGAGAAATAAGCATTCACATAATTTAAGGTGTATGTACTGTTTTCATTTTACCAATACTTCCTACAGTAATTTTTAACTGTTCAGAACAGGGCATATATATAGGACTAAGGCATATGTATTAATTTTTAATAGCAGTAAGAAATTTTGCGAAAAAATATTTGAAGAGAAAAGACTCTGTCAAAATATGATAGCTAAAACATAAAAGAATCAGTTTGTTTAATATAATAATGATAAATGCATTTATATTTTTAATTGTGAGTGTGTTGTGGCACATGAATTGATATTTGGCTGTTTGCCTATATATAGGGACTCCTTCGTCAGGTAAGCTCCAATCCACTGAAGTAGACTTAACCCTGGCTGATTGTACCTGTCTGTTGAGAATAATTATAACAATGATTAACAGTATTGATTAACATTGGCAAGAATTGAACAGATAGATTATAAATGAGTCACAGTCTGCATTTAATACTTTGAATCACACAAATATCAAATGTGAAAAAAAAAACCATACTAGAAACTATTTCAGATATAGGTAATTATGAATCTGCAGGTAGAATTGCACGCTGCACCTCTTGAAATTAGACTTCATTTCTTTGATACTTTGCATGTAGAATATAGTTTGTTTTCTGAGAAGGAATGAAAAAAATATGCTTAAAGCTCTTTAATTTTTAAAATGTATGGGTTGAAGTCTTGATTGAGATTTGAACCCCTTACCCTGCAATATCCAAATGTTAGACACCTTTTGATGTTTTATAAGTTATATGTGTCAATTATTTAATCAGGACTGAGTGTTGTTTTACGTTGTTCCATATGTACTGTATATGTATATTTTATATTTAATCAAAGAATACATTTGCATTTAGATTTTGATTGGCAAACCAAAATATATATAATCCAATAAAATCTACTAAATTGATACATGTGCTTATTTACCGGTAATTAACCATGAATGTGTTAAACTGAATTACCATTAAGTTACAAGTACCCTTGAAGCTTTGAAGTGTTTAATGAAAGTGTGTTTGACTGTTTGAATAAATCATAGGTCTGATGAGAGATTTAATAATTTACATGATATTGATACTGTTTAACACTGTAAAATGAAAAATAATTAGTTGCTTTGTAGGAGCATTTGAGTTCTTACTTTAGGAGTTTACGATATAAGAAAGAAGAGAAAAATGTATTCCAGTATAATTGTATTATTAATGTAATATTTTCAATGATTTAAAGTTAATTGAATTGCTACTCATTTTTTGTATATAATTGTTTAATGGGAATTTGTAAGTGAAATTTTTATCTCAAATGAAGCTCTTTTTTAACTAAATATTTATTAAATTGAAAATGATTACTGCATATATTCAATACTTGTGAACATTTCCCAGTGCTAATTGTTTTATTAAACAAAACTTTAATAGGGAGACGAAAGAAGCGTGCCAAAAGTGAGACCACTGATAAGGATGGTGGTGACGATGCAGCCAAGACTCCTCAGGACGGCGATGGAGGAAAATCGGAGGGTGGTGACCAGGGGGAAACAGCCGAGGGTGAAGGAGCCGAGGAGGAAAACCCAGAAGACAAACAGCCCAAAACAGTAAGGGAATAATGAACAGCTAGATGTTGGAGAAATATAAGGAAAATCATTTTGGGCTTAGTCAAGAAATACATCGAAAGAACATAGTTTGTACCAAAAAAAAAATGATACTTATTTTTTATTTATTAATTTTTTTGTATGGAATGTATTCAATTGATTCTTGAAGACTTTAGATGTATTTATGTTACAGAAAATCATTATTCAAAAAGTGATGAGGACCTATCTGTACATGTGTTATCAACATCTCCCAGAGGAAGTGGCTGACACAAAGAGTGTGTACTTCTTGAGGAATACCCCAGGGATGGTTCCCCTTCCAAACAGTGCAGAGGAGGCCAATTCTGAACTCCCAGGATATTTTGAAATGGGTATCCTCAATGGCCATTCTCTTGTTATGCTTGAGCAGATTATTTCTCAGGTAAATTATGTTCTTTGGATACTTTTTGATGTACAAATATGAAATAAAATATTTTATGAAGTAGGATAATAAATTGAAATACATGTATTTGTAAAAAAATATTTTTAATTTGACTTTAAAGTTTTTTTTTTAATTTTGTATGTTTAAGATTATACATATATGTAAATGATTCAATAGGTGTACATGCCATTGTTGTCATACAACCAACATCGCAATGGGGAGAGGAAACCTGAAGCTAGAGCTGTAAGCAGGGCAGACACCAAGGCCACAGAAGCTTCGATGGCTGGAGAGGAAGGGGAGGAGGAGGCAGAAAAACCCAAAGTCAATGTGGCAGAATCCAGAGCCAAAGCCATGCTGAGAGACGAGTTCCTTATAAACATGCAGAAATTCGCCTCTGGGATCAATAGAACCATCCAGCAGATTGAAGGAGAAGTGAGATTGGAGATTCCAGAGATTGAACTTGGTGATCTGAAATTGGAAGAAATTTTGGCAGATAATGATTTAATGACTGTTATCAAAGACTCTT